>CM076575.1:771598499-772002752 GCA_034641835.2 Pinus albicaulis | reverse complement strand
ATAAAAGGACCTCATATGTGTGGCCTAAGGGAGAGAGAGAGAATTATTATTATTATACTCTGTTGGTTCCCTATCCAAGTCTGATTCCCCGTGCCTCCTGCACTTTCCCAGTTCATTTCGGGAAACCCTTGTTTCCTTGAGATACACATCCCTTTATATGTTATCTCGTATGCACTCATTTGGAAGGAGTCTTAGCGAGGCAAGGGCTGGACGGATCCGGACGACGGTCTGCGAAGGCCTTGGAAGGATCAGGTGATCTCTCCACTTACTTTTGTACGTACTATTTTATAATACAGAAGTATCATGCTGTTCCCGAAATAAACGTGTTAGTGTATGCTTTAATGTATGAATAATATTTGGTTATACAAGCATTCATTATGATTTATTTAATGTTTTATATGAATCACACTAACATATAGAGTAGAAATATGCTGTACAACTTGTCCTTTGTGCTGGTTTCTTCTTGTATTTCAGGTTAAGGAGGAAGGACGGTTGCAGGGAGTTTGGACTCCACGTGGATCTACTTCAAACGTAGGACCAACGGGTAAACCTCTCTGAACTCCACGTGGAGCTACTTCAAACGTAGGACCAACGGGTAAACCTCTCATTCTGCTCTATTTAGTTTTTATGAATGTGCATGATCGTGTGAGTCTCTGTTAAGTAGTACGCCCCTGCTCTGTGGAGGTTGAATCCCAACCAACCTCTAGGGTGTTAAATCCCCGAAACACTAAGATTTGAAAAGAGCTATACTTTTAGCCTTTAAAATAAAAATTACTCTTGGAATAATGAATCTTTCATTTACTAGTTCATTTTAAAAAATTGTTTGTCATATAATTTGTCCATAATTTCATGGTTCAAATATGTTAAGAACTTAATATTTTTAATTCCATGGTTGAAAAGTTGTCAAAACATTAAGGTTTTCTGAGTTATGATATTTTATTTTTAATGCTAAGGTTGAAAACAATTACAATTTTAGGGTTTTTTCGAGTCAAGATATTTTATCTTTAATAAAATAGATGAAAATTCTTGGATTTTTTTTTTTTTTGTGTGTAATTCAGCAGTTGTATTAAGGACGAAAATTGTACATATTGTTACAAAGGATGCGTTGGTAACAGAACCCAAGGGAGCCCAGGTTAACCAGACATATCCGAGAGGAAACAAACTAAAACAGAGAGCATAAGAAATAACATCAAACCACAAGGACACCAAAGGCTACAGTAGCCAGTGGCGAAGCACAGACCACCTTCCAAGAAGAAGGCCAAGGCAGAGGACCACAGGAGACAGTGGTCACGGATAGGTGGGACCGGAATCCCCAAAACAAGATTAACCACAAGAAAACAATCCTGAGAGGCTAGAGCTGCAGGAGCTAGAATGAGCCAGTGGAGCACCAAGGAAGCGAGAAGCAGACAAGAGAAGCAGAAAAGGAGCTCTAGCCAGAGAGATTAGAGTCCACTTTACGAGGTTTCTTCCCTATCTTACTAGTGACTCTAACCTAGCCGTCTGGGGACGGTTGGATTGCAACCACTTGAAGAATGTTACTGGTTTGAGAAGGAGGTTCTTTATCTGAGTCCGATGTATTGGAATCATGTGCACATTTCTGAAGATTTGAGGACGTAGGGGCCTTCTCCGGGACTGTAGGGGAGAGCGGTTGCTGCTGCGTGTCAATCTCTTCCTCAGAATCACTCTCATCCTCTTCCGAGCTGGTGGAATCAATGTCCTCCAAGGGAGGAGGATCAAAGGTTTTCCAGCTTTTACCTTTTGATTTGCGAGTATTGATCTTCTGTTAGGCAAGAAAAAGAGCACAAGAGTTCTGAAGATGTCCTGTTTGATGACAATGCCGACAACGGAACGCTGTATTTTCATAGTCTAAATTCTGTGCCCAAGAGAAATCACCAGCTTTAATAATGATTTGGTCCGGCAAGCCTTTGCTAATGTTGATCTCGGCACAAATTCTGCCATAGGTGTAGAGTCACTGCAGGCCTCTTGATGGATATGTGGCAAGAAAGCGGCCTAGCGAATTACCAATGGCTTTGAAACATGATATTTTTATCTTTAACATCATGTCTCAAAATTGTTGGAATTTTACGATTTTTTAGTCCTAATATTTTATCTTTAATTCCATTGTTAAAAAATGTCAAAAATTGTGACTTGATTTTTTTTTGTTATTCCAGCATCAACACTTTTTGTTTCGAGGGTGTTTTTAAAAAATAAAAAATTAGGTTTTAATAAAATGTTGAGTATTTACCATAAAAAAATATCATTCTCAAATACACACTTTTTGTTTTTGGTGTGTTTTTTCATGTTTTTTTTGTTTTGTTTTTGGGGTGTTTTTTCATGTTTTTTGAGCTTTTTGGGCTAGAGTTCTCATTTTGAGGTAATAGTTCTCATTTGATCGGTAACTTTGTTTTTTGTCTCTCTATATCACCCTCCAGAAACACACACACACACACTCTCTCTCCATATCTATTCATCTCTCCCTCCCTCTCTCGATCTCTCTCTTCTTCCCTTTCTTCCCCTTCTATCTATATCTCTATTTCCCTTTGTCTCTCCTTTGTCTCTCTATATCACCCCCAAAACATACACACTCTTTGTCCATATCTATTTATCTCTCCCTTCCTCTTCGTCCCCCTCTCTCCCCCCTTCTATCTCTCTTCCCTCTTGCTCTCCTCCATCCCTCTCTCTCCATCTCCCTTATCACTCCCCCTCTCTCTATCTTTCTCTCTCTATGTATTTCTTCTTACCTCCCTCTCTATCCCCCTCCAATTCCATCTATATCTCTCCCTCCCTCTCTCCTTCTCTCTCTCACGTCTCTCTGTCTCTCCTTTTCTCTCCCACCTCCCTCTATATCTCCCCGTCCTCTCTCACTCTCCCTTCCTCTCTCCTCTCTCTCACATCTCTCTCTCTTCCTTCCTCTCTCCTTTTCTCTCCCCCCTCCCTCTATCTCTCCCCCTCGTCTCTCTCTCCCTCCAACTCTGTCATTGCGTCCCTCCCTTCTCTCCACCTCTCTTTCTTTGTCTCTCTATCTCACCCCAAACATACACACACTCTCTCCATCTCTTCCTTGTCAGTACCTCTCTCTCTCTCTCTCTCCACTTTTCTCTCTCTCTGTCTTTCTTCTTCCCTCCCTCTCTCTCATTCCAACTCCATCTCTTTATCCCTCCCTTTCCCTTTCTCTCACTCCCTCCATCTCTCCACCTCAATCACTCTATGTATTTGTTCTTCGCTTCCATATATATATATCAATCATGACATTTTAATATATATTATAATATAACCAATTTAATATTATATTAAATTTAATATTGTATTAATCCAAAGTTATTAAATTTAATAATATTAATACTATAATATATTAATATTACATTTTATAATTATATTAATATTTTAATATTAATTTTGGATTTAAAGTTGTATCTTTTAATATTAATATTAGATTTAAAGATGTAAAAATATATTATAATATAACAAATTTAATATTGTATTAATCCAAAGTTATTAAATTTAATAATATTAATACTATAATATATTAATATTAATATTATATTTTATAATTATATTAATTTTAATATTTATATTTTAATATTAATTTTGGATTTAAAGTTGTATCTTTTAATATCAATATTAGATTTAAAGATGTTTTTTACATGTCGTGATAACAAAATTTATAATAAAACAAAATCAAATTAATATTTTCAAATATTACAACTTTGACATAAAATATGATTTTTCCTTTTAAGATTTATTACAGAAATATTTAATTAAAAAAAATATTAAAATTTTTTGGAGGAGGATAGATTTTATTAATCTTTTTCCTTTAAGTTGAGAAATAATATTCACTTTAGTAAAGAGTAACAATATTTAAAATTTTATCAATAATATTCACTTTAGTAAAGAGTAACAATATTTAAAATTTTATCTAATTTGAAAGCTTAATGTGGTAAAAAATTTATGTTGAAAGTAAATCTATAGTCCATTCAAATTCAAATTCAAAAGAAATATTAAAAGCATAAGATAATTGTATTTTTAAACAATATAGTAAAAATCACATTATTTAAAAAGTCTTTACAACTTTCGGATAATATATTTAACAAATGAATAAATTAAGACGACAAAGAAAAACCTTATTGGGCGGAGAATGACAAGCCATAAGAGTATAGCAGACGAAGGATGAAAAGAACACGTAACGAAATTCGCGGGGAGTAAACATAGCTGGAAAGAATTTGTCCAGCAGCCCTCAGCAATCTGTTTCCTCTGCAGACACAACATGACTTGAGCAGAGCAGATTCGAGGAGAGTCAAATTTCTGTGTTTGCAGTATTTCACAAAAATTGAAAAAAAAAAATTTAAAATGTAACTATGTTAGACTTATAAATTATTCAAATTCTATAAATATAGAACAATTAAATGTAACGTTTGAATGTTTGTAAAAATTAATTTAAAATGTAAAATACTATGTTAGACTTATAAATTATTCAAATTCTATAAATATAGAACAATTAAATGTAACGTTTGAATGTTTGTAAAAACTAAACGTGATTACAATTCACTGCTTCTATGTGACCACTTCCATATTCTACCATGTTTACATGGAAGATGTCCATTGATCATGAAGTACCCAAAGTTGGTAATCCTTTAAAGAGGGTGAGTGGATTTTAGGAGCTCCATTTACAATAGACCATGGTGTGAATGTTATGTAAGTAAAAAATTTGAATCTTTTATATTTTTAAAATTAATATTTTCTAATAAGAAAATGAGAAAATGTAAGTGATTAGAAAATATTTTCATTTCACATTTAATAATGATAATAATAATAATTTTTATGGTTCTCAAACTTCTGTGGTTGTTGTTATTTGCACAATCTAGATTATTTACAGTATCATAAAACAATGGTCGACGTTTCGAATTCCAACAGGGATCCATCTTCAAAACAAGAAATGAATGAAGAATGAAAGAAGGTCGCAAGATGTCAAGCTATAAATAGTAAGAGTTAATGATGATGAGAAGAGCCCACAACAAATTATGTTAATTTATTAAAATAAATAAATTTTATTTTATTATTGTAAAATTTTTTATCATTGTAAAATTTTAATTTCAAAAGCTTTTTAATAAATATTTAAAATTTTTAATTTATATTATTTGAATTCATTTGAATTCTAAAATAATAACCCTAATTTAAAATTCTAATTTATTATATAATATTTTTTTTTAATTAATGTCTAAATTTAATTTTAATGTCTAAATTATTATAATTAAATCTAGAGTAACTAAAATTGTTAAATTATAACCTAAAATGATTTACCTTCTAATGAAATATATTAAATAACAATAATGTAATACGCTTATTAAATTCTAAATAATAATATAACTATTTAACTATATGTTAATAAATGAATGTTAATAAATTTTTAATTAATTTAACCCTAATAAATTTTTAATTAATTAAACCCTAATAAATTTTTAATTTCAAATCACTTATTAATTAAATCCTAATAAATTATCAATTCTAAAACTTTTTATTATATAAATAAGTTTGATTTGAATTTTTTTATATTATAATTAGCTTCCATTTACTGATAATAAATATTAATTAATTAATTTTTATTAATAGAATAAATAATAATTAATAAATTAATTATTACGAGTGAGTGGAATAAGATTTTTTTGCACTGACACGACCCTAAACCTGTTTACTAATAAGGAAGAGAAGCAAACCTGCAAAATTATACCTGGAATGAGGATGAACCTACAGAGCAAATTTGTCTAATAAGAGGTCGCCAACTGTCACTAATCTCGTATCCTTCATCCCTTTTGATGTTATGCGAGTGTTTTATAATCTCTAGCGCTCCTCTAATCTTACGTCTTTGATAGTGTTCCTCCCTCACAATGATTTTAGCATCCTCAAGATGTAAGTGATGTTTTTTTTTTTTAGGAGTGATCAACAAGAGCTGAGGTTCGCGATTGCTCATGTTTAATATCGACACCATGCTCTTTTAGACGCTTTTGAAGAGAGCGCCCAGTTTCACCAATATAACTCCTTCCACAGGAGTAGTCAATCTTGTAAACACCTTTAAGCTGCCCCTCACTAATGCTATCTTTAACTGAGCGCATATTTTGTCTAATGGTTCCTGATGCTGAGAAATATGAAAAAATGTTACTCCTTCCCAAAACCCTAGCAATCTTATCTGTCACCCCTTTAATGTATGGCAGAAAAACCCTTCCACCGCTTTCTTGAGGATCCTGGCGTCTCTTGGATATGACAGTGCTTTTCGCTCTATTTATGGCTTTTTTGATTTCCCTGTCCTTATACCCTATACCTAAGAAAACAGTAGTTAGATGAGGGATTTCCTCTTCCAGGTGTTCCTCATCTAATATTCTTAGGGCTCTAACAACAAGAGTGGTAAGGACACCAAATTTTTGAGCAGGATGATGGTAAGACTCAGCATGTAGGTAGCTGTCAGTATGGGTTTTATTCCTAAAAACTTGATGCCCTAATGTTCCATCTTCTTTTCTGGTAACCAGGACATCCAAGAAAGGAATGCTCCTGTTTTCTTCCATCTCCTGGGTAAACTTAATTTCTGAGGAAATTGAGTTGAGGTGATTGAAGAATTTCTCGAGGTTCTCACTACCATGCGGCCACTATGATAGTGTCGTCTACAAATATTTTCCACCAAGCTGGACTTAATGGAAAGGATGCAAGGGCTTTCTTTTCTAAGTTTTCCATAAATAAGTTGGCCACAATAGGTGAGAGTGGCGATCCCATTGCGACACAAGATACCTGCTCATAGAATTCTCCTTGGAAGCTGAAGAAGGTGGATTGTAAACAAATCTCAGCAAGCTTGGCTATTTTAGGGTTCGTGACCTCATTAATAGCCTTCACTGCTTCATCTAAAGGGATTTTGGTAAACAATGAAACCATATGAAAGCTTACCAGGATGTCACTCTCCTCCACCCTCTCTTTTTCAATGAGCTTGATGAAGTCACTCGAGTCTTTAATAAAGGACTCAATGTTCCCAAATAGAGGTTTGAGAATTTTTGTGACATATTTCGCCAGTTCATAAGTGGGGGATCCAATGATATTGACAATTGGTCTAAGGGGAACCCCATCTATATGAATCTTAGGAAGCCCATAAATTCTTGGAATGACCTCACAGGAGGGGGTCAATTTCTTCTTCAACTCATTTTTTTTTCTAAGTTAGGGTAATCTATTAATTAAAGAGAAATAATGTACATCTGGCCGTGGCCATAGCAGAGCCTGCTGGGAGGCATATTAAAAGACCAAGACTGAAAAAGGGCTGCCCTACGAGAGGGAAACCAGCCATGTGAACCAAAAGCCAAAAAAATCCCACGCAGGGGATCGAACTGATAAGTTTTAGACTGGACACTGAACAAAATAACAATGCATCTGCTTCCAGACTTTGACACAGAGCGCATGACCATGACACTAAACACAGATACAATGCTTAATGTCTGAGAATGAAAAAAAGCATGAAGAACAAGCAAGGCGACTATGCATACCCTCAGAGTGGGCAAAGAGCTGACAAAAAGACAGAGGGGGGGGACAAAGCTACTCATCCGGCTCGATTTCTTCAATGTTGCAACTGAAGTCTTCCTGAATGCCATGTGCATGAACAGCTGGTGGAGGCGCAGCGTCTTGACCCATAACGACCCCAGCGTCGACCTGCAAAGAAGTCTTGTTCTCAGAGGGTGAATCCTGTTGCTTCTCGTCCTTAATTGCGCTGTCGTCCTGAGCAAGCGGATCAGGCGGAGACTCCGGCTTTGGTTCCTCCAAGAAGACGACCGAGATGGCGACGGTGACCCGGGGTTTGTCGAGGGCTCAGTCAAAGGAAAAGAGTGCCGTGTGAGATTGAGCTGGAAGAGCATCACCAGAGGGCGAGTCCAGACGACGACCTGAGCATAGCAGTCGCCCATGAAGGAGACGGGGCAAGCTGTCCGAAGTCGCGGAGGAGTTAGACGGAGAGGAAGTGGGGGAAGGCGAGTGCCTTCTGGCCGCCCGCGAGGAGCCTCGACGGGGCCGCATCCTCTGTCTGACTCTAGGCATGTTCGATGCAGAAAGGGAACTAGAAAACCAGTGAGAATTGGTGGAATACCTTGCAGGAGACGAGCCACGAGTTTCAGTGGCAGAATCACAAGAGCCTGTAATGGAAATGTGGGAATTCTCTGCAAGCACCAGACAGCAGGTGTTGCAGCAGCGCAACCCGGTGAAGGTGCGGACAAAGGCCTTGTCCAGAGCAGGATTGCAGCTCGATGACAGAGGCGAAGGGGCGGACGGCTCCATGATAAATAGCAAACCCAGACTGCAAACCAAGACTGCAAACCAAAACTGCATTGAATGACAAAGCATGGCGGTCGAATGTGTAGCACGATAACAGCGTTCGAGGTTGCCTCGAGAAACAGGTGCAATGAAGAAGATCGACTCCATATCCGGATCATTAAGAATAGGCTCCGGGAAATAAATGAAATCAGGTGGGCTTGAAGGTTATAAGCGGGTAGGCAGGTGGCCTCCCGTCCTTTCGCCCTGCGTCTTGTCAGTCCTCCCAATTCCCATAGCACCCGCATCCGGGGAATTTCTTCTTCAACTTATTATCGAGATGGGAGTTTGAGATTGCCTTCTTAACTTCTCTTAATATATTTGGCAAGGGGTTGGACTTCAACTTCTTATAGCTGCTGCAATCAAGATGCTCATACATTTTCCTAATATAATCCAATTTATCTAAAATGACACCAGCCCCTCCCTTGTCTGCCTTAAGGACCACAATTTCTTCGTTATTGTGAAGGGATCTAAGAGCGTCTATCTCCTCCTTGCTAAGGTTACTTTTAGGGGGTTTAGATTTCCTTAGAATCAAGGAGCATTCCCATCTAAGAGCTTCTTTTTCATCCAAAGGTAAACCTCAAATGCCCTCCTCAATGCTACACAAAATGCTCTCCTTTAGAATACCCTTAGGAGCAACAACAAATCCTAAACCTTTACCGAGAATCCTACGGGTATCCTAACTTAATTCCACTGAGGAAAAGTTAACAACCTTTTTGTTAAGTAAATCATCATGTAAGTGCTTCCTATTAATATTTCTCTCCACATCATATGAGGGCTTCCTATTAATATTCCTTTCCTCATCATATAAGGATTCCTTATTAATATTTGTCACATCCACATTTATACTATTCTCACCTTCATATAAGGGTTTCTTATTAATATTTATATCTTCATTAAATAAGATCTTCTTATTAATATTTGTCTCCTCCACGCTCCCAAGTTCACTGCTTTTTAATTTCAAAATCATTTTCAAAGAGCCACATGGGCCACTTCCCCTATTTCCTCCAATTGCGATTTTTTTTTTTTTAAAGAATCATAACAACCTTCATGGTTATGAGGAAGACCATGACCCGAGACATTTCTATTGCCACTCACTTGTTGATTATTTACGTCCTCGTGGTTGCTGACTACGTGGTAAGGATCCACGTCATCATTCCTTATAATTGAACAAGTCGTAGTGCGCACGGGTATGACAACTTCATCATCGGGAATTAAGGATGCCTCCTTCATGGGTGGACTCAGGTTAAGACATGAGTATACCGAGCCACAACTGTCCAACCTAACTACAGTTTCGACGAGCGAAACATCAGTAATGGCCGAGCCATCGTTATCAGACCTAACTACGAACTCGACGAGTGAGATAGCCGAGCCATTGTTATCCGACCTAACAATAGTCGAGCCACTGCTCTCTGACCTAACCACTGATTCAACGAGCGAAACATTATTTCTACCCACGTCGATGTTGACTGCGTGATTAGGGTCCATGGAGACTGGGGAAACATTGCTGCTAGAGTTACGCAGGCTCAACGATAAGTCTGGAGGAGTCATCTTAGACATATTATCTCTTATTCTTAGAAGTTTAGTGCATTTGTAGGAGTTAGCAAACCTACCTCCCGCTACGGCATCAGAAGATTCCTCATCAACTCTGATCAAACTCCTTCCTCCATTGCTAAAACTATTGGGAACATCCTTGCTCGAATTTTTGACGCTACTGTTGCTTTTGTCAAAGGAGTTAATTTGATTAACAGAGGCTAGGATGATGGAGTCACCGTTAGCACTCCTCATCATATTAGACCGCCAAGAGTCGATGACACAAAAATATGTTCCATCTGCATTCACGAGAGTAGCATTACAGATGGATCTTGCACATTCACGGTATCTTCCCGATGGCTCTGGGTCTCCTTTAGAAAATAGGTTATCCGACACCCGAGTCTCAACGAGAGCCATCCTCTTAAATTTGGCTAGTTTCTTTAACTGTCTTTCATGAGCTAACTGACCCTCAATCTGAGCTCTGATAGCAGCCTTTGCATCAATGGTTCTCCACAAATCCGAACTCATTAAATTGGAAAGGTTCAAATGCAAAGAAAGGGCCGTGCGTCCTAGGTTATCTAATGTTGCACGAGTGCGCTTAATCTCACCACGAATAATGCTAAAACTAAGTTTGTGAAAATATCTATGGCATCTGCGAAGGTGAAGAATAGGTTTAATGCAGGCGAAGTCGGGGATCAGGTTTAAGTCACGACATTATTTGAGAAAATGGAGGTCTGCGACCCTTCTTTCAATCTTAATTCGAGTTTTTTCCATATAACAAATATCTACCCAGGACTCCCCTCCGTGTAGGGAAATAATTATGGTTCTCAAACTTTTGTGGTTGTTATTATTTGCAGAATCCGGATTATCCATAGTATCATAGAACAATGATCGATGTTTCGAATCCCAACGGGGATCCATCTTCAAGACGAGAAATAAATGAAGAATGAAAGAAGGTCGCAAGATGTCAAGGTATAAATAGTGAGGGTTAATGATGATGAGAGGAGCCGACAACAAATTATGTTAATTTATTAAAATAAATAATAATCCGGATTATGCAAACATCGACCATTGTTTTATGATACTGTGGATAATTCGGATTCTATAAATAATAATAATTTTTGATAAATAATAATTTTTATTAATATTTTTAATAATTGTTTATTAAAATTATCAAGTAAAAAGAAAAAAATCATATTTATATTTAAATTTAAATTTTTGACGCAAAATAAATAAAAAAGAATTTAGGTTATCTTTATTGTAAAGTTTTATTATGATATTATGAATGGAACTATATGGAAGAACTTAGTTGAGTGTTAATTGTAGTACACAACATTTAGGGGAGACCATGGTTGGAAGAATAATTTAGAATGTCTGAAGGTTTGTTGGCTGGTTGGTTTGTAGAAAAAATGAACAATTTGCTAAGAAATGCAATGTTAGAGACTATTGTGTGAACCATGAGATTTTTCACAATGTTTTCTTCTTATTTTTTCATTGAGATTGAAATTAATATTGGACAAGCAGAGCGAGGGATTTCTCATCCAGCATCACTACGGAGGAAACAAGGGTCGAGAGAACATCATGATTGATATGATACTTATAGATTAGAGGGGCGGCACTGAAAAAGCCCCTCTATGAGCTGAGTATGACTCGCTATGTGGGGTAGAGTGATTGTGCGGAGTTGTTCTAAATTTAAAAGCGAGAAGCCACTCACTTTACCATAGAGAGTGTGAGGAGTGCAACTTGTTCTAAGTGCATTATGCAAACAAATCATCGGTTCATTGTTGGGTGCCTTGTTCTGGCAAAGCAGAGGGGGAAGGAGAGTTTGTTTCTTAGAGCATCATAAGTGAAAGAAGGCTTGTTTAAAAAGGCGAAAGGGTTGCATCCATACTGGCTCAAAGGCTTTTCAAATCCGCATTCAACGACAATGTTGGAAGTCATTTTTTTCACTTTTTTCCAATTATAATTTTATTTTTATTTAATTATTTAATTATATATTTTATCATTAAAGTGTAAATTAATTGGTTTGTATGGGGTTTAGTTCCCATTATTTAGAGGTTCAAATCTCATGTGAGTCACTTTTGGGAGAATTAAATTATCTTAACGAGTGTTTAAGTTCAATTGAATTTCTCACAATCTTGATGATAACATCATACTTGTGAGCAAATTATTCATCCATCGAACATTAAAGCTAATCCCAACTTAAATTCAACGTTCAAAAATACATATATATAAATTTCAAAATTAACATACATCTTCAATAATAATAATAAATTAAAAATTTAACTGAAATATCCTTGTACATTTCAAATCATACTATTTTAAATTAAAACTTCAACCTAAATAGTTTCACTAAAATTACCTAACTTTAATATAAAATATTTTCATTTCTCATTTAAAAAAATATATGAACACTCTCCACTTTTCCATTATAAAAATTTAATAATTTTGATATATATTAAAAAACTAAAAGTTCAAAATGTCCTTGTCCATTTCAAATCGCTGCCTTTTTAAATTAAAATTTCAACTTAAATAGTTTCATTAAAATTATCCACTTTAATATCAAATGTTTTCATTTCACATTAAAAAATTATAAACACTTTCCACGTTTTCATTAAAAACATTTAATAATTTATTACCCAACTTTAATATCAAATGTTTTCATTTCACATTAAAAAAATATAAGCACTTTCCACGTTTCCATTAAAAACATTCAATAATTTAAATATGTTTTGAAACTCGCTACTCACAATATTTCAACATTTTCACGACACTGTAGCCCCCCTGCTTTTGTTAAATGAGGCCTCCTGGAAATCATAATCTTTCCCGGAAAATACTCTGCTTCTTTAGGAAAATTTAGATTTAAAAGGGCAAGGGTTATATGGTTCATTAACGTTGATCTGGTTCAAACATTGGAGGAATCAACCAAGGTTATGGAACCATCCGACAGAACACTGGACCTACTCTAATTTATGCTAATTAAATTTGAATTCACTGAAAAACATAATTAATTGTTGATTTTTCCTCTTTTTCTTTTTCTTTTTCTCTCTTCTTTTCTTTCTTTCTTCTTCTTCTTCTTTTTTTTTTTTTCTCAGAGTAAGAAAAAAACGATGTAGTATTGTAGTTCATATTCAATCAAATACGAGTGATTACATCATAAGACATTACACCCAATTTTAGTCCCGATGAATCTAGCAATTTGAAACCCAATCCTCTAAGCATTCTCTAAGCATTTACCAAAGCAACCCATGAATAGAAAATCCCATAACAGCCTCCCGTTTTACTGGAATTCAATGCCTCACAATACAAGAAACAATTGAAACTCAAATACTGAGTGATCTTTGAGATGCCTAAATGAAGAAAAAACGAGATTCAGAATGAATCCTGTCTGATGAAGCAATTCCAAGAACAAAGTCAATGCCAAGAAGCCACCAACAGCCTCGCTTGCAGAAGAAGGCTCGCTTGCACCCAACATCGAAGAAACAAATTAGAAAACAGGCTCGCTTTCAGAAGAAGGTCCCCATCATCTGTCTCCTATTAAGGAATAGGGAGTATCCGAGTGTCGAGGCAAAGGGAACCCCTATAGAGATGAATATGAAACTCTCCAGAAGGACTGTCCAGTGCTTTCTTCGATAGGTTATTAGCTCTAGTATTTAAATATCTATAGATGTGTTCGATACTATATGACTGAAATTTCTATAGAATGTTTCTAATTCTCTGAATCCAACCAAAACAACTATGGATTTGCAGATTACAACGATCATTGATCCCATCTATAGTAATCTTCGAGTCTCCGTATATACAGATGTCTGAGAGTTTTAGATTATATGCAATGTACAGACCTCCCCAGAGTGCCATAATTTCAACCTTCTTGTTTGAGCCAGAGCCTCCGTTCCAATAGATTTGATAGTGGTCGTTGTTGTGAAGACGAATCCAAGCCCCGTAGCCGCATATTCCATTGATGCATGCACCATCGAAAAATAATGCCGGGAGAATGATCTGATGAGGTCTAATTCGTCCAGAAAGATCTTTTATATCAGAGACGATGCATGAATTTATATTGATCCAAGTCGAGATATCCTTAATGATCAAGGCAGAGTGAGGAGGGGAATCTTCAAAAATACATCGATTTCTGGCAATCCAGATTTCCTACATGAAATCTTCCATATATAAGAAAAAATAATAACAAAGGCCTTATATAGCAAATACAAGTTTGTGTTTGTTTGGCTAAGAATTTTTCTGCTTCGGACATAAGAAAATAGATTATTGGTACTGCAGATTTGACAATTGAATTATGACCAGTCTAGAGCAATCTATGTCGGAATCTATCATGCGTCGAGAGGGATCAAATCCCTCGTGGTGTAAACATTCTATTTGGAGTGTAGAATTTGAGAAAGGTTTGTACCTCGAGGGATTTGATCCCTCTCAACTATCCAGAGTTAAATGGATGTAGGTTGGTTCCAGTTCTTCCAATTGAAGGTAGCAATGTCACATTTTTAAATTATCATTATTATGTATATGATTATGTTTTCGTTGCTTGACATGATAATATCATTCTCTTCTTTAATTTAGTCTATGTTGTTTGGATGCTTTAAGTGATTTGTGTGTTTATGTCTTTGGATTTTGATGGTAATTTTGTGATAGACGTTTCAGAATGTCCATAGTCTCCATTTTTTTAGTCTACGTTTCGAGTCTAGAACAAGACTCATCATCACGACAAAACCTACGAAGAAGAGAGCTAATCTAGGGCAATAAATATAGGATGAGAAAAAAAAAGTGAAGAAAGGAGCCGACTAGCACAATAAGAGATTACTGAGCCAGTGAAACACTCTTCTTGTGTGCTAGTTATGAACTCTGTGCTTGATGAGGGCAAATGAGGGAGTAAGATTTAAATCATGGAAATTTTTTAGGAAAACTAGAGCAACTTCTCTTTTTTGAATTTTTAGCCTAGTTTTTTCGAGGTTACGCACCTCAATCGAAATGAGTCTTGTTCTAGACTCGAAACGTAGACTAAAAAATGGAGACTGTGGACATTCCAAAACCTCTATCACAAAATCTACACCACAGAAACCTACAAACTGATAATGTTACATTTGTTTTGTTATATTTCTATGTGGATGTAATTATCTATTAGTAATTAGTTGGTGATGAAGAAGAGAGACAATATTACTCTTGAAATTCTAGGTATCACAACTTTTGACAGCTAATTAATTCTTAATAGTGTCCCTCTAACTCCATAGTGTTATAACTTTTGACATACTAGTAGTGACACTATTAGTTTTTTCATCTTTTCATATAGATTATATGAAAAGGGTAGTTGAAATAATAAAGAATTCAAATATTTAACTCGAGTTATTCTAGTAAACACCATACCGTGTCTCTCTTACACTCCAATATTAATAGGTTGAATTACTATAACACAAAAACCAATGCACATTACCAATAATTTTTTTACGCTTACATTGAAATCAATGCACACTATTAATCCAATCACTTTAAAATTAATGTACCATCATAGATCCAGTTACATCAAATCAGAAATCGACATCTACATTGAAATCAATGCATCTAATGCAAGCAATCAAATAGGAAATTAGAAAACAACATCTACACTGAAATCAATGAATCTGATTCAAGCAATCAAATGGGATTAGAAATCAACATCTACACTAAAATCAATGCATCTAGTGCAAGAAATCAAATATAATTAGAAATCAACATCTACATTGAAATCAATGCATTTAGTGCAAACAATCAAATAGAATTAGAAAAAACCTACACAAAAATCAATGCATCTAGTGCAAGCAATCAAATAGGATTAAAATTCAACATCTACATTGAAATCAATACATCTAGTGAAAGAAATCAAATATAGTTAGAAATCAACACCTATACTGAAAATAATGCATCTAGTGCGAGCAATAAAATAAGATTAGAAATCACCATATACATTAAAATCAATGCATATAGTGCAAGAAATCTTCACAACCTCTCTCCCCCCTCCACCCACACACACACACACACACACACACAGTTTTGGGGGGATAAAGAGAAAAAAAAGGAGAGATGGAGGGAGATATATCTCCCTCCATCTCTCCTTTTTTTGTCTCTCTATCTCACCCCACCCCCCCCCACACCCCCCCCTGCCCCCACCCCCCTATCTCCCTCCATCTCTCCTTTTTTTTCTCTCTATCTCACCCCACCCCCCCCCCACACCCCCCCATGCCCCCCCCCCCCCCCCCACCCAACCAAAAAAAAAAAAAACATACATGCTCTCTCTATCCATATCTATCTATCTGTCCCTCCCTTTCTACATCTCTCCCTTATTCCCTTCTTTAACTTCCATCTATATCTCTATCTCCCTCTATCTCTCTTTTATCTCTCTATATCACCCCCAAAACATACACACTCTTTCTCCCTATCTATCTATCCCTCCCTCCGTCTCTCTCTCTTCCCCCTTGTGGGAACTTTGTTCATGGGAATTCATGGGCCGAAATTACTTATTTTTTGCGGGTGCCCCTTGCCAAGTTGGGCCGACCCACCAGCTCGTTAGACGGGCACCCCTACCAAGCGGGCGCACTAGCATATGGCCCAACATGCAGTGGCACCCACATGGGAGCCCAAGCGCCATGCCTTTGTGCAGGTGCGAGCGTTCTCCCTATTGTGCAAATTAGTGAACAAAAATAATTAGCTCATCAATCAAAACAAAAAATTATAATTTGTTAGTACATGCTATGTTGCATAATCAATCGATTATAAACCGAATTTTAGCGCTGAAACATTAATTTATCTATTTTTATCAAAATCATTATGAGACCCCCTTATGGGAACTCCGTTCATGGGCAGTGATGGGACAAAATTACTTCTTTTGTGCGGGCACCCCTTGACAAATTGGGTCAACCAACCAACTCGGCGCACGGGCGCCCCTGCTGGTACACGATTCCCCCATGGGTGCCCGGGCACCCTACATTCATACAGGCGTGCCTATGGCACAAGAATTTTCCTTATGCAAATCAATGAAAAAAAATCATTAGCTCATCAATGACAATAAAATATCATAATTTTTTATTTCCAAGTTACATGACCAATCAATTATAAACCAAATTTTAAAACCTAAACATTAATTTAGTTAATTTTCTAAAAATCATTATGAGATCCTCTTGTGGGAGCTTTGTCCATGGGCAGTCATGGGATGACATTACTTCTTTTGTGCGAGCACCTCTTTCTAAGCCAGTTCGACCCACCAACTCGTCACACGGGTTCACCTGTCGGGCAGGTGCCCTAGCTTTCTGAGCGGCCCACCTTAGTGTAGGTGTGCCCAAGGCGCAAGCATTGGCCCTGCTGTGAAAATCAGTGATAAAAAATAATTAGATCATCAATGACAACAAAATATAATTATTTTTTATTTCCATGTTGCATGATCAATCAGTTGTAAACTAAATTTTAACACCTAAACATTAATTTAGTTAATTTTTAAAAAATCATCATGAGACCCCTTTTTGGAAACTTTGTTCATGGGAAGTCACGAGCTGAAATTACTTATTTTTTTCGGGTTCCCGTTTCCAAGTTAGGTCGACTGACCAACTCGTCACATGGGCATCCCTTTCAGGCATGTGTCCTAGCGTGTCGACTAGCAAGCAACGATGCCTCCATGGGCCCCCGGGTGCCCCGCCTTCGTGTAGGCACACCAAGGGCATGAGATTTAACCTTGTTGTTCAAATTAGTGAACAAAAATAATTATATCAATAATGAAAATAAAATATTATAATTTTTTAGTACGTACCATGCTTCATAATCTATCAATTATAAAACAAATTTTAACTCCCGAACATTAATTTAGTAAATCTTATAAAAATCATTATGAGACCTCTTGGTGGGAACTCTATTCATGGGCGGTCATGGGATTACCTTACTTATTTTATGAGTGTTCCCCTTTCCAATTTAGGTTGACCCACTAACTCATTTCACGGGCGCTCCTACCGGGTAGAGATCCTGGCTTGTCCAGCTCGCGACGCTCGTAGGGGTGCTCAGACGCTCCTCCTTCATGCGGGTGCTTCAAGGGTGTGGGAGTTCACCTTGCTGTGAAAATTAGTCAACAAAAACCATTAGCTCATCAATGAAAACAAAATATTATCATTTGTTAGTAAGTATATTTTCATGTCATGGGTCGACCTTACTTCGCATGTCTTCCCAACCGCTGTGTCGCATGGTTCACTCGTCGCCCAACTCACATGAATAACTTGATACTCCATTATAATATCTTTCATAATGTCATGTAAATCTCGATATATACGAGGTAAAACATTAATGTTATATTTATTTTAAATAGTTAAATTGATCAACATAAAGTGGTCCCATATTAGACGTTGTCAGAGAAAAAATCCATTAATGGTGGAAGTGAACATTATGCAACGATTACTATCCATTTGTCTGAAATTGGACAACACATTTTCATATTCTATATAGCATCGATTCTTTGACAATAAAAGAAAAAACGTAGGATATGCGAAAACATGAGGTAAAATAAGTAACTGACGGATAATCAATAGGATAGGACAATACACCAAATATTCGATGGTTAAAGAAACATCGTCCAATATTAGATAGGCGTTGGGATTTTAGAAAAGAAAAATAAAATAAATAAATTTAACTTCCAAATTTTTTTTCTAATTGTATCCCTTCCATCAGATTCCGCTGGAAGATTTTCCATCGAAATGTAGTAGTTTCAAGCCAAAATGTTGTTAACCCATTCATTTCCAAATGCCCACAGAGCTTTAATTTAATCCATCGATGCTTAATACCTTTATATGTGCTCATAACATTTTTCAAAATATGGCCCAAAGACCCTTTTGAACTCCCCACAATTCCCTTTTTATTGTAATAAGCCAGAAGGCTCAAGGTCTCACAAACATAAAATCCATCTTAAAATTTACTCTTAGGTGCACTTTTCAATGCAGGTCATATGATCAAAGGTTCGCACCCATATCACGATGACTGGTTCGAGCTCTACCTAACATGCATAAATTATTATACACACATGCCTTTATACATTTCCCCATTCTCGATGATTTCTACTGCAATAAATTGAATCCAATGGCCACGAGCCGCCCCACGTCGTCCCGACACTTTTAGACTAACTCTCCTTATGATTTTTGGGATGGTCCTCCAGGACATGTAGCCCCATTTATCGTCATCCCAATGATTTTCTAAGCGCGATACTTAATTAACCATCGGAGCCTCATTATTAGGCTTACGCGGTTAGTGGGGACACATTGCCTCCTCTCTATTGGCCCTCATTCTGATTGATGTCTTCCGCCAGAACCTGTGCCACATCACTTCAATTCTTTCATCCTGGTGCTTTCCTTTGTAGCACCTCTTTATACCTCCAAAATCATTCCATCGGGATGACCTATCAAGTGGGACCACCACCCCACCAATCAGGGTGCATGCTCGATTGACGAAGTTGGACTTATGTAATCCCACAATCTTTCTCTCAGTGCATATATAAATTATACCACCCTTTATATCTACAAGGTGAGACCTTCGAACCTACATGAACTAGTGGGTCTCATTTCCACACATCATCACCTTTGATTTGCCCACATGGATGAAATTCCATGTCATCTCGTCCTTGCTACATTGATGCCTTCCCTGGGTACTCCTCTTAAACATCTAAGACAAGGCCACTGAGACACATGGTTTGGTGGGCCACACCCTTGCACTACACTTGCTCTTGATTGGGACACATGGTGACACTGCCACATCATCACACACTTCTCACCTCATTCCCTTCCTCTTGCATCCTATGTGAATTCTTTGAGGTTTGACCATCTGCCAGACTTGTCAGGGGGTCCACCTTTGGCCAATAGCTTGGATCTCGGGTTAGTGTGCTAATCCACCAGGCCCACCTTTCATGTGACACATCTCCCCGCCAATGGAATTACTGCCAGGATTATGTGCAAGTAAACCATAATTTTAAATGCAAGTACGTATTTTTTGATCTTATAAAATATCTTTGGAATAATTCCTTTGTTGTTCAAACCAATGGGAACAATAATTTTGGGTTACACCAAGTCTAAAACCAAGTGGAATGATTTTATGCACCATACATATCCTTTTTTTTGGGATTCTATTGACATATTCGGGCTAAATTTCTTGGGCATGTTGTCCTAT
Organism: Pinus albicaulis; assembly: GCA_034641835.2. Lineage (NCBI taxonomy): Eukaryota > Viridiplantae > Streptophyta > Pinopsida > Pinales > Pinaceae > Pinus > Pinus albicaulis. Next base: position 771,982,718 of record CM076575.1, on the reverse strand, counting down.
GGGTGCCATATATAACCAATGGCGGGGTCGTCGGGCTTATGTTATTGAAAATTGTAACTAGGTTCGATCTTCATTATGATGTAATTATAATCATGACATTGTATATTATTTACAAAGAAATAAAAATGAAAGAAAGATAAATTATATTTTATTTTGGAGTACGTGTTTCATACTCAATTTTGGTTCAAAAGAATGTTCTTTGTGCTTTTAGATCTTCTCGGTCTTTCTAGGATAAAGAATAATATTTGTCATGTGTTATATTCCTATTCAGACTCATTGTAATGAAGAAAAATATTTTTTTTTATCATGTAAAAGCCTTGGATTAACCCAATACCCAGCCAACCTAAGAGCAAGGACAAGACAGCCTAAGGGAGGGCTATTCGACCCTCAAGAAAGTCCATAAATATAAGGGAGATCAACCTCATTTGGATACTCATCTCAAGCTAGTTTGATCTGCAATAATGAAGGTGAAGAAGAATCTTGAAATTATTAGTTGTGGGTGCATGTAGGTCTTTATGGTGGCTCCCAACATTCCTGCCATTTATGAAATTAATTTCATAGTTCCAATGGCAGGGGTGGTTCTCAACACTGTCAACATGTGTCTGGATGCTCGAAAAATGGCTGCTCAATTCAATCACTGCCAACCTAAGATTGTGTTTGCATATTACCAATTTTTTCCTATCGTTATGGAAGATATACATAGAACCAACCATAAGTCCACCATGGTACTCATCTCGAAGCTCGTTAATCGCAAAAAATTAGTTCCCATGAGTACCAAAACAACCACAACATACAAAGGGTTATTGCAAGAAGGGGATCCAGAGTTCAAAACATAGTGGCTAGAGGATGAATGTTAGTGGATGGTGTGAATTATACATCGAGCACAAACTCTGCTCTGAAAGGATTAGTTCACATCCATAGAGGTATCTACACATTGGCTTTGGTTTCTCTTTTAACATGGGGTATGAATTCACAACTGATTTATCTATGGACTCTTCCCATGTTTCACGCCAGCAACTGGAGTGTTCTTGAGGAATTACTGCCTTAGGTAGCACAAATATCTACCTCAGGAATTTAGATTCTTACATCATCTACAAATATTTCAATGACCATCGAGTTACCCATCTTTGTGGGGAACCTATGGTGCTTACCATGATCACAAACATAGATCCATCCGAAGGAAAACCTTTACCCGATCGGGTGGAACTATTGACCGTCACGTCTCCTATGCCATTTTTGTGCTACTAAAATTTGAAGAGTTTGGATTCTATGTTACTCATGGATATGGTCTCATAGAGACGGGAGGATTGGTCTTTACTTGTGCTTGTTAAATTTGGTGGAAAAATCTTCTGGATGAGGAGAGGGCTAAACTCAAAGTGACATAGGGCGGTAGGGGGATTGGCTTGGAAGAATTGGACACAAAAGATCTAGGTAACATGCGTAGAATGCCAAGAGATAAAGTGAATATTAGCGAGGTTATGATGAGAGGACCAATAGTTTTGAAGAGATATCTCAAGGACAAGAGGAGCACTTCTAAAGCCATGGAAGGTGGGTGGTTCCACGTAAGGAACATGGGATTAATCCACCTAGACCTTCACCTAGAAATAAAGGATCGTTCCAAATACATTATTATCTAATGAGGAGAGAACATCAACAACGTGGAGGTGGAGTGAGGGTTGTATTCCCACCCTATGACTGTGGAGGATGTTTTTGTTGCGAGGCCCGATCCTTTCTGGGAAGAGACACCCTACAATTTTGTGAGCATCAATCCATCAATGAACGATGTAAAAAAGGTTGAGTTGATTTCATTCTGTAGAGAGAGGCTACCTCACTACATCGTTCCAAAAAATATGGTGTTCATGAGGTCATTTCCTAAGACTTCCACAGGTAAAACTCATAAGTATGTTCTCAGGGCATTTCAATAATTTATCATATATTTTGTTCAGATTTGTTGATTTAAACCTTGCATAGCATGGTTGGCCTATATTTTTAACATTTCTTTAACAAAAAAAAATTGAATTTTTTACTACATATTGGACCTAATAACAAGGAAGTATGAAATAGTTTATTGCAATATGCAACTTTGTATTTTTTTGGTCCATTGGATTGTCCTTTAGCATAAGAAAAAATACTCTTCTCTGGAAATACTCTTATTCACCTAAAAGACAAAATTCTACTTAAATTCTTAATCTCAAAGCTCTGGTTATGCTTACATGATGTTAGGGGAGGGACGCTAGTTGTTGCACGTCCTCCCTACCATGTTTGCGCAAGCCCACGTAGTCACCACATCAGTTGTATGAAATGTTCTTGGATGGGCCTCTGACCTGTTGTGGTAGGTGGAAAATTAAGCTTTTCCTCAAAATCATCACTCTCTTATGTAGTTTAGGGTTTGTGTCATCTGTGGTTTAGGGTTCAGTCTTGTTTTTTTTAGGGTCATTGTGTGAGTTCTTTGCTTCCCCGAATATTGTTCGGCTGACCTCCATTTGACATTAACCTCCTGCTCTATTTTTTCCCTGCCAGGTATTCATTCCTATGAGAACTGCTTTATCTATTGTTTAGGGTTTAGCTTGTTTTTGTGCATGATTTTTTCCTATTATGGACTGTTTCTACATCCGTGGCACAATAGTTCTTATCAAATTTTTTTGTTCTCAACCCTCTACAAGGTCTCATTTGGTTCAATGGTGGATATGTAGGTTTCACACTCCAATGGGTTAATATGAAGGAAATTTCACGACCCCTGCAATTTTACATGCAATTTATGTTGTTTTTCATGGTTTTTTGAGGTTTTTTTACACTTGTTGTGTTTTGTCTTGGAGTTATGTTGGGTTTTGGTTGCAAGACATGTATGGCAAGTTGTTGGGTTGTTAAACAGTGATGCAAAGGCATTTTTGCAACTCAGTGGCTTTGTCGATGGTTGTATGGTATGATTTTTAATCCTACCATCCCATTATATCTGTTTTTGTCAACACATTCCATCCATATTCTAGGAATTTTAGTCCACTCGGTGGTTTCTTTGAAAATTCATGGGTTTTTTTATAAAAATTCATAGGGTTTTTGTAAATTTGGAAAAAAAAAGTTTTATATTTTCTTGTAAATTATCATTTTCGATGCTGCTAAATTGTGTGTTCTCTATTAATTTGGTTACGATGATGGTTTTTGTAAAAGTTCATTGGGTTTTTGTAAATTTGGAAATAATTGTTTTCTATTTGCTTGTAAATTAGGGGTTTCAATGATGCTAAATTGTGGGTTCTCTGTAAATTTGGTTATGACGTTGGCTTTTGTAAAAATACATAGGTTTTTTGTAAATTTGGAAAAAAAATGTTTACTATTTTCTTGTAAAGTAGGGTTTTTCGTGTTAGCAATTTGTTGGTTCTTTGTAAATTTGGTTACAACGCTGGTTTTTGTAAAAAATCATGGATTTATCACTCCTACAAAAAATACCCCACACCCTATGTTAGCGTTGGAATCAACACTTGTATTGCTTCAAGTGCTTGACCAGTCACATCCTAAGATCTAGGGAAATTTAATGATTTGTATTATATAACTGGTAGGTGATTTAAGCTCTCAATCACTAAAAAGGAATTTCAGTCAAAGTCACTATCACACCAATGAGGGTATTTAGACCTGATATGGTAGCAAAATATAAGTTTGTAGCTTATGTCAGGAAGAAAGTGTGGAATAACAGAAGGGACAGTGGGTTTGCAAGGCAGAAATCCACTGCTTTGAAGAAAAATAACACAAGAAATAGTTTGAAAATATATCAATAAGAGAAGGCTATCTCAAGACTTACAATATTCTTATTTGATATCATGAAAATTTACTGTCATAAGGAATGGTCTTTAAAAAGTCATTATGCACATCTCATCAAGAAAGCTCACTAAGTAAGACTGATAAAATTTCATAAGATACATGAAAGTTCACTAAGTAAGACTGATAAAATTTCATAAGATACATAAACACATCAAGAGGCTCATAAAAACATATAACAACATTTGAAAGTACAAACTGGAACGGAAGAGATTTAGGTATGGAAACACATAAGAAAGATCAACATTAAACATATCAATATGGTAATAAGTCCTCAAAATTATTCTTCAATATCATTAACTGAAAACAATACACTAATCACATGAGTATAATATTCACCAACCATGAACCCTTTCTCCATTCAGTTTCATCATATATATACAAGAGATATTATGTTGATATTTCCACAAAAGTGTGAATATGTTCTAGAGAAGTTATTACATTGCTATACATAAGGTGAAGCTTATCCTTAACCATAATACAAACTAGTGCAACGTAATAAAAATAAACAACATGATGGCATATAGTTCAAAATGGCTGGAGTGATGTGGCAAACTGTTGGAAAATTGCCCATGTTTTCTGGTACAACCACTTCCTCAAAAAGTGCAACTAAAAACTGAAGATGACATCTGGCTCTCTCCCCCAAAAATTGCAAAACATAATTCTAAAATATGGAAAGGAACTTGATTAATTGACACCTGGCATCAACTTCTTCTATTGATATTGCATGCATGTAATTACCCCTCAACATCATCCTTCGAGATTTGAACAAAAATTGCCTCCACTTCCTTTATACAAAAAATTAGGAAATAATAGTTGCCTTTCATAAATAGGTAGCTATTATTAGAAATCATGTAAATAGATGTGTTTGTTTATTAAGCCAAAAATGTGTGCCTCTCCTTCTTTGACTTTCCAGAAATGTTTAAATAAAATCAAGTATAGAAGAAAATATTTTGAGGGACTCTGCCTTAGTGAGCCTTTTAGTTTTTCTTTTTCCTGCATGCTTATGTTTCTGAGATCTGGTCTTCTTAGCTTCCTTTCCTGGGATTTCATCAACATTATGTTGGAAATTTTGTCATTGATGGCAAAGGAGGTAACAGATGCAGAGACAGGAACAGTTGCAAGGAGATGGCAAAGAAGTAGAGGCAACAGAGACAGGCAAAGAGAGCAGCATAGCAGCAAGATGTAGAGAGGGTCGAGCAACAGAGACAGGGTCATTTAAAGAAGAGGCAGCAAAAGGAGAATAAAGGAAGCAAGGAGCAACATTAGACAAGAAGAAGAGAAAGAAACATAGAGACAAAAGAAGCAGCAAAGAAACCAGCAATAGAGCGAGGCAGCAGAGAGGTAGCAGAGGAAGCAAATGTCGAACAAGATTGAATATGTTGTGCGTTAATTGTAATATCGATCAGTCAGGGGTAAGCGGAATCATATAAGATAACAGTGGAAGTGGTGTCTATTAATTAAACTATGTTGAGGAATTGCACAGCGAAGGCAATGGAGGCAGCAAAGACAGAGACAGGTCGAGCAGCAGAAGCAGGTAAGGCAAAGGCACAGGGAAGAACCGTTATCGAAAGACAGGAACAGTCGAATACAGAGACACAGCTGTTATTGCAAAGACACAGCCGTTATTCCGAGAATCACTACCCAGCCGGGCGTTACATATAACATAAACACAAATTCTGGGAATCGCTACCGACGCTGGAGTATATGTGCAGCGCATCATATAATCAAAGGTCCAAAGCATATTTATGAAGTTATACGAAGCGCATAATACAAAGTTTTATAAGGCGGGACTCGCAATATCGCAACTTCGCAACATTGCGCCATCGCACCATCGCAATATTGCAACTTCACAACATTGCGCCATTGAACCATCGCAATATCGCAATATCGCAACCATCGCACCATCGCAATATCGCAACCATCGCAATATCGCAACCATCGCAATATCGCAGTTGGTTGAAACTACACAGCAACTATCGCAAATTAGAAATTTGTGATTGCGATCAATTGCATTTGAAAACGTGTCAGGTGGGTCCGAAAGGAGTTCTATATGTTTTAAAACAGGCTTTATTGTATGCGCCGAGAGTATGTTAAGGTGTATTAAAAGGGCAGATTATATGATTAACTCATCTTATAATTAAGCCAAGAGACAAAGTTGGGTTATATATATATATTAAAAGGCGCTGTCATATATATATATATAACACTGTTGCGATAAGCCGTATGGTCTGTAGACCCACGGGCCTCAGCTTAAGGGGAGGGCGATTATTAATGTAATACAATTGTGATATATGTATGTTCCGGCCTGCAGAATGTTCCACATCAACAAGACACTTGCTACAAGTCAACAGTCACGTATTTTTCTAAAAGGCACTGATATAATACAGAGCAGAAAAGAGGACAAAATAGAATACAGAGTAGAAAAGAGTTAAAACACAATCACAGAAAAAGACAAAACACAGTCAAAGAAAAGACAAATGCGCAGCTAGCCAAGAGGGTGAATGAGTGAGCTGGAATTCACTTTGTAATTCGAATGTAAATATTTTAATTGTTTTTTATTGTTTGTGATGCATTGGAAAGTCTCCGAGAGAGAAACAATTCCCACTGTAATGTTAAATTGATACCTACAGTTATATTTTCTGAGTAAGCAGATAAAGAAATGAGGAGGCAGAAGACCAAGGGGTATGACCATTCATTTCGAATTCCTAGAGGAAAACAAACAGTCATCAAGAAATTCTATAAATAATATCATTTTGATATGCAAAAGAAGTGTTAGAAGAGAGAGAGAAAGAGAGAGAGCAGATATAGAGAATGCAGAATATCTAAGAATAAAACAGAGAAGATTAAGAGAAGAAGAGAAGATATAGAACAGAGCTGATATCTGGAGTAAATCAGCAAACATTCAGCTTAATAGCTGTCAGTTGTAGCTGACAAAGGTTGAAGCCTCCTGTAGGTTGGTGCCTACAGAAAATTGAAGGGAGTTGGTGCTTCCTTGCAAGTTGTAGCTTGTAGAATTGAGGTTGGAGCCTCCTGTAGGTAGGTGTTTGAAGAAAAACAGTGGTGAGAGGGAGTAGGAGCTTGCCTTTGCATCACAACAATAATAAGATGTGGTTTTATCCCGTTATGGGTTTCCACTTATATCTGGTGTCTTTGTGCATGATATTTATGTATTGAATCTGATATGTATCATCTGCTTAATACCTGCAACTCTCATATTAAGTCTACTGCTATATTAAACTAATACTTGCTGCTTGCATTCTAAGATTACTTGCACATTAAATTGGATATGAAATGAAGGTGTAATTAGCTTAATGAAAAGTTTTAAAAGATCAGGAATGCATTAAACTGATTCACCCCCCCCCTCTCAGTTTAATTAAAGGTTCAACAATTGGTATCAGAGCAAGTTCCTTGTATATCAGTCTAACAACTGAAAGGAGATCCTAGGCTCTCAAGATGGCAAGTCAAGAAGGAAGCTCAACCAATAAAGCCCCTTTCTTTACAGGTGCAAATTATGCCTTTTGGAAAATAATAATGAAAGCTTATATAATGTCTTTAGGATTAGAAGCTTGGGATGCTGTGGAAATTGGATATGTCACAAAGTCAACTGATATAGACAAAGAAGCTAAATAAAACTTTGTAGCTAATGCAAAAGCAATGAATGCAATATTAAATGGACTATGTGAAGCTGAGTTTATCAAAATAATGCACAGTAAGACTGCCAAAGATATGTGGGACACTCCAGAGAATATCCATGAGGGAAATAAAAAAGTTAAGACTGCCAAACTTCAAGTATATAGAGCCCAGTTTGAAAATTTAAAAATGAATGATGATGAAGATGTTGGCAACTTCTTCTTAAAAGTTGCAGAAATTGTTAACAGTATGAAAGCTCTTGGAGAAACAATACCAGAAGGTATAATTGTACAAAATATTCTAAGATCTCTTCCATCCAGATTCAATCCCAAGGTGTCTGCAATAGAAGAAATAGCTGATTGGGAGACCTTGACCATGAACCAACTACTAGGAAATCTTACAGCATATGAGATGAGGCTCCCACAGAAGAATCCAAGTACAAGGGAGGTAGCATTCAAAACAGAAAAGAAGAAAGAAGAAAAGGAAGACATATGCTCCTGCTCTGATGAAGAAGAGGCTAAATTTGTCAAGAAATTGGATAGAGGCTCAGGTAGATACAAAGGTAAACTTCCTTTTAAATGCTTTAACTGTGGAAGAGTTGGACATTATGCTGCTAAATGTCCTCAAAAGAAAGTAAGAAATCAAGCTCAAGAATCAGAGAAAGACACATCAAAGAATTGGCAGAAAGGAAAGAAATCCAGCAGAAAATTCTTCTATGCTCAGCAAGACAGCAGTGCATCTGAAGACTTAGATGAACCCTCAGGAGAAGAGGGAACCTCTGAATTTTTATTGATGGCCATAGAAGATCTTGAAGGACTCTTGCTAGAAGAAGAAGAAGAAGGGGAAGTTGATCTTGAGGGGGAGCTAAGAAGTGCTCTGGAGGAGATTGACAGACTCAAACTAAAATGCAGAAAACAAAAAGAGATTCTCCTCAAATGTGTGAAAGAAGAACAAAATTCAGAAGTCCTCATGCAGCTGAAGGTAAAGCTTGAAGAAGCCAAGAAGATAGAAGATTTGTTACTTCAGCAAATCAAAGATAAAACTCGAGAACAAGAGAAGCTGGAAGAAGAAATTCTGTGTCTGAGAAGGAAATTAGAAAGTGCTCAACAAAAAGTTTCTATATACCCTTCTCAAATGACAAGTTCTGGTAAGTTGAATGAAATCTTGGATGCTCAAAGATCTCCTCTAATAAAAACTGGGATAGGCTATGAAGGAGAATCAAGTAAAGGCAAAGAAAAGGAAAACAAAATATAATTTTTGTGAAAGCAAAGAAGGCTGATGAAGCAGCTCAAATAATTCCTACAAAGGAAGAAACATGTAATGAGAAAGACAGAGACCAGAAGAAACCTCTAATAACAAATATTGTAACAAATACTAAGACAACAGAGAAAGGATCATATATTCCTGATTATATCAAATTTGGAAGCCATCAAAGGAGATTCTTGCCTCCTATGAAGAATGCCACCTGTTATGTTTGCCACAAGCCGGGAAACATTGCTGCATATTGTCATGCAAAGAGGAATGATTCAAACCAGCAAAAGATGCAAGCATGGAAGAGACAACCTTACATCAGGTATGCAAGTAATTTCTATGGTTATTGTTTTTATTGTAAGGACTTTGGCCATAGAATTATTGAATGTAGAAAGTATGGACAAAGACTGATGTTCAATACCTCAAGGAGGTTTATGAGTCAAATCAATTTTGTTCATGCTCACAATTATGCAAAAACTATAATCAAATGTTGTATATGCAATCAAGTTGGACATATATCTTCCAAGTGTTCTCTAAAAGGATATAATTCATCACCTGACAAAAGATACCAAACAAAAGGGGGCCTCCAGTGGATAAAGAAGGTGAATAAATGTGACTTGGCTTTAACTGCTCAAGATTTGAAGAGTCAATGGTATTTGGACAGTGGCTGCTCTAAACACATGACAGGAGACAAAAACAAGTTTTTAACTCTTGATGAAAAGAAATCGGGCAATGTCACTTTTCGAAATGACAAATCAGGAAAGATCAAGGGAAAAGGATCAGTCAGCATAGATAATGGCAAAGGAAAGGCCCAAGATGTATTATATGTAGATGGGCTGAAAGAAAATTTACTGAGTGTCAGTCAGATGTGTGATAAAGGCTGTGAAGTTCTCTTTAGAGCACAAGATTGTGTAGTCAGATCAAGCACAACAGGAAAAAATCTACTCAAAGGTGTTCGAACAAAGAGTAATGTGTACATAGTGAGAGAGGAGGATGAAGCCTGCCATCTTAGCAAACTCGAGGAGTCATGGTTATGGCATAAGAGATTGGGACATCTCAGTTTTGACCATATCATTAAACTGAGCAAGAAGAAAGCTGTCAGAGATATGCCAGAAATAAAAAGGCCCTCAAACACAATATGCAAATCTTGTCAGTTGGGGAAACAAACTCGCACATCCTTTAAATCTAAAGAAGAGTTATCAACAAGAAGACCACTGCAACTTGTGCACATGGATCTGTGTGGACCTGCAAGAACTAAAACACCAAGTGGAGAGTCCTACTTTATGCCGATAATAGATGATTTCTCCAGAATGACATGGGTTGCTTTTCTCAAGAATAAATCGGAAGCTCTGGAAAAATTCAAAACATTTAAAGCATTAGCAGAAAATCAGACAGGATGCAAGCTGAAATGCATCAGATCAGACAGAGGAGGTGAATTCACTGATTATGACTTTGCAGACCTATGCAATGAACATGGCATAAAACAACAATTTACTATTGCAGGGACACCTCAGCAGAATGGAGTAGCAGAGAGACAAAATAGATCTGTTCAACAAATTGCCAGAGCCATGATGTAAGAGAATAATATTGCTCAAACCTTCTAGGCAGAAGCAGTGCACACAACAGTACATATCCTTAATAAAGCTCACTTAAGGCCAAGCAGTGACAAGACTCCCTATGAACTATGGCATGGAAGGCCAGCCTCAATCAAACATTTCAGAATCTTTGGAAGCAAGTGTTACATAAAGAATAATGATGAAAATCTTGGCAAATTTGATGCAAGAGCAGATGAAGGGATATTTCTAGGATATGCTTCCAAAAGCAAAGGGTACAGATGCTACAACAAGACCCTTCGGAAGATAGTTGAATGTATTGATGTGAGATTTGATGAAGAACTTCCAAACAATACTAGAGATACAGACTGCTGCAGTACATCAGACAACAATGAAGAAGAAGATCAAAATGATGATGAAACAAGCAAAACATCAGAAGATGCTGGAATGAACTCAAAAACCCCCTCAAGATACACTCAAAAGAACCATCTAGAAGATCAAATCATAGGAGACAAGAATGTAGGAGTGCAAACAAGAAGGCAACTAACTGAACAGACATAAGAAGTATACATAGCCATGTTGTCACAAATAGAACCAAAGAAATTTGAAGAAGCCAGCAAGGACAAGTCTTGGGTAAATGCAATGAATGAAGAATTGGACCAAATTGAGAAAAACAATACCTGGGAACTAGTTCCTAGACCTGCTGAGAAAAATGTCATAGGCTCAAAATGGGTATTCAAAAACAAAATGAATGAGCAAGGACAAGTAATCCGGAATAAAGCTAGGCTGGTATGCAAAGGATACTCACAAATAGAAGGACTTGATTATGATGAAACATTTGCCCCTGTAGCCAGAATGGAAGCTATCAGAATGTTCCTTGCATTTGCATTCTACCAAGATTTCAAGGTATATCAAATGGATGTAAAATCTGCATTTCTGAATGGAGACTTAGAAGAAGAAGTCTACATGGAACAACCAGAAGGCTTCTCCTTGACAGATAAAGAAGACTATGTGTGCAGACTAAAGAAGGCCCTATATGGACTGAAACAAGCTCCTCGTGCTTGGTACTCAAGACTGGATAAATATTTGCAAAAACAGGGTTTTAAGAGAGGTGGAGTAGACAAAAATCTATATATAAAAGCCCATGAAAATGAACTCTTGATTGTTGTAGTGTAAGTTGATGATATTATGTTTGGAAGCAACAAAGATGAACTAGCAAAAGGGTTTGCTGATGAGATGAAAACAGATTTTGAAATGTCTATGATTGGAGAACTCAGTTTCTACTTGGGACTGCAAATTCAGCGAAAGAACACAGACACATTCATCTCTCAAGAAAAATACTTAAAAGAAATGCTGAAAAGATTCAAAATGGAGGACTGCAAACCTGTGACTACCCCCATGATCACGAGATGCAAGCTGCGTACTGATGATGGGTCTGTAGATGTAGACCAAAAACTCTACAGATCCGTGATAGGAAGCCTACTGTATTTGACAGCTTCAAGACCAGACATCATGCTAGCAGTAGGACTAGTGGCTAGATATCAAGTAGCACCTAAACAAAATCATCTTCTTGTAGTCAAAAGAATATTCAGATATCTACAAGGAACTACACAGTATGGGCTTTGGTATCCTAAAGGCAAAAGCTTCACTTTAACAGAATACACAGATGCAGATTGGGCCAGCTGTGTGGATGACAGAAAAAGTACAAGTGGAGGTGCATTATATCTAGGAGAAAGCCTAGTTGCATGGTTAAGCAAGAAACAAACATCCATCTCACTGTCTACAGCTGAAGCAGAATATATAGCAGCAGCAACATGTTGTACACAAGTCATGTGGATGAAGCAAACTCTTCAAGACATGAAGGTAAGCATTGATGAGCCTATTTCAATCAAATGTGATAATACAAGTGCTATAAGTATATCTAAAAATCTTGTACTTCACTCAAAAACTAAACATATACCAATCAAGTATCATTTCCTCTGAGAACAAGTGGCTCAGAAGATAGTAAAACTGGACTATGTACCAACAAAAAAACAGAGAGCAGATATATTTACTAAACCACTTTCAAGAGAACCATTCGAATACTTGAGAGATAAACTAGGGGTAGTATCTGCAGATGCTACTCTCTGATATAAAGAGAAAGCACAATTTCAGGGGGAGAAAAAAATGAAAATATAATTCCAGGGGGAGAACAGCCAGCAAGGAAAGCATGAATCAGGTCCTCAGGATCAAAGGATTAAAGCAAAAGAACACCAAGCTATTATCCTAGAACTATATCAATTTACAGTGTATATTCAAATTCAAAGTGTTCTCTCAACAAGTCTTTTACATCACTATGGAGCAGCATGCAGAAGAGGGCCTAAACATAACTCAGAGATAGGAAATGCAAAAAGCGGCCCTTTGCCATTGATGTCAAAGGGGGAGGATGAGCAAACAACAGCAGAAAGAGCAGGCAAACAGAGAAAAAGTATTGCCATCAATGCCAAAGGGGGAGACTGTTGGAAATTTTGTCATTGATGGCAAAGGAGGTAACAGATGCAGAGACAGGAATAGTTGCAAGGAGATGGCAAAGAAGCAGAGGCAGTAGAGAAGAAGCAGAGACAGGCAAAGAGAGCAGCATAGAAGCTAGATGTAGAGAGGGTCGAGCAGTAGAGACAGTGTCATTTAAAGAAGAGGCAGCAAAAGGAGAATGAAGGAAGCAAGGAGCAGCATTAGACAAGAAGAAGAGAAAGAAACAGAGAGACAACAGAAGCAGCAAAGAAACCAGCAATAGAGCGAGGCAGTAGAGAGGTAGCAGAGGAAGCAAATGTCGAACAAGATTGAATATGTTGTGCGTTAATTGTAATATCGATCAGTCAGGGTTAAGCGGAATCATATAAGGTAACAGTGGAAGTGGTGTCTATTAATTAAACTATGTTGAGGAATTGCACAGCGAAGGCAATGAAGGAAGCAAAGACAGAGACAGGTCAAGCAGCAGAAGCAGGTAAGGCAAAGGCACAGGGAAGAACCGTTATCGAAAGACAGGAATAGTCGAATACAAAGACACAGTTGTTATTGCAAAGACACAGCCGTTATTCTGAGAATCACTACCCAGCCAGGCGTTACATATAACATAAACGCAAATTCCGGGAATCGCTACCCACGCAGGAGTATATGTGCAGCGCATCATATAATCAAAGGTCCAAAGCATATTTATGAAGTTATACGGAGCGCATAATACAAAGTTTTATAAGGCGGGACTCGCAATATCGCAACTTCGCAACATTGCGCCATTGCACCATCGCAATATCGCAACTTTGAAACATTGCGCCATCGCACCATCGCAATGTCGCAACTTCGCAACATTGCGCCATCGCACCATCGCAATATCGCAACTTCGCAACATTGCGCCATCGCACTATCGCAATATCACAACCATCGCATTATCGCAACCATCGCAATAGCGCAATATCGCAACCATCGCAATATCGCAATATCGCAACCATCGCAATATCACAATATCGCAACCATCGCAATATCGCAGTTGGTTGAAACTGCACAGCAACTATCGCAAATTAGAAATTTGCGATTGCGATCAATCGCATTTGAAAACGTGTCAGGTGGGCCCGAAAGGAGTTCTATATGTTTTAAAACAGGCTTTATTGTATGCGCCGAGAGTATGTTAAGGTGTATTAAAAGGGCAGATTATATGATTAAATCATCTTATAATTAAGCCAAGAGACAAAGTTGGGTTATATATATATATATATTTATATATATATTAAAAGGCGCTGTCATATATATATATATATAACGCTGTTGCGATAAGCCGTATGGTCTGTAGACCCACGGGCCTCAGCTTAAGGGGAGGGCGATTATTAATGTAATACAATTGTGATATATGTATGTTCCGGCCTGCGGAATGTTCCACATCAACAAGACACTTGCTACAAGTCAGCAGTCACGTATTTTTCTAAAAGGCACTGATATAATACAGAGCAGAAAAGAGGACAAAATAGAATACAGAGTAGAAAAGAGTTAAAACACAATCACAGAAAAAGACGAAACACAGTCAAAGAAAAGACAAATGCGCAGCTAGCCAAGAGGGTGAATGAGTGAGCTGGAATTCACTTTGTAATTCGAATGTAAATATTTTAATTGTTTGTGATGAATTGGAAAGTCTCCGAGAGAGAACAAATTCCCACTGTAATGTTAAATTGATACCTACAGTTATATTTTCTGAGTAAGCAGATAAAGAAATGAGGAGGCAGAAGACCAAGGGGTATGACCATTCATTTCGAATTCCTAGAGGAAAACAAACAGTCATCAAGAAATTCTATAAGTAATATCATTTTGATATGCAAAAGGAGTGTAAGAAGAGAGAGAGAAAGAGAGAGAGCAGATATAGTGAATGCAGAATATGTAAGAATAAAACAGAGAAGATTAAGAGAAGAAGAGCAGATACAGAACAGAGCTGGTATCTGGAGTAAATCAGCAAACATTCAGCTTAATAGCTGTCAGTTGTAGCTGAAAAAGGTTGAAGCCTCCTGTAGGTTTGTGCCTACAGAAAATTGAAGGGAGTTGGTGCTTCCTTACAAGTTGTAGCTTGTAGAATTGAGGTTGGAGCCTCCTGTAGGTAGGTGCCTGCAGAAAAACAGTGGTGAGAGGGAGTAGGAGCTTGCCTTTGCATCACAACAATAATAAGATGTGGTTTTCTCCTGTTATGGGTTTCCACTTATATCTGGTGTCTTTGTGCATGATAGTTATGTATTGAATCTGATATGTATCATCTGCTTAATACCTGCAACTCTCATATTAAGTCTACTGCTATATTAAACTAATACTTGCTGCTTGCATTCTAAGATTACTTGCACATTAAATTGGATATGAAATGAAGGTGTAATTAGCTTAATGAAAAGTTTTAAAAGATCAGGAATGCATTACACTGATTCACCCCCCCCTCTCAGTTTAATTAAAGGTTCAACACATTAATGATTTCATCTCTCAGTCTAGGATTAGCAATGAGTTTGTTGTTCAATATAAGCTTGTTTTTAAGCCTATTGTGAGGCCTTTTGAGGTATGGGTTGGGAATATAGGAAACCCCTTTTTTTATCTACATCATACTGCTAGGCTGACCTACCTCATACTCTGTCTTTGAGAAATCTTCTTTAGTGTTGTCTTCTTCGAAAGATGAATAGGAGTGAATGATATTCTTGTCTTTTTTTCTGGTACATGTCTTGGATGTCTTGAGAGAAGAAAATAATAGAGCTAATGTTGGTTCCTCTACTGAAGGGGTGGTCCTATTTTCTTCTTGCTCTTCTGCAACTTTAGGAACAGAATGTTGAACTGGTGCTTCAGGGTTGACCTCCTCTGAAATTTCTTCTTCTAGGATCAATGTTCTTATGTCTTTATGTCTTGAGGAAGAGATTATGTTTTCCTCACATATAGACTTAACTTCCTTATTAGGGTGAGTTTTCCCTTGCTTGAATCTAATGGAATGTTCTCTGATGAATGATGCTAAATTTTGGGGTTCCTTTTAATTTTTCCTTGTATAAACCTTTCTTGCTGGTTGTACCATTTGTATGGGAGTGGCATGTTCATTTATGGCTCTTTTAGCAGAATTTCTAGTTTGTCTACTCATTGATGGAATAGATTGAGCTCGATGTGAACTATTTGGCATAGGTGTTGTGCCAGTTTGTTCTTGGAAATTTTTCTTCTTAGGTCTCCCTACCTTCCTCCTAGAATTGATGCTACCAAAACCCTCATATGTTGGGAATTTTTCCCTGATAGTTCTCTTTTTCTTAAGGTGATAGACCACCAACATCTTGATTAAGCCTCTATGATAGAGGTTATGCAGGGAATATTTAGGGATCTTCTGCAACTTCAAAGACATTTTTAACAAGAATTTGTAAGGAAAGAAAGGCAAATTTAAAGTTCTAGCACCTGAGATGTGAGGGAGAAATCTCACTTGATACTGATGAAAAATTGAGAATGTTCCCTCGCAACTACTATAGCATTGCACAGTAGTTACAACATGCTGCCATTCTAGCCTAAAACAGGAAATATGCATAGTTGGAGTCCAATTGATATTTACATGCTCAGGTTTGAGGAAGGTACTTACATCTGCTTGCAACATTTTCTTTTTGAACCAATGTTCTCTAGTAGATGAAGTCTGAGTAGCCCTGGCTATAATGGTCTCAGTGATTTTGAAAGTTTTTCTTCCAAGCTTGACCTTTTCCCCATCAAAACTCTCATCAAAGGCATGTGCAACAACTACATTTTCCCCTGAGAATTTCTGTAGAAACTTGTACCAACCTGCTATTTGAAATTGGCGCTTTGCTCTAGCATCAACAAACCTGGTATTTGCTGGCTCACAGTAGTTAACCTTTCAACCTTTACCCATTCTTCTCAACACCTAAGCTCCTTCTTTATGCACAATTGTTCAATATTGATACAAGAACTCTACACGCAACCCTAATTTCTTGCTTGAGATGAAAACTTGGTCGGTGGAAAATGTAACTCTGATAGCTGTAATATTCTCGGAAAAATCGATCATGAAAACAATGAACCTAATCCTTTGGAGTTTGTGCCTTTAATCATAGTGTGGTTTAATGACATGATTTGAAATGATTCAAATACGAGCGCCAAGTCACCCCATAACATATATCACTCCTCTGCACCATTAATAAATTGATACCTTGTACCTTAATTTCCGCTTCAGCCTTAATAGGTAGCTATAAGTTAGCTCCACCAATAATATAACAATTCCCTTATAATATTTCTTCTAAGTAAAAAATATTTACTCTTTTAAAAAGAATAACATATAATAACATAGAAGATCTTCAATTAATTTCAAAGGAGAATGATCTTTTCTCTGAAAAATGCTCCTTGCAGCTCCTTATGCAGTTTCGGGGAAGTAGCTACTTTTATCTCTGTCAGAACTCTCCCTAGATCAATATAGATACCACTTTCTGTCACAATGTGTCCCAATAATTTCCCTTCTTGAACAAAAAAACATGACTTCTTTGGGTTCAAGGACAAACCAAATTTTTTGCATTTGTCAAAAACTTGTTTCAAATGTTTCAAATGATCTTCATCAGATTTTGAAAAGACTGTAATGTCATCCAAGTAAATGACTATAAATTTTCCTTTTTCTCCTGCAAAGGCAATATCCATTTCCCGTTGAAATTTTGCGCATGCATTCATTAGACCAAATTGCATCTTGTTCTACATGAATGTTCCCCAGAGTGTAGTAAATGTTGTCTTCTCTCTATCTTGTTTATCAACTGAGATTTGATTATACCCTGAAAAGCCATCTATCATTGATAATCTCTTAGAGCCCACAACTTATGCAAAATATAATCCATGTTGGGTAATGGATACTTATCATTCAGTGAAGATTGGTTAAAATTGCGAAAATCAACACAATTCTAATTTCACAATTCTTCTTTCGAACTGGGACTATATTAGCTACGCAATTGGAAAATCTTAAAGGAAGAATTATTTTGCTTCCCATAATTTTCTGAAATATTTTTTGATAAAAGGGAGCAACATGGGATTGATATGCCTTATATTCTGTGCTACAGGCTTTGCTTATGCTTTCAGAGGAATTTTATGCTCCATTATACCTCTATCATAGGTCTTCAAATCACTGTAGGACCATGAAAAAATGTCTGCATATTGTTTCAGTAGCTTAACATATTTTGTTCTAGTTTCCAGAGAAAGAAATTCGAAACTTTAACTAATTTAGGTTAATCTTCTATACCAATATTGTAGTCAATTGTACTCTCTCCATATGCTTTACTTTCATGCTTTAAAAAGACATCATGATTGTCAAACAAGCTCTCTAAAGGAACTAGGCCTTTAGGAATGTAGTTAGTCTTCAGATCAATAATGTCTTTCCCAGCCATGGTATTTTTGAATGACTTACTATTTTTATTTTCAACAATGTCCTTCTCATCATCAATTTGAATGTCTGAAAACTCTTCAACACATTCCAAAAATTTCTGAATTTCTTTGTCATATTCAAATACTTGCCAGTATTTGATATTGTCAGGAATAAAAGGTCTGTTTTTTATTTTAACATCATATGTTGCCTTAAGATCAAGAGGAACTTTAAATTACTAGCATCTATAGCTAGTGAATCAACCATTTGATTTTCCTCTCTAGTGACAAAATTTAAATTGAATGATGCAAAATAATGCTCAATCAAATCCCACGCTTCATTCCTATAATTCTTCAATTTGGAAATTTTCACTTGATAGTTGTTTCTCACCTGCCTTATCACCAAATTTGAATCACCAAAACCAATTCGTTGTTCAGCTCCCAAATATTTCGTTGCCTTCATACCCAAAACAAGTACCTCATATTCAGCAGTGTTATTAGTGGTAGCAAATTGCAGTTTATATGATAAAGTTACCATTTGCTGAGCGGGAGAAGTGAGAACTACACCAGCTCTCGATCCTTCTCTTGATGAGACTCCATCAAAGTATAATTTCCAGATTTTTGCTCCTTCTAAATGCTGCTCATTTGTATATGGAGAATGTTGTTTTTCACTAATTTTAGGCTGGAAATTGGTGTCATCAGTAGCAAGGTGTAATATGGATGATCTTAATTCCTTCTCCTCTACATATATAGGGTGATTTGAGGGATTATGTTGATCACTTATAATATAGGCCATTTGGGTTTCCCTGTACAACCTCCTGAATTCCCCTCCAAACACTGGGATTGTGGCATATGACATGTTCATTTGAACAGTGCCGCCCATTTTTTTAGACGAGGATCTGGAAAGAAGCATCCCAAATCTAGAAGGTATGTCTGCAACTACTATGTCCATCACTAAACTTTTCATAGGAAGATGGGTAAGAGAAACAACCAAGTCTTTAATCACCCCTAAACGATTGAATTTTTTGGAATCAAAAGAGTATAGGTCATGGTATTGCTTAGTGATTTCTAATCCTAATTCATCCATCACTTTATTTGGCATTAGATTGTGAGAAGCCCCAGAATCTAATAAAAAATTATGCAGCAATTTGTCATGTATATTGAGTGAAAGATAGAAAGGTGGTGAATTATCATCATTTTGGTCTTGGACATGGCTACTTACGTAAATAGTAGGATGTTCATCCTCAAGATTGACTGAATCAGGAGCGAGAGGTGGTTGTAACAAACTTTTAAATGACTCTTTATATGTTGGATTTTTCAGCAATTCAGGAAGTGGGACAATTATCTTTATTTTATTCAGTTCTGATTTGAAACTGAAATAAAGAGGAGCTAATTCTTTATTTTCTGCAGAAATTTTGATGATTGGGGCAGAATTATGAGGTGGAGGGACATCACTAAATTTCACCTTTTGTTTAGCAACTTGTTTGTTAGAATCTTATTTTTGTTGAGGTTGTTGGACAAGACCTTTGAACCTCAGAGAATAATTTCTGGTTTGAGTTTCTTGTTGTTTTTTCTCATTCTGCACATGAATTTGAGCATTCTCATCATCTAAAAAAGAGATTTATCCTTGTCTGGTCTTCATATTCTTGCAAAGTCAAACAAGTTGATTGTGATGTTTCTCCTACAAGATTTATGTTTTCATTTTCTTCCTCATGTTCTTGCTGCTCTTCTTCAGCAAAATTATTCAATGGAGGCTGAACATTTTCATCATCAACATTCCTCCTTGGGTGCTGTAATATTTGTTGAGGCTAAAAAGGTATTTTGAAGGGAGCTTGATTTCTATTGGCTTCATTTTGATTGGATCTAGCAGCTATTTTGTTCTCTAACTCCAATTTTTTCATCTTAGAAGCAAGCTATTTAATCAAATTGGACATTTGATCAATTTTTTCTTCTGTTGTGAGAGTTTTGGAGGAAGAAGGTTTTTCTTTTTATCCTTTGCTGCTTTATCCTCTTCCATTTTACATTTATTTGATGCCATAAGATTAGACTGCACTGCAATTGCAGCTCTTGCATATCCATCATTTTTTGCGCTTTCTCAGCTCTTAACCATAAAGCAAACTCATAATCTAAAGCATTGGAAAAAGTTATCATAGTTGTGGTTTCAGGAGGTTTGATTTCTTTGGGATTTTTTTTATAAATTTTATTAAACCTCTTTGTAGAATTTGTCAATGACTCATCAGTTTTATTTTTTAGAGTTCCAAACTTTGTAAGGTAGTATACATAATCTTTTCTATCACCTCATTGTTTCACAAATACTTCCTCCAATTCATCTATTCCTGTTATTGAGTTTGGTGGAAGACTTCTAAACCATTTACGAGCTTCTCCATCCAATATCTAAACAAAGAGCCTTGACCAAACATCCTCATGTTCAATGTTCTGTTTATCAACATAACTATAGAAAGAAACCAAATGTTCCTCCACAAAAGCTCCTTCTCCCTCTCCTGTGTATTTTGGAAGATATTTCAGATAATGCCCTTGAGGAAGAGGATGCAAAGGTTGAGGAAGGGCAAGTGGTGAATATCTCGCAAAAATTATCTATTGCATCCTTATAAGGGCAGGATGAGCCATGGCTTGATGATGTACAATTGATGGAGGATTGGTTGATGTAGTTGTTTGGGAACTAGGAATTACAATATGTGGAATTTGAATCTTCTTTGGGATAGCAGAAAATTGGAATTCTTGGGTTGGTCCTTCAAGTTTTGGGGTTGAAAATAGTGGATTTCCAAAGAGATGAAGGGAGGAGGTCTTTGTTTCGCCTTCTATGTAAGAATCAGATTCAAATGTAGTCTCCTGAGGGGATGAGGTAACTTCGAATTTGTTTTGTTGGGCTAAAAAATCAGATAGAGTGAAAGTCAGGCCTTCAGGAACATTCCCTTCTAATTGATGAGAAGAGGATGAACCAAAAACTAAATTTTGAGACAAAGGAAAATACTCTTGCTGAGGGGTATAAAAGGACTGATATTCATGATGAGTTTGAAGAAAATTTATAATGGTTTTAAAATATTCTTCAGTTAAAACATCCCTATCTAGAAAAGGTGCAATTGCCAATACTTGTTCTAAATCCCTTTCTGTCAGCACAAAGTCTTCTGATTCCTTATTGACACTTAAAAACTTTGTTTTTTCTTCTTTAACTGGAATAATACTTATCTCTGATTTACTAAATGATGAGTGAGAGAAACTTTCAATTGAGCCTAAGTTAACATCATCTACTTTATTTTCTAGGGAAGCGGTTTCAACTTGAGATTTTTCAGCAGAATATTTTGAAACTAAAACTTCTTTTGATTCTAAAGTAGATGAGGGTACCTTTTTCTTTGGAATGTACTTTTTATGTACCCTCTTCACTGACTGAGATGTAGCTTCAGCCGATCTTTGTTTCCCTTTTGCATCTTTTACGATCTTTTCTGGGTCAGCAACTGGAGTAACAATAGGTGATCTCTGATTTCTTCTTGCAGTAGGAGGTGTTGAAACCCCTCGTCCTATTTGTGGAGTCATCAGGTGAATCAATTTGCAGTCAATAAAAGAGACTAGTTTCTACCCACCATTAGAACTAGTACTAAGCATTTATGCAATAAATTCGGGAGAATACTGAGTTCAGAGTCTTCGTCTCCCGGTAGACGCACCGAAATATGTTAGCGCTGGAATCAGCACTTGGACTGCTTCAAGTGCTTGACCAGTCACATCCTAATCTCTAGAAAATTTAATGATTTGGATTATATAATTGGTAGGTGGTTTAAGCTCTCAATCACTAAAAAGGGATTTCTGTCAAATTCACTGTCACACCAATGAGGGTATTTAGACCTGATATGGTGGCAAAAGATAAGTTTATAGCTTATGGAAGGAAGAAAGTGTGGAATAACATAAGGGACAGTGGGTCTACAAGGCAAAAATCCTCTGCTTTGATGAAAAATAACACAAGAATTAGTTTGACAATATATCAATAACTGAAGGCTATGCCAAGACTTACAATATTCTTATTGAATATCATGAAAAGTTACTGTCATAAGGAATGCTCTTTAAATAGTCATTATGCACATCTCATCAAGAAATCTCACTAAGCAAGACTAATAAAATTTGATAAGATACATAAACACATCAAGAGGCGCATAAAAGCATATAGCAACATTTGAAATTACAAACTATAACTGAAGAGATTTAGGTATGGAAACACATAAGGAAGATCAACGATACACATATCAAGATGGTAATAAGTCCTCAAAAGTATTTTTCAATATGATTAACTGAAAACAATACACTGATCACATGAATATAAGATTCACAAACACATAACCCTTTCTCCATTAAGTTTCTTCATATATATACAAGAGATATTATGTTGATATTTCCACAAAAGTGTGAATCTGTTCTAGAGAAGTTATTACATTCCTATACATAAGGTGAAGCTTATCATTAACCATAATACAAAGTAGTGAAACATAATAAAAATAAATAGCATGATGGCATATAGTTCGAAGTAGCTAGGGTGATGTGGAAAACTGCTCCTGTTTTCTGGTATAAACACTTCCTCAAAAAGTGCAACTAACAACTGAAGATGACATCTGGCTCTCTCCCCCAAAAAGTGCAAAACAAAATTCTAAAATCTAGAAGGGAACTTGATTAATTGACACCTGGAAGCGGATTCTTCTATTGATATTGCATGCATGTAATTACCCCTCATGAGCATCATCCTTCGAGATTTGAACAAAAAATGCCTCCACTTCCTTTATACAAAAATTAGGAAATAATAGTTGCCTTTCAGAAACAGGTAGCTATTATTAGAAATCCTGTAAATAGTTGTGTTTGTTGATTAAGCCAAAAATGTGTGCCTCTCGTTATTTGACTTGCCTAAAATGTTTAAATAAAATCAAGTATAGAAGCAAATATTTTGAGGGACTCTACCTTAGTGAGCGTTTTATTTTTTCTTTTTCCTGCATGCTTCTATTTCTGAGATATGGTCTTCTTGGCTTCCTTTCGTGGGCTTTCATCAACATTAATGATTTCATCTCTCAGTCTAGGATTAGCAATGAGTTTGTTGTTTAGTCTAAGCTTGTTTTTAGGCCTAGTGTGAGGCCTTTTGAGGCATGGGTTGAGAATATAGGAAACCCCTCTTTTTCTCTACATCACACTGCTAGACTGACCTACCTCATACTCTATCTTTGATAAATGTTCTTCAGTGTTGTCTTCTTCGAAAGATGAATATGAGTGAATGATATTCTTGTCCTTTCTTTTGGTAAATGTCATGGATGTCTTGAGAGAAGAAAAAAATTGAGCTAATGTTGGTTCCTCTACTTAAGGGGTGGCCCTGTTTTCTTCTCGCTCTTATGCGACTTCAGGAACATAATGTTGAACTAGTGCTTCAAGGTTGACTTCCTCTGAAGTTTATTCTTCTAGGATTAATTTTCTTATGTCTTTGTGTCTTGAGGAAGAGGCTATGTTTTCCTCACCTGTAGACTTAACTTCTTTATTAGGTTGAGTTTTCCCTTGCTTGAATCTAATGGACTGTTCTCTGATGAATGATGCTAAAGTTTGGGGTTCTTTTGAATTTTTCCTTGTATAAACCTTTTCTGTTGGCTGTAACATTGGTATGGGAGTGACAGGTTCAGTTATGGCTCTTTTAGTAGAACTTATAGTTTTTCTACTCGTTGATGGAATATATTGAGTTGGCTGTGAACTATTTGGCATGTGTGTTGTGCCAGTTTGTTCTTGGACATTTTTCTTCTTAGGTCTCCCTACCCTCCTCCTAGAATTGATGCTACCAAATCCCTCATATGTTAGGAATTTTTCCCAGGTAGTTCTCTTTTTCTTAAGGTGATATACCACCAACATCTTGATTAAGACTCTATGATAGAGGTAATGTAGGGAATAGTTAGGGATCTTCTACAACTTCAAAGACATTTTTAACAAGGATTTGTCGAGAAACAAAGGCAAATCTAAAGGTCCGGTACATGAGATGTGAGAGACAAATCTCACTTGATACTGATGAACAATTGAGAATATTCCCTCACAAGCAATATAGTGTTGCATAGTAGTTACATACTTTTGCCATTCTGGCCTAAAACAGGAAATATAGACAATTGGAGTCCAATTGATATTTACATCCTTAGGTTTGAGGAAGGAAATTACATCTAATTGCATTATTTTCTTTTTGAACCAACGTTCTCTAGTAGCTGAAGTCTGAGTAGCCCTAGCTATAATGGTCTCAGTGATTTTGAAAGTTTTACTTCCAAGCTTTACTTTTTCCCTGTCAAAACTCTCAGCAAAGGCTTTTCTCTAGCATCAACAAACTTGGTATTTGCTGGCTTAGAGTGGTTAACATTTCCACCTTTACTCATTCTTCTTAACACCTAAGATCCTTCTTTACGCGCAATTGTTTAATCTTGAGACATAAATTCTACACACAGCTCTAATTTCTTGCTTGAGATGACAAACTGGTTGCTAGAAAATGTAACTTTGTTAGCTGTAATCTTCTAGGAAAAATCGGTCATGAAAACAACGAACCTAATCCTCTAGATTTTATGCCTTTAATCACAGTGTGGTTTAATGACACGATTTGAAATGATTCAAATACGAGCGCCAAGTCCCACCATAACATATATCACTCCTCTGCATCATTAATAAATTGATACCTTGTACCTTAATTTCTGTTTCAGCCTTAATAGGTAGCTATAGGTTAGTTCCACAAATAATATAACCATTCCCTTATAATATTTCTTCTAAGTCAAAAATAATTACCCTTTTAAAAATAATACCATATCATAACATAAAATATCTTCAATTAATTTCAAAGGAGAATGATATTTTCTCTGAAAAAAGCTCCTTGCAGCTCCTTATGTAGTTTCAGGGAATTAACTACTTTTATCTATGTGTCACCAATGAAACCAAGATCCTCAAGAAATAACTGCCTTTTCAAAAGAGTAGCTATTATTCTAGAAAGAGCAACTATTATTTTATTACAAAAATGAAAAATAACTTTTGACACTAACCTAAGTTAAAACAATGGTTTTAACTTCTTTATATGAACCTAAGACACGATACCACCTATAAAACTTGAAAATATTTTTGGTTATGAGACTCTTTTTGGCTTTTATTGAATATGATTATAACTTTGACATAGGCTAGGGAACAAGAAAAAATTTAAAAACAGTAATACAATGGTAGTCAAACTATTAACATTTATTGTGCTAACATCCTACTTTTGTGCTTTGATGAGGTATCAATCTCTATAGTGCATTATTTTAAAGATGCTTTTTTTGCCGATTTTTTGCCCAAAATGGCCATCACTATTCTCAATTTTTTGTGATTAATCTTAGAATTAATAGGTAATTTCATGGTTATTTTTGTTGAAGTCCAATTGATTATTGTTTTCTAAAACTCCATTTTGGACTACAATACATACTTATGTGGGCCCAAATCACTTACTAGAGATTAGCCTGTTCGTATTACCCAGGTTCTCCATTTTATAGTCGATTCTTCCTCAGTGTGCCACACATTTTAATTACATGTTGGATTTTCACTATGCTTACTCCCTTTTATAAACACGTTCTTGGCCAAATTTTCTTGTTCTTCCTTCAAAGAAGTATTATAAATTTTCTGCACATAAATGGATCTTTATTTTTATTTTAAGTTTGCAAGATAAATTCCTTTTATATTATTTTTGGATGCCCTTCTTCGCATTCCATAATGTCAAACTTGTAAAATTTTCATATCGTCTTTGCTTATGTAGTCCACATGTTCTCATGTCATCGCATGGTTCACCAAGATGTTTGCATTGTGTATGCACTAGTGTACCATTTGAGTGGTCCATTGCCATTAATTGTAAATATGTGTCTTCATCTTCTTTACACATTCTTTGTATCTTTATCTAGACTCTATGTGGGGTATGCTAATTGGATATGTAACTCCCTCTATTCTTTTAATCTAAAAAAATTGGTGGAAAAATCAAATCAAAATCAATGTGATTACGTTTTAATTAGGAAACAGAGAGCAGAGCAGACCCTAGAAAATTTGTGTCAATCATTATATGAGTCCTAGTTAAAAATATAATCACCATATTACAATTTTATTAGTTGATGGCATGATTTTCTTCCCATTTTGAGTTTTATTATTAGGAAACCTATTAATATTTAGTGCATCGTATTTGCTTGATTCAAAAATCTTAGAATGTTTTATAAGATGGAAATTTTAAAAAGATATTTTATTTTAACCAAAAGTCCAATCAAAATTTTGTTTGTTTAAAAAAAATGGTGGTTTAGAACATTTTTACCCTCCTTTCTCCTATTTCTTATTCAATATACATTTTCTTTCCTATCCCATCATTTTTATAATTGTGGGGTATTCATTTCAATCTACAATTAATTGATTTTCTCAAGAATTTTCATATGTTTTTCTTCAAAATTCCTTAGGCATCTTTACAATTTATCAACTTCCTTTATTCTTATTTGGAAGAACTTGCTCAGATTAATTGATATTGATGCTTCGAAGATTGCTACGACTCTTGAAATTGTTGCCTTCAACTTGCTATTTCATCTTTAGTCTTCTACATGGAAGTTCTTTGGCCTATAAGAATCTCCATGATTGAAGTGCAGATTCAAACAAGCTGGTTGTATCTCATTTATAGGGTATTCGCTTGAATCTACAATTCATTGATTTTCTCAAGAATTTTCATATGTATATCTTCAAAATTCCGTAGGCATCTTTACAATTTCTCAGCTTCCTTTATTCATATCTTGTAGAACCTTCTCAACTTAATTGACATTGATGCTTGAAATTGATTGATATGTTGGTATTATACTTCGGAGATTGCTACAACTCTTGAAATTCTTGCCTTCGACTTGCTATTTCGTCTTTAGTATTATACATGGTAGTTCTTTGGCCTATAAGAATCTCCATGATTGAAGTGAGGCTTCAAACAAGCTGGTCGTATCTCATTTGTAGGCTATTCATTTCAATCTGCAGTTAATTGATTTTCTCAACAATTTCCATATGTTTGTCTTCAAAATGCATTAGGCATATTCACAATTTCTCTACTTTAAGTAATTCTATTCGGAGTTCAACATGTATCACTGTTGGGATATAAAGGTTTGATACTTTTACTTCTACTTTCTTATCACAATAAATGGGGATATAAAGGTTTTAATACTTTTAATTTTATTTTTACAAAAATATCACCGTAAATGAGGTTTGATATGAGGTGTGAGGTTTGGTACTTTTTCTGTTCACTATTTTATGGAGTTTTCATATTATAAAAAGTGACTTATTCAAGATTTCATTATTGCCTCATTTTAAATTTAATTAACATCTTAGGTATAAATGTGATGTAAATCATTTAGTGTGTAGAGGCATAACAAAAAATCCCATTTACATTCTCAGGAAATATTTATCCATTATAATAGACTATGAATGTTCTTTCTGAAATGACTTTTGATTACAATGCTGCAAACAATATGGAGTAAAACAACCTAAGTTATAAGGAAAAATCCTCATGTGACCTTGAGTCAAATTTTCCCCTTGTAGCTATGGAGGAATTGAGTACCCATACCTCACATTTGTGCTACTAACCCCCGCATTAAGTGGAGGTGCCTTATAAGCATACATAGGATTGGCACCTCCATTGGTAGGAATATATCAAGTGGGTAAACCCCCATTTTCATAGCGATGGACTTGAATTTTTATGATTCCTTGGAATAATGCTTTATTAACTGCAAATGGTCCAATGTGTTTGATAGCATCCTAGTTTCATTAACAATTTTTACATCATTTCAAACCATATCGGTCATCCCTTGTTCCTTTTGAATCATTTGTTGAGCCTTTCTTGCTTCCTTTTCCTCTCTTGCCATTTTTTATGGTCCTTTTATTGCCTTACTTTCTCTCTTTCAAGCCTTTTATCTGATCGACATTGTGTTTCAACAATCCTTGTTGCCTTCTTTTCCTTTGCTAAATCCTTCTCTTTCTATTTTAATTCCTGAATTTCAAATTCCTTTTTTCAAACTCAACTAATAGGGTTATATAGTCTTTTGAGGTGAGAAACTATGAAATTTGGCCCAAACGAAGATTACTTGGTGTTCCTTGCTTTTTTTTCTTTGACACTCTCTCAACTGGTAGCTTTAGGAATTGACCAAGTAACTTCTCCTTCCTTGCCACCTGCATGTCATTTTTTGAAATTTTCCTTTCAATATTCGGGACATATGATTGAACTATATTGTTCTCTACATCTGATGTCTCATTATGTGCACTATCTTCTTCCATTAATCTATTTCCGACACCAGAAAAAAACAATTTCATTGTTCAATTCTGCTAGTAGTGAAGACATGTTCATTCTTTGTTCATTGGTTCTTGAAACACTATGTTTATTAAAATTCATCATGGCTTATGCTAACCATGATGGTGGGGTTACTTGGCTTGGAAATGTCAATTGGTCATTGTTTCTTCCTAGTGCAATATCACTAATGTCAATTCGTCATTGTTGCTACCTATTGCAATATCAGTAATTCCATTTTCAATTATATTATCATTGTCAGTTGCTTGATCAACAAAGTCATTAAGAATATAAGAAACAAAATTTCCATGTGCTTCAATTAGTAGAACAAACTCCATGTTATTGTTTGATACAAAATTAAATAGGAACGCAATATAAAATAGATATAACCATAAATACAGAGATGCAGTAGAAATAACACTTCATTTCATTAATATCAAAGAACTGAAATATTTTTATAGACAGAATGAAAATAAACTAGCTCGAGCGATGGTAGCTTATCTCTAAGAAGAGATGTGGCGGCTACATGCCTCTAAACTGTGTTACAATCAGGCTCAAAGGATTTTTTATTATTGAACAATAAGAGAAAACCCCAAACAGCCAAAACCCTAACCCCAGGAGATGGAACGCCAAGAGTTTGTGGGCCTCGTTTGGGTTAGTTGGGAAGCCAACTTCCCGGGGTCATAACTTGGTCATATTATCTTCGTTTGGCGTGTACGATACCTCGTTTGAAAGATATATCCTAGTAATACAAGATTTTTCATAGGCATGAGACTATTGAGGACCTAAAACAAACACCTTTTAGGGGGTCAAAACTGCTTTGAAAGTTCAAGACCCGAAAAAACTACTAACAATAGTAAATGCTGCTATAAACAACGAAACTGATGAAACTGATTAGATGTCTAGGTGGAATAGGTGAGTGACCACCAATATATGGCCAGAGCAGTCCTCCCTCCTTAGGAAGAAATGGTCCCCATTGCATGCAGAAGTTCCATGAGGTGATAAATTTTTTGTTGAACTTGGTCCCTAGTGAACCAACTGCCTTGGTGAAGGAGTTGGCCTGCTTTGAAAACTCAATATAGTTGGATATTTTGTTGGAGAGTGTTCTTGATCTGCGTGTCCATGATTCGATTAATTGTGGCCTATTCCATGTAGTATGGGTTTAATTATGTTGGTGCGAGTTGTTCTGTAATGTCAGATGTGTCCAATAATGGTGGAAAGTATGGCCAAAGGTGGTCCACATTGAACATTGGGTGTAGGCCAAGGAATGGTGGAGTGCTCAACTTGAAGGAATTTTCCCCTAAAACCTTGGTGATGGTTTATGACCCATATGAAAGTGGGGAAAGCTTTCGGTGGGGCTCAACACGACACTCCTTTTGCAAATGTAGGCAAACTTTTTCGCCCACTTGGAACTTGTGTGGCACCCGATGTTGATCATGTTTCTTCTTGTACTTAGCATTAGCTATGTCCAATATGTCATGGAATTGATACTGGACGTGATGAATGTGCTTCATGAAGTTTTTATCCTTGTCATCTTCAGACTGGAAATGAGCCTAATCTACCTAAGTAGCTACAAATGGTATGGCCACATCAATGGGACAAAGTGGTTGGAATACCAACCCCACCTGAAAGGGGTTATGGCCAGTTAAGCTATGCATAGATTTGTCATAAATTTGTTGGAAAAAGGGGAGGATTTCATCCCACATGCATGGATGCTTCGAGTTATACATGTGCAGAATGTGTATGACCATCATGTTGATGACCTATGTTTGGCCATCAGTTTTGGGTGGAAAGTCGTGGACTTAGTGAGCTTGGTATATCGAATCGACCAGAGACTTGACCAAAATGTATTTAGGAAATTGTTGTCTCGATTTGAGATAATGGACTGTGGGATCCAAAGTGTACCCACACTCATTCAAATTAGAGATTATCAGTGGCTTCTATTGTGATATTATTCTTGCAGGCTGCCAGAATGGCCATCTTAGAGAATTTTTCGACGACCATGAAAACACAGTCCTTGCCATGCTTAGCAGAAGGAAGACCCAACATGTAATCCATGGGGATGCATTCCCAAGGTTGACTAGGAGTAGGTAGAAGAGTATACAAGCCTTTTTTCTTGATGGTCGATTTGGAAATGACGCATGCAGTGCAGGATATAATGTACATCCCAACACCTTGTTGAAGGTTCGGCCAATAAAAATACTTCTACAGTAATACCACTATTTTCTCTACCCCGAAATGTCCAACGACCCTACTACAGTGCGCCTACAAAACCATCTTGGCACGCTTGCTTGAAGGAACACAGAGGTGCCTTGGGTGGCATAAAAGTGCATCCTGGAACTGATAATTTGGAACTTCCTTTCCTTCCAAGAGCATCTGGTATGTGTTGTTGAATTTTGGATCGCTGTTGTAAACATTCAGCCACCCCGAAGTCTCGTGCCCGTAAGAGTCGAGTACATTGGTTAGTGCCATGATCGGCATGCAACATTGTTGGTGCTTCCCTTCATGCACTTAATGTTCAAATGGAACTATTGCAGTTATGTGGACCATTTCTAATGGTGGTCATTCGACAACTTCCCTTATGTCTATATGAACTGCAGGGGTCGGTGCTCCGTGTGAATGACTGTTTCCTTTCCAGAATGTAATTCTTATATTGTCACCAGGCTTGCACAATGGAATACATCTCCTTTTCATAAGTGGTATACTTTCATAATGTTTCTGAAAGTGTCTCACTATGATATGCCATTAGATGTCCTTGCTAAGTAAGAACTGCACCAATCACATAGTAGAAGGAATCTATCTCGATCTCAAATGGTTACTGCAGGCCTGGTAATGTGAGCAATGGTGCAGAGCATAGGCAATGCTTCAACTCAAAAAATGCCTTTCGTTGTGATTCAGATGAAAATAACTTTTCTTTCGCTCCTCCCTTGGTGACTTGACTCAAATTTCGAGTGATATGAGAGAATCCCAACACGAACCTGAGGTATAAATTGGCAAGACCTAGAACTATGCGGAGCTCTATTAGAGTGGTTGGGGATGGCCAATCCCAAATGACTTGTATCTTTTCTTGGTCCACATGCACACCCCGCTCATCAATGATGTACCCTGTATATTGAACTTGGGTCATACCAAAAGTGCATTTCTCCAAATTGGCACACAACTTGTGTTGTCACAGGGTTTGGAGGACCTATCGAATATAGTGGAGGTGCTCTTCCCAAATATGGCTAAAGATAAGGATGTCATCTAAATACACCACCACAAATGAGTTGGTGAAGGATCACAAGATATCATCCATCAGCCTCATAAAGGTTGCAGGGGCATTCATCAACCCAAATGGCATGAAAAAACATTCAAAAAGGACCTCCTTGGATTTGAAGGCATACTTTCACACATCATAGGGTTTGATTGGTACCTAGTGATAGTTGGACTTTAAGTCAATCTTGTTGAAATATTTGTCCCCATTGAGCTGGTATGTAAGGTCATCGATTTGTGGGATTGGATACCTATTTTGGATAATGATCTTATTCAATGACCCATAGCCAATATCGAGTCTCCATGGGTCGTCCTTATTCCTTACTAACATGCTTGGGCTCCTACAGAGTGATGAACTTGGCCTGATGTGCCATTTCTGTAACAACTCCTGAATCTGCATCTTGATTTCATCGTTCTTCAGAACATAGCGTCGATATATCGATCCATTGGGTAGTAGCGCACCCAAGGTCAGATCAATGGAGTGCTTGACTTGATAGTGTAGAGGTACCCCTGTGGGTGAGGTGAAGATGTCCCTATAGTCCTCCTTGACCTTTTCCATCTGTTTTTGCCGCACGGGGGAGCCTTGTCTAGAGGCCGTGGCTAAACTCTTCTTCTTGCCCTGAGGGCGAATCATAAGGAAAAAAAATTTCCCAGTCTGGGAAATGATCTTACTACACTGATTCACATTGATCAAAGAGATGGTGGTAGGCGGTACTACCTCTAGTTTCCTGTACAAATTATTTCCCAAAGTAGTAATAATAGTGTGAGTCCTAGAATCATACAACACATGTCACTTTGAAAACTATGGTTGGACTAATAATATATAAAAAACTTCAAGAGGAGCAACATCACACAAAACGTCACCTGTGAAGGACTTAATGCTCTAGGGTAGAATACATTGTTGTTTGACGCAGAGATATCGTCCTTGGTTAAGTCATTTGATGGTGTACAATTGCGGTTGTGTTGTGGTCGATAGGTCTAGCTGCTTCATGGCCTCTACTGAAATGAGGTTCTTTTGGCCCTCGTTTTCAGCAATGAACTACAATGAATAACCCTTTAACCACTTCTCGGAATGGAAGAGGCACTCCTCCTCCTCTATATCTTCGAGCTCATCCTTATGGATCTTGGTGGTGGCACTTGGCTTCGTGTCAATAATCTGCTTCCCTTTTTCATTTCCCTTGTCGGGTTTTAACTCAGAGTCGGAACAGGCATCTGATTCAGAAGCCTTCAACTCAACCACCAGTGACTGCTTGACCCTATTAGTGTCAGTATTTACATCCTACCATCAGTGATCAAAATTCCTATTTTCATATCATTTTAGGGGTCCCACTCACACTAGGTCATACAAAAAATTAGTCACTTATGGTAGCCCTAGTCCAAAAAACATCACTCTTCCTCAAATTTAATTACTTGCTGGCATATTTCATACCTTGCTGACTATGCATCATCCAAAAATTTAATGTAATCATGCCATTAAATAAGTCATGAGGTCTAAGTCATCATGAAGTCTAGTCTTTCAAGGTCTCATTAGGTCTTTATGGTTTTTCAAGTTTCACTAGGTCATTAGGGTTTCCAAGGTGCAATAAAACTTCATTTCCATTGCATAAGACCAACAAGTAAAGGGTGATCAAAAAATATCTCTTCACCATGTGAAGATGATTTGTAAACAAATATGCTTATTTCAACATGTAATTTTGAGTTCAAATGTGATTTTTTATATTTTGATTATGTAATTTTATGTGTTTAAAAATGTAATAATTTCACCATCCCAAGCTGCTAACTCAGAATTCCAACATGCCAAAGTACTAAAAAGTCAAATGTTAAAACTTCTCAAAGGTCATCAAAAGATCAATTTGTTAAAGGAAAGATTCAAGTGAAAGGTATAGTGTAAAGTGAAAAGTGAATGTAAAGGAAGAAAGTGGGTCGTAAGGCCCAAATCACCAATTTCATGAAGTATAAAGACAACTAAGACATCCCATTCAAAAACATTTGCACATCCAAAGGTCGAGTTTGCACTCCCTCAGCCCGAAAAAAGTCAAATTGCAGAGTCAGAGGCGATTTTTTTTTGGCGTTGCGCTTAGCAAAGTGGCATTGTGCGTAGGAAACAGGTGCTATGCTTAGAGCATTTTGCGTTTCCTTTTTTACCTCAAGCGTTGCACTCCTGGGCAAGGTGCTGTGCTTTTTCCCAATGAGCACTAGAAGCATCAAAACACCCTCAAACTCTCTCAAAATTTCAGCAAAGGCTTGTTTTCTCCTTTATCAAGTAAGTGACACAAAATCTTCACCTCCTTTCTTTCCTAAATGTCATTTTTATGGTGTTTTTCTTCATGAGAAAAATTAACTAGGTGTCTAGTGGAAAACCCTAGTATCACTCCCTCACTCTCAATTTACTGCCCATAAACCCTACAATACCTTCCTACATCACTATTCAACCCATCCCTACCCCCACACTACTCTTTCCTAATCCTTAAACCCCTTCCCCATAAAACCCTAAGTCCCAGGCCACTAAAATTCTTAGGCAGCCACTACCCCAAACCTGTAATCCAATTATCATTTTCAACTCCCTAAATATCTTGACCTCCTATCACTCCCCAAAGTTCCCTAACACCTTCCCTCATCTCCCTAAATTTTCCTACACTAATCCCTACTCCCTAGACCTATCCCCATTCCCATTTCCTCCCCTAGGGTTTCCAGACCAAGACACCATGGAAGAAGACAAAGACTATATGGAAGAGGAGGAAGATAGGCAAGAGGAGGAGGGTAGAAAATAGATAAGGACACAAAAATGATGGAGAATCCTAAGGTTGGAGCCCACCAACACTAGAGAACTGATAGCCTCACCTATGATAGTTTCATGCTTTCAATATGTTGGTTTCCTTGATTTTTGTAACATGATTGAAAGGGTACAACATTACCCTATTTTCAGCAGACTCTTCATTGTAAACCTTAAAGACAATCAAGTAACCCTAGCAGGTGTGACTTTCACAGTGCCTGCATCCATCGTTGTTGCTACCACAGGGATTCCAAACAAGGGTGAGAGGTGGTTCAAATCCAAATATTTGGAGGATCAGTACTATGAGCCATTCATCAAACCAATGTACAGAAATGAGAGGAAGAGGGTCTTTCCTTTTAGCTATCTTCTTAATAGGTATTCCCCCATGATGAAGATCATCATGAAGTATTTCTCTTGTGAAGGGAGATTCTCTAGACTTTATATTTATCACATTAGACTGCTCATGCACTTCACAAGAGTTAAATTTCTCAATATCCCATTCTATCTTTTCAGGAGAATAGAAAAAATGGCATACATTATGAAAAAGAGAGAGTTTGACCAGCAAATGAATAGTATTTTCCACCACTCCTTTATCAAAATCATTTTCCTCCATCAGCTTAACGAGTTACACATTTCATGGGACACATTCATAGCAAATGGCATCTACACTGCTCCACAAGTTCCACATACTAAAGATGTTCCTTCTTCAACTCACCCTACTACATTTATGCCTCCATCACAGCCCACAGTGCCTACTATTTCATCACCTCATTTCGCTTCACCTACTCCATCACCATCACCAGCATCATCACCATTTTATGAGGAGGATGAGTCACCTAGCAAAGTTGAGTTCAGCAAGCCTAAAAAGGTTGAAATGAGCACAATGGCAAGGACATATCAGAGAGGGAATAGGTAGTTGTTTTCCCCGCAGATTGTGGGAGGGGCGCTACCTTCTTCGCCAACAAATTAGGTACAAAAGGGAAAACAAAAGATGGGAGAGGAAGAAGTAATTGAGGCAACCATTCATGATGAGGATGACCTCCATGAGACAGAGACAGATTTTGACCTTGCCGATTTAAATGATGGGAATGATGATGAGGCATCCAAAATGATTATCAAGCAGAAATATTCCCAACTTAGGGAGCTTCATATCAACTTAGAGAGATATAAGTTTGTCATTTCATACTATGAGCAAGAAAATGAACAACTCAATACCAAGCAAGCCATCATGGAGATTCAGCTTCTCAAGGAAAAAAGAGAAGAAAACAAAGCTAAGGCCTTGCTTTATGAGGCTTATGAGAGATATGGTGAAACTAATGAGGCAAAAGAACAAGTGCCAAGAAGAAGACCTAGGACCAAAGGGTTGAAAAGATCTCTAGAACTAGAGAGGCCAAACGAGACTGAGTTTTCTAATCAACTTACAGTGAATGAATAGTTTGCTATCATTGTCAATGAGAACCGGGAGAAATGGCTTGATAGGTCCAACCATAATCTTGAGAATATCCTGGAGAAGGAAAAAAAATATAATGACATATTGAGAAAGAGGGCCAAGAACTACTTAAAAAAAAAAAAATTGCAAGCTCAAAACTCCAAAAGGCCAAATCAAGACTTGAAACCCTAGTCAAGCAAAAGGAGGGGGAAAACTTGAAATACTTGCTAAGGAATCACTAGTTTCCTAACATACATCATCATCCTCCCACAAAATAAAATTTGAATAATTTTTAGCAATTTTTGAAAAAAATTGGAAATTTTTGTGTTTTTACCAATTTTGAATAATGCCACTGGAAAAAGCGCAACGCCTAGGGCGTTGCGCTTTTCCTAGGGACCTCCAATGGAGAAAATGAAGCCACCATTGGATTCATAAGGCTAAATAAATTCAGGAAAACCACTTTACAAATTTTTTTTTCGGTCAAAAGGGCAGTGAAAAAGTAAAAAAACACCCAAAAAATGACATTTCTGCCCTATTTTGGACGCTGGCGGTGCGCTTTTGACCATTATTGGGAGAATGAATTTTTCTAGGATAAAAATTTGACCATTTTGGAAACTGGGAAAAAATATGGAAACTAGATAGGACATGATTTCCAGTGAGCTATCCTGAGCTCAATTTGGACAATTGGAACCCCTAAAAAATGGAGCTGAAGTTGGCGCTGCGCTTTTGACAAATTTTTTGACTTCTCTGATATTTTCCAATTTTCTTAGTTTTTCCACTTTGATCATGGTCAATGGGATTTTTACCAATGTAAATCATGAATGTAAAAGTAATTATGATGTGGTTGAATTACCTAGGAGTAAATATATTAGGTGAAAAGTTTTGATGACATGTAATGAATCAGTTTGCTAAAAGTGAGGGATGAGTCAGTTTGACCTCCCTACACTCTAGGTATTCAGCTCATTTTTTGGTGGAACTGCTCCTCCACTTAGGAATTCGACCCTTGAGGTAGAGAGAGGTTGTTTGAGGTCTATATATTGTACTTTTTGACTCATTTCACAGGTTGGATGTTGATACATTGATCAGAAACTCTAGTGTAATCAGTATTTGGTAGGAAACTAATAAAAAGGTTGTAGCTATTTCTTTGGGATACATGTGGTATGGAAATTTAGCATTTTTGTTCTTATGTCTCATTAAGTATGAATGTTTTGTTTCATAATGCATTTCATTTCTATGATATTCTAGTTTTCAAGTTGATAAACATAATACATCTCTCATGCTCTGTTTTGGGAAAATCTTCATAGTTTGTTCATCTTCTCCAGTTTAGAAAGAATTCATGCTTAGCCTTGCTCTTTCTAGCTCCTCATCAGTCTGATCCATCTCACCCTGAAACCCTAAAGTGTTAGGTTTTATACCTACCTTTCCCCATTGAATATCTACAACCCTAATCTTATTTGCCATGACCTAGCCTCTTTGACCTAATTCACCCATCTAGCAACTCAATTCAAACAAACAAACCGTGCAATCATACCTATCCTAAAACCCTAATTCATCTATTCCTCTTGGCTGTGACATTGGGGAGAGAGACCTCTCATATTTGGAAAGGCTAGTTACCAAGCTAAAAGATTTATCTGTGGTTACCTCTGTTTGGAATCTTTTTCAACCTTAGAGATTTGGTGGAGTGATAACATATTGGCGTCGTTTCCGGGGAACGAAAGATTTATTTTCCTTGGGTGTATGACAAGAATCGTTGGAATTTCATCCTTTGGATGATACGGTTAAGTTTCAAAAAGGCTAATTGGATAATTGTTGTGCCAAGATTGTAGAGCTGGATTCGAGAAGATATACCAAAGAAAATTTCGATCCTGATCCAGCAGATCCAGTCGAAGATCCGGAGAATATTTTTCAGAGGCATAGATATCACACTACAAATATTTAGTGATGACCAATCCCATTGGTAAGATCTACTTCATTTCCTTCTAAATTACTATCCCTTGAAGATATACCATATGATTTAAAATTTGAATTGTCATTTTTTAGATCTAAGTCTGAAACCTCTTTATCTGACATAGTCTTCGATCCTTTAAGACTCTCTGAGGTCAAGTCACTATTTGAATTAGATCTTAGTTCTATGAAACTTGAATAAGATTGGATTTTTGAAGAGATTAAACCTGAATCGGACCTTGATATCAAAGACTGGATCCAATTCTACCATCAAGAATCAATACCTGTCTCGACTCAACCTCAACCTCAAACAATTGTAGTTTTTTCATCTGCACCTTTGACCTCATCATTTATACCTACTACTTCAATACCTACAACTGTTGTTCCACTACTTATTCAGCCAACCCCTTCTGTTGTTAATACAACACTTCACTCAGCAGAAATCATGGCTAGATTTAACCCTCTTATCTTACCTGCTCAATTGAATGATATACCTCAGGGTTATGGCTAAAGATTCCCCTTGTTTGATGAAAATTCTACCATATCTACAAGAAAACACATTGTTAAGGTCATTGACTTCATATACTTGGAGGAAGTTGATGCTGACAATGCTAAAATGAGGATTATAGCCCAGAGCTTCTCTGGAGATGTCAAAGTTTCGTTTAGATCCTTCACTGCTAATTCCATTGCCACTCCAGAACAGTTGATTGATGCATTTATAGCTTGATGGGAGGTTAAGAAAAATCATTTACAGTTGCTTTCTGACTATGAGACCATAGAGAGAAATCCCAATGAATCAGTCCAAGATTTCAATACTCTCTTTAATAGAATTGATAATGCAATTCCCGTTGAGATCAAGCCTCCTCCAGGATTAGCTCTCATATGTTATCCAGATGCATTTGATCCCGATATGGCTTACCAAATGAGAGAAAGAAATCTAGCTACATTGGAAGATATGCAAAAAAACACGGCCAGCGTTAAAGAAAATCTGCTGATGAAAAGAGTAGGAACTAGAAATGAGAGAAGATTCACTATTAAAGATGAACCATCCACCTCATATTTTGATGCTAAGATGGATACATTGATAAGGACTATTGAAAGGATGGTTGACAGGATTTCCATCACTGAGAGACATCCTGAGGTCATAAATCCTAACTATAGAGGCCAACAACAACCTCAATTAAGGATCAAGTAGAGAGAATATCGCGCTCTTGAGCAACCAACACCATATAAACAAATCAGGACACCCTTGCAGTAGAACTATGCTCAAGGAGAAGAAGAATATGAAGACACAACTGTTGAGGAAAATATCCTTTTCAAGGCTGATGATCTGCCTATGTTTTTTACCGAATATGAGGAATACTTTGAAAAGAAAGATGAGCCTAAGGATAATTATTTCATCCTTTCCAATGATCATGAATTGGAGACTGAATCAGATGCTTATCAGTAGGGGTACTTGGATGCACTTAGTTCAAAAAATAGGAAGTTGTCATTAAGGAGCAGAGATGTGCCGGTTAATCCCATTCAGAAAGGAGCATCTCAGCAGAAAGATACTTAGACAAGAATTAGGGGAATTTTGAGGTCTAAAATGGGCCTCCTAAGGAAATTATAAAATAATAGTGGAAATAATAAAATAAGATTTGATTACATCATCAAATTTTAGAGGGAAAAAATAAAAAACTACTTTTTCAACTCATATTTTCAACTTATCTCCAAAAGTTTTTTCTCAAATTTACATCGGTAGTACTCGTTGGATGCAAAATTTAATTCGCATCCAAAAAGTACCCACGTTGCATAATTTTGATGGATCCTTCTACATGAAAAATGAGAAATACATGAAAACGTGATTGCAATCATGTTTTTTCATGTATTTCTCATTTTTCGTGTAGCAGGGTCCATCAAATGTATCCAACATGCATACTCCTTGGATGAGGAGTTAAATTTTGCATCCAAAAAGTACTCCCGCTCGAAATTTGAGTAAAAACTTTGGGAGATAAGTTGAAAATACGAGTTGAAAAAGTAATTTTATTATTTTACATTTTTTAATATTTTTACCCTTTTACGTAAAAAATGGTGAATCATCCCCCATGGTTGACATCATTATCTTAAATCCTATTGGTTCTTATAAATTTATTTTGGTTGTACATTTTTCTTAGGAGGCCCATTTTAGACCTAAAAATTCCCCTAATGGTAGAATCCTCTGAGTAATCAGACTAAGGGAAAAGAGCCCGTAGTAAAAAATAAAAACAAGGTAAATCAACCATCCACAACTTCAACAAGTAAGGAAAAGGATAGTTAGAAGAAAGAAGCTCCATCACAGGACCTTGTTGGACAGCTAGATATCATCATTAAAGAGGTAGACAAAACCGCTCCCTTCAACCTAGAACTGAATTTTCAAAATTAAAAGTGTTTATTCCTTTAACTGATATTGTTAAGAATAACCAGTATAAGTCCCATGTTTCCAAGATGCTTAAAGTAGATCCTTTTTCTGACATGGTAAGTGTCGAATATGGTAAGCCCAAACTCATTTTTGGTCCTGCTATTGATCGTCAATTAGAAGATAGCGAGGTCCCTCCTTTCTACTTGAGTCTAAGAATCCACTAATGCATGTTACACAATTCCATGTTAGACTCCAGAGCCTCCCACAACCTAATGCCAAAAGCAATTATGGAAAATTTGGGCCTTGAAATCACTTGTCCTTACCATGACTTATTCTTCTTCGATTCAAGTAGAGTCCATTGTATTGGCCTTATTAAAGATTTGGTAGTCTCCCTAGAGCAGATTCTGGCAAAGAATGTTCTAATGGATGTGGTGGTAGCTGACATACCGCCACAATTTGGCATGTTGCTGTCAAGGGGCGGGGGCAGATTGAGAGGCACATTTCAATTAGACTTTTCTTATGCAACTATCCCTGTTTTTGGGAAATTGAGAAAATTGCACCGTGAAACAAAGATGAAATATATGATCACAAGCAAAGAAAAACCTAACAATCATCCAATAAATGTTGTACATACAGATTTAGAGTCATTCATTTTGTTTAATGATAGCATCTTAAATGATGTGGATAACTAGCTTGTAGATGTAGAAGATGTTCCAGAAATTCATAATTGCATCAGAGAAGTTATAAAAAAGGAAAAAGATAATTTTCCGAGCTCATCAGAACAACCATCAGATAAAGCAGAGAAAAACTCAAAAAAGCCATTACATAAAGCAGAAGAAATTCGGGAAAAGCATGAAGAAACAGTTCAGAAGTTGATCCAAAATAGAAATCATAGTTTCAACACTTGGAGGATGAAAATGGTCTATGGTCCATGGAATTTGATGGTGCCCTAGGGAAATATAGAGCAGGCATTGGAATTTGGGTCCACAAACCTTTTCATTAGCAGAATAAGGTCCCTGCAAATGTTATATTATGCTCTTATAAATTAGCTTTTGATTGCACTAACAATGAAGCGGCGTATAAAGCACTAATTACTAGCCTAAAAATATTGAAGAAACTGGGTGCAAGAAGGATTGTTGTGTATGGTGATTCAGAACTTGTGATTAAACAAGTTAAAGGTGAATATCAAGCTAACCATCCTCGAATGAGACAGTATAGGAATGTTGTACTAGATATTTTGAAAATGTTTCAAGAGTGTATACTTACAGTTGTGCCGAGGAATCAAAATCTCATGGCAGATTCATTAGCTAAATCTGCCCATCTATTCAAACAGGAAGTTTGGGATTCATGTGAAACACCGGCCCATTGTTCCCGATAACTTGCGGTATTGGAAAGTTTTTTGAGATGATAAGTAGGAAAATAAATTTCTCCAAGGTGAGGCAGAATTTGAGAATTGTTCCATAGATTAAATTTGTGATAAATATGACCAAGATATAGAAGCAACTCATATGGATATACTACAGCTGAAAGAAAACAATATTCCAAAAGGTCTCATGCCTTTGGAAGAATTTTTTGACCAAGACGATGTAGCAAGAAAGACTACATTGGTGCCTACGGAAAATGGTG
This sequence comes from Pinus albicaulis, assembly GCA_034641835.2. Classification (NCBI taxonomy): domain Eukaryota; kingdom Viridiplantae; phylum Streptophyta; class Pinopsida; order Pinales; family Pinaceae; genus Pinus; species Pinus albicaulis. The sequence continues at coordinate 771,940,895 of CM076575.1, read as the reverse complement.
TTGAAGATGTAAATATTGGGACAGAAAATAAACCAAAGCTGTTTAAATTTTCCAAGTCCTTATCTCCCGAGGTAAAGGATGAATATGGTAAATTATATTCTGAATTTTCTGATTTTTTCGAATGGGAATATGCAGATTTAAAGGTGTATCACAAGAACATCATTCAACACACTATTCTGATCAAGTCTGATCAAAAACCCTTTCGGAAAAAGTTGAGAAGGATTAATCCCATATTGATGCCATCAATTGAAAAAGAGGTAAAAAGAATTTTGAAGTTCGGTATTATTGTCTATATCAGATTCTTTGATTGGATTTCAAATTTGGTCTCAGTAAGAAAGAAGACTTGAGAAATCCGGATCTCCATAGATTTCAGGAACTTGAACAAAGTGTCCCGCAAGGACAACTATCCACTTCCCAAAATGGAACATATCCTTCAAAGATTTTCCGGTTCTGCCTGGATGTCACTGTTGGATGGTTGTTCAGGGTACAACCAGATTTTGGTGCACGAGGATGATCAGGACAAAACAAAATTTACTACACCTTGGAGAACATTCAAATATGCAAAGATGCCATTTGGTTTGAAAAATGTAGGGGCCACATTTCAGCAGGCCATGGACATAGCATTCGCCAACGAAAAAGATGTTTTCTTGGTTTTTTATTTAGATGACTTGATAGTGTTTTCACATTCTGATGATGAACATTTTCACCATTTAAGAATTGTTTTCAAGAGATGCAGGAAGTTCAAAATATCTCTCAACCCAAAGAAAATCCTTTTTTCCATGGAGGAGGGAAAACTTCTTGGTCACATAATCTCTAAGGATGGGATCTGGATTGACCCTTCCCATGTTCAAGCAATTCAACAGATTGATTTCCCTCGCAGCAAAAAGGAAATACAAGAATTCAATGGTAAGATGAGTTTCTTACGTAGATTCATTCCTAATTTGGTCGAGCATCTTAGGGATTTGACAAATATGTTGAAGAAAGATAATGATGTGAAGTGGTCTGAAGATGTCCAGAAGTCCTTCAACTCAGTAAATTTTTCCTTGACTACTGCCCGTGTTTTGATAAGTCTTGATTATAATATTGATTTCACAATATTCTCATTTGCTTATGAGCACACCATTGCAACAATTTTGATGCAGAAAAGGGATAAAACTGAGCTACCAATTGCATTTTTCAGTTGCAATATCAGAGATGCAACCCTCCGGTACAACATAATAGAGAAACAGGCTTTGGATTTGGTAAAAGCATTGAAATACTTCAGAGCTTACATTTTACATTCACATACTGTTGCCTATGTACCTAATGCATTTGCAAAAGAAGTTCTCATGAAAACATACCCAGACAGTAAGAGATGGATATGGATAACAACATTACTAGAATATGACCTTGAGATCAAGCCTAGCAAGATGATCAAAGGCCATGGCTTATCCAAGCTCATGGTTGAGTCAAAAATTCATGCACTAGACATCAACTTGATTTCAGCCTTGTTCGATAATGAAGAAGAAGTGAATCTCATTAAGGTATCCAATATCTTTTTGTCATCTCCACGATATTCTGATATTTTTTATGTTTTGCAACACCTAAAACCTCCTGTAGGCATGACTAAGAGTCAAGGCAGATATTTGAAGCTCAAAGCTTCCAAGTATTTCATATTGGAAAATGCACTTTATTGGAAGGATCCCGAAGGTGTGTTGCTGAAATATTTGGTCGAAGAAGAATCTAAGGAAGTGATGAATGACTTCCACAAAGGAGATTGTGGGGGCCACCTATATTGGAATACCACAACCATTAAAATATTGAGAGTGGGTTATTATTGGCCAACACTTTTTTTAGATGTCTACAAAACAGTAATGACGAATGTCAAGTTTTTCGGTGTCAGAGAAAGCTTCTCCCATTACCTCTTCAACCTATTTTAGTGCATGCATGCACCATTTCAGCAGTGGGTCCTAGATTTCATAGGCGAGATTCACCCAACATCATTCGCACAACACAAGTGGATATTGATAGCCACAGATTACTTTACAAAGTGGATCGAAGCAATCCCAGCCAGGCAAGCATCAAATTATGTCATCATTCAGTTTTTAGAAACTAATATTTTGTCCCGTTTTGGTTGTCCTGCTAAGATGATCACAGATAACGCGACAACATTCAAGTCTAAGAAGATGACTGAGTTTTGTGTCAGATATAACATCAAGTTGGGACATTCTACAACCTACTACCCGCAAGGTAATGGATTGGCGGAGTCTTGTAATAAATCCTTGATCAGTATCATTAAGAAAATGTTAGAGGCAAATAAAAATAATTGGCATAAGAAGCTGATCAATGCATTGTGGGCAGACCGGGTGAATAGTAAGAAGTCTATTGGGATTTCTCCTTTTCAAGTTTTGTATGGTGTCGATACCGTGTTTCATTCATCATTAGCAGTGCCAGTAATGAAATTGTTGCAAGAAGCAGGGATTGAGGAAAATGGCATACACCGCCGTATTAATCAAATGTTACACCTTCAGCAAACGAGAGATGAAGTATTTCAAAATACTTCAAAACTCCATGACAGGATAAAGGATATCTATGACTAGAAAACAAAGGAAGACAACTTCAAGGTTGGAGATTTAGTACTCCGTTGGGATGCCAAAAATGAGGATAAGGGTAAGCATGGCGAATTTGAGAATTTATGGAAAGGGCCATATAATATTTCTGCTTGTCGGGGACAAAATGCTTATTTTCTTGAAGAGATGAATGGACAAGAGTGTTTAGGAGGACCAGTTAATGGTAGGATCCTTAAGCACTATCTTTTATGAAGCACATTTTTCAATCAATTTTCCATTTCATTGTAAATATCAGTTACATTTTCTGCAAGTGTGGTAGAGATCACTGGATGTCGGAGCCCGAAGTGAAGGTCGTGGTGCTTCATTGATTTTTTGCCATCTTCAAAAGTTCAATTTTCAGTAAAGTAAGTCAATATTGAGTCAATTTTCAGTCATTTGAGTTTTTATTGAGTCATTTATTTCTTCTGAGTTATTGGTTTTCAATCATGTTTATTAGTTTGAGTTTTTGACCGTATTGGCCCAAATGGATTAGGCTCTCTGGATTATGGTGTTCTTGACACCTCTTTCAGAGCTATCATCGCCAATAAGGCCAATGTTAGTGTCAATATTTGCATCCTTCCATCAATGATCAAAATTCCTCTTTTCATCTCATTTTAGGGGTCCCACTCAGAAATTTTTGTTCATTCCACAAATTCATGAAAAAATTAGTCACTGATGGTAGCCTTAGTCCAAAAAACATCACTCTTCCTCAAATTTGATTACTTGTTGGCATATTTTATACCTTGCTGACTGTGCATCATCCATAAAGTTAATGTCATCATGCCATTAAATCAGTCATGAGGTCTAAGTCATCATGAAGTCCAGTCTTTCAAGGTCTCATTAGGTCTTTAGGGTTTTCAAGGTTTCACTAGGTCATTAGGGTTTCCAAGGTCCAATAAAACTTTATTTGCATTGCATAAGACCAACAAGTAAAGGGTGATCAAATAACATATCTTCACCATGTGAAAATGATTTTTAAAGATAAATGCTTAGTCATCATGTAATTTTGAGTTCAAATGTAATTTTCTATATTTTCATTATGTAATTTTATGTCTTTCAAAATGTAATAATTTCACCATCCCAAGCTGCTAACTCAGAATTCCAACATGCCAAAGTACTAAAAAGTCAAATTTAAAGACTTCTCAAAGTTCATCAAAAGATCAATTTGTCAAAGGAAAGAGTCAAGTGAAAGGTATAGTGTAAAGTGAAAGGTGAATGTAAAGGAAGAAAGTGGGTCCTAAGGCCCGAATCACCAATTTCATGAAGTATAAAGACCATAAAGATATCCCATTCAAACTCATTTGGACATCCAAAGGTTGAGATTGCACTCCCTCAGCTCGAAAAAGTAAAATTGCAGAGTCAGAGGCAAATTTTTTTTTTTGGCATTGTGCTTAGCAGAGTGGTGTTGTGCGTAGGAAACATGCATTGCGCTTAGAGTGTTTGGCGCTACCTTTTTTACCTTAGGTGTTGCGCTCCTGGGCAAGGCACTGCAATTTTTCCCAATGAGCACTAGAAGCATCAAAACACCCTCAAACTCTCTCCTTTATCAAGTAAGTGACACAAAATCTTCCTCGCTTTCCTAAATGTCATTTTTATGGTGTTTTTCTTCATGAGAAAAATTAACTAAGTGTTTAGTGGAAAACCTTAGTATCACTCCCTCACTCTCAATTTACTTCCCATAAACCCCACAATACCTTCCTACATCACTATTCAACCAATCCCTACCCCTACACTACTATTTCCTAATCCCTAAACCCCTTCCCCATAAAAATCTAAGTTGTAGGCCACTAAAATTCCTAGGCAGCCACTACCCCAAACCTGTAATCCAATTATAATTTTCAATTCCCTAAATATCTTGACCTCCTATCACTCCCAAAATTTACCTAACACATTCCCTCATCTCCCTAAATTTTCCTACCCTAATCCCTACTCTCTATACCTATCCCCATTCCCATTTCCTCCCTTAGGGTTTCTAGACCAAGACACCATGGAAGAATACAGAGACTATATGGAAGAGGAGGAAGATAGATTGGAGGAGGAGGATAGACAAGAGAGAAGACCACACAAAGGAGGGAGAATCCTAAGGCTGGAGCCCACCAACACTAGAGAACTGATATCCTCACCAATGGAAGTTTCATGCTTTTAGTATGTTGGTTGCCTTGAGTTTTGTAACATGATCGAAAGTGTACAAAATCACCCTGTTTTGAGAAGACTCCTGATTGTAAACCTTAAAGACAATCAAGTAACCCTAGCAGGTGTGATTTTCACAGTGTATACATCCATCATTGTTGCTACCACAGGGATTCCAAACATGGGTGAGAGGTGTTTCAAATCCAAAGATTTGGAGGATCACTACTATGAGCCATTCATCAAACCAATCTACAAAAATGAGAGGAAGAGGGTCTTTCCTTTCAGCTATATTCTTAATAGGTATGCCCTCATGATGAATATCATCATGAATTATTTCTCTTGTGAAGGTAGGTTCTCTAGACTTTATACTTATCACATTAGACTGCTCATGCACTTCACAAGAGTTAAATTGCTCAATATCCCATCTTATCTTTTCAAGAGCATAGACAAAATGGCATACATTGTGCAAAAGAGAGAGTTTGACCAGCAGATGAATAGTATTTTCCACCACTCGTTGATCAAAATCATTGTCCTCCATCAGCTTAACCAGTTGAACATTTCATGGGACACATTCACAACAAATGACATCTTCACTGCTCCACAAGTTCCACATGCTGAAGATGTGCCTTCTTCATCTCACCCTACTACATCTATGCCTCCATCTCAGCGCATAGTGCCTACTATTTCATAACCTCAGTCCACTTCACCTACTCCGTCGCCATCACCACCATGATCACCATTTTATGAGCAGGATGAGTCACCTAGCAGAGTTGAGGTCAACAAGCCTAAAAAGGTTGAAATGAGCATAATGGAAAAGACATATTAGAGAGGGAATAGGCAGGCGTTTTCCCCACAGATTGTGGGAGGAGCGCTGCCTTCTTCACCAACAAATCAGGTACAAAAGGTTAAACAAAAGATGGCAGAGGAAGATGTACATGAGGCAACCATTCATGATGAGGATGACCTCCATGAGACAGAGACATATTTTGACTCTGTTGATTTAGATGATGAGCATGTTGATGAGGCCTCCAAAATGATTATCAAGTAGAAATATGCCCAACTCAGGGAGCTTTAGATCAAATTAGAGAGATCTAAGTTTGTCATTGCATATTATGAGTAAGAAAATGAACAACTCAAGACCAAGTAGGTCATCATGGAGATTCAGCTTCTCAAGGAAAAAAGAGAAGAAAACAAAGCTAAGGCCTTGCTTGATGAGGCTTATGAGAGGCATAGTGAAACTAATGAGGTAGAAGAACAAGTTCCAAGAGGAAGACCTAGTACTAAACGGCTGAAAAGAGCTCTAGATCTAGAGAGGAAAAATGAGATTGAGCTTGCTAATGTGCTTACATTGAATGAATATTTGGCCATCATTGTCAATGAGAACAGGGAGAAATGGCTTGATAGGGCCAACCAACTTCTTGAGAAGCTCCCAGAGAAGGCAAACAAAGACAATGAAATATTGAGAAAGAGGGCCAAGCACTACTTCAAGAAAAACCAAATTGCAAGCTCAAAACTCCAAAAGGCCAAATCATGACTTGAAACCCTAGTCAAGCAAAAGGAGGGGGAAAAACTTGAAATCCTTGCTGAGGTATCACTTGTTTCCTAACATACATCTTCAACCTCCCACAGAAGAAAATTTGAAGAATTTTGAGCAATTTTTGAAAATTTTTGGAAATTTTTGTGTTTTTGCCAATTTTGCATAGTGGCACCGACAAAAGCGCATTGCCTAGGGTGTTGTGCTTTTCTTAGACACCTCCAATGGATAAACTAAAGGCACCATTGGATTCATAAGGCCAAATACAGTTAAGAGAACCACTTAAATTTTTTTTTTTTGGTTCAACAGGGAAGTCAAAAAGTCAAAAAACACCCAAAAAATGACATTTCTGCCCTATTTTGGAGGTTGGCGCTACACTTTTGACCAATATTGGGATAATGATGTTTTGGAGGGTCAAACCTTGACTATTTTGGAAACAGGTCATAGATCTGGAAACTAGACAGGACATGCTTTCCAATGAGCTATCCTAAGCTCAATTTAGACACCTGGAACCCCCTCAAAAATGGAGCTGAAGTTGGCACTATGATTTTGACACCGACGCTGCGCTTTTGAAAAATTTTCTAAGTTTACTGATATTTTCCAATTTTATCAGTTTTTCCAGTTTCACCATGGTCAATAGGATTTTTAACAATGTAAATCATGAATGTAAAAGTAATTATGATGTGCTTGACTTACCTAGGGGTAAATACATTAGGTGAAAAGTTTTGATGATATGTAATGAATTAGTTTGAAAAAAGTGAGGGATGAGTCAGTTTGACGTCCCTACATTCTAGGTATTCGACTCATTTTTTGGTGGAATTGATTCTCCACTTAGGAATTCGACCCCTAAGGTTGGGAGAGGTTGTTTGAGGTCTATATCTTTTACTTTTTGACTCATTTCACAAGTTGGATGTTGATGTGTTGATCAAAGACTCTAGTGTAATCAGTGTTTGGCAGGAAATTAATGAAAATGTTGCAAATATTTATTTTGGATACCTATAGTATGAAAATTTAGCATTTTTCTTCTTATGTCTCATTATGTATGAATGTTTTGTTTCATAATCCATTTCATTTCCATGATATACTGGTTTTCAAGTTGATAAAAATAATACATCTCTCATGATCTGTTTTGGAAAAATATTCATATTTTTTTAATCTTCTTTAGTTTAGAAAGAATTCATGCTTAGCCTTGCTCTTTCTAGCTCCTCGTTAGTCTGATCCATCTCACCCTGAAACCATAAAGTGTTAGGTTTTCTACCTACCTTGCCCCATTGAATCTCTGCAACCCTAATCTTATTTTCCCTGACCTAGCCTCTTTGACCTAATTCACCCATCCAATAACTCAATTCAAACAAACAAACCCTGCACTCGTACCTATCCTAAAACCCTAATTCATCCAACCCTCTTGGCTGTGACATTTTGGAGAGAGCCCTCTCCAGTTTGGTATGGATATGTACCAAGCTAAAAGATTGGTCTGTGGTTACCTCTGTTTGGAATCTTTTTTAGCCTTAGAGATTCGGTGGAGTGATAACAAACCCGACACTCACTTTTGTTGTGAGTGGGGATCTTATGGAACTCATACTACTTTCTTATGTCCTTCTTTGTCTTTGTGGTGTTATTATTTTCTTATAGCTTTTGTAGGTTGTCTTGGGTCACCCCACCTTGGTTTTTTCCTTTGTTTTGTAGTTTGGGGGCGCCTTTCCCTTGCTTCAAATTCATAGATCCAAAGTCTCGCTTATTTTTTTTACATTTCTGCTCAATCTTGGCAGCATATTGGTATGTTGCACCAAGCGAGGATATGTCAAGAAACTCCATTTCCTCTTGAATTTATTTGCACAAAAAATTATGGTACTTGAGCACCAAATTTTTCTCCTAATCTTTGATACCCAACTTTGTGCGCATGGTATGAAGCAAATTCATCAGCTCATGCACATCTTGATCCATTTGCTGCCGCACCATAGTCCACTGTATGTACTTGTCCTCATAGCTCCCCACAAGGTAATATTGTTCCTTGATGGAATTTCAAAAAGGATTCCAAGACTTGGGTGTGGCTAAAAACAATGAGGGTTCTCTCTCGTCCCTCTATTCGCAATAGGTTTTCCACAGTCCATGACATGGTGGACAACTTAGAGGAGCACAAAAGTTGTATTTTCCCTATTGGAAAAATCATGAACTAAAAAATATCCTTCCAAAAGATTTAACCATCTATCTACGACATCTACATCTATCTAGCCTTCAAGTATGGGAATGTCAAAGTTGACTTGTGCCTTGAAAGGAGTGGCACCTCTAGAGTGACTACTTGAAGAAGATGCATTGCCTATGGGCATCTGCTGAAGGATCTGAGTAAATTTGGTCCATCATCACATTCCTCTATCGCTCGAGGGATTCTTCAAGGAATATTTTGAAAGGATCTCCTGCTCCCTTGTCTTTCTTTTCTTCCACCATGGGATGTCATCGGATTTTGCGAGGTTGGTCTTGCAAAGGTTCAACTATTTCATGCCCTAACTCGTTATACCCTGACCTCGTTGGGTACATGCAAAAAAAAATAGATATTTAACTGTGATTTGTATTTTGTAAATGTGTTATTTATTGATATTGATAAACTATGTTTGTTCATAAACAAGATCACTAACAAATATAGGAAGTCCGTTTGTTTTTAGAATGTCCATGATGCTAAATTTGTAGCTTAGTATAAATTATTTTTTATCAAACATCATCATTAATTGCAGATTTCATAGTCACTCTTTGGCTATGGAATGTGGTAATGAGGTCGTGTTAACATACAATTTATTTGAAATTTTGTGGTTGAATTATGAGATGACTATAAAACGGTTAATGGAAATATTATCATAACCACCTGCAACAATTCAATGCGATCTAATCAATGAAAAGTATTTTTGGCAGACTTGGATTTACTATTACCAAGTATTTTTGGAAGAATATTTAAGGAGATGAGACATGCTTTTGAGAAATGAGTTTACTCTTACTAATTTGTTTTGGCAGTCAAGGGAAAACATGAAACATATTTTTGAGAAGGAGAGGAGTAATGTGGTTCCCTTAAATCCTTTGAGTCAACTTGGAAGAAATTTTCTCTCATACCAAAAAATGCCCACAAATAGGAACGTCATGTCAATGAGATTTACTCTAAGTCATTTTGGTAGAGCCTTCAAGGAGAGGAGAAAGAATTTGGAGAATGAGATTTACTTTTACTAAGCTGTTTTGGCAGGCTCTTTAAAGGTAGAGAGGAAACACACTTTTGAGGAGGAGGGTAATGTGGTTCCTCTTGAACCCTTTGAGCCAACTTCGAAGGATTTTTTTCTTATACCAAGAGAAGGCATAACATAAAATTCCCACAAATAGGAACATCATGTCAATACAATTTACTCTTACTAAGTTTTTTTTGACAACCTTGGATTTAATCTTACCAGGTCTTTTTGGCAGAGTCTTTAAGAAGAGGATACATACTTTTCAGAATAGGATTTTCTCTTACTGAGTCGTTTCGGTAGACTATTTTAAGGGTAGGGAGGAAACATAATTTTGAGAAGGAGAGGAGTAATGTGGTTCCTTTGAATCGTTTGAGCCAACTTGGAAGGAATTTTCTCTTATACCAAGAGAAGGCATAGCATAAAAATGCCCACAAATAGAAACAATGACTTAATCCTTTTTAGTATGAAGTTGAAAAACGAATGGGAAGGGAAAAGACTTGACATTACTGTTGTAGGGATAATTTGTTGAAAATGATGAAAGCCATCGTCAAACAAGAAAATTTTGAAGTGGTTTAGATTCAATCAAGCTTAGAATTGTTCTTCTTTATGAAAAATTATACATGATGATCCCAAATTCTATTTTCTTGGTTCATCAAAATTGTTTGTATGTTTGTATGTCGGGTCATCAAAATTGGAATATATAAAATGGAATACATATTAAGCAAAAAATGAAATAAATAAAATGAAATACATGTTGTTCAAAAAATTGAAATAGAAAATCTGAATATATTGTAAAATGTTCTTTGATGGTATGTATCTAGAGCTGGTGAATAGTTTGAATGTTAAGAATGCAAATTTAGCAAGGGTTTAACTTAGATAGTTTTTGTCACTTGAATTTGAATGGTAACAAGTATTGACATGGATTCCAATCTCTCAATGTTGAATATGTGTTATGGATTGATTTAGATGTGATCCAATGGCTGAGAATTTGCCATGGTTGATCCTTGTGCTTTGTTCTGTGTCATTTATTGAATTTAATGGGTTATGCGTCATTTATTGAACACAATGGGTTGAATTGTTGAATAACACAACAATTATGGTTGACATACATCAACTTTTATTGAATTTAATGGGTTATGGGTTGAATTGTTGAATAACACAACAATTATGGTTGACATACATCAACTTTTATTGAATTTAATGGGTTATGCGTCATTTATACACAGTGGGTTGAATTGTTGAATAACACAAAAATTATGGTTGACATACATCAACTTTTTATATGTGCAGTCAGAGAAAATTTTAAGGATACAAATTTATTTTAATGTTTAGAAACCTACAAATATTACTAGTCTTTAACATGAAAAGTATAAAATGTTTTAAGATACTTTTGTAAAAATATTCATATTTATAATGATTTTATATAGTGTTTTAAAAAAATTGGAAATTTTTAAGGTAAAATAATTTTACAGTAAAAAGTTTGGGCTAGATCTAGTTAGTTCAGTGGGGTTGAAGTGATGGTGGGGTTGAGGTGATGGAATAGTGATGGATACTTTGTACTAGTGGAATAGACCATTTTGGGAGGATTTATAGTTTTATTTGTTTTCAAAATGCTTTGTACTATTGATATTTAAAATACTATCTATAGACAGTGGTGCGTCTAGTCAATATTTTGAGCAATTTTAGACATAAATCAAAATATATTTACACTTAATGTTATATATTTTTGTTTAAATATTAATTGCACATCTCTCCCAATACTATAACAACTACTGCTTCATGCACAACTTTACTATAGACAGTGGTGGGTCTAGTCAATATTTTGAGCAATTTTAGACATAAATCAAAATATATTTACACTTAATGTTATATACTTTTTTTTAAATATTAATTGCACATCTCTCCCAATACTATAACTAGCATTTTCACAATGGTGCAAAGGGAATGACAGAGGCACACGCAAGCTGACAGAAATCAAGTTGACAAGCTGACAGAGTTGACAAGCTGACAGAGATGACAAATTTCAAATTTCTATTGGTTGGAGGGACAAACACATGTCAAAATCTCATTGGTAGGAAGGGCGATATTCAAGCTCTCTTATTCGCTGGGGTGAACAGTGTTTGCCCACCCAAAGCCAACAAAAAGAATGCCTCCGGCGTAACAACTACTACTTCATGCACAACTTTAAACATCTCTCCCCTACCTCTATATCAAAATAAGTAATTATTTTGTCTTCTTTGCCATCCTTATCTTGTACATTCAATTATTTTTATCTCACAACCAATGGTGAGTCAGTTTTACCCCCAATATAATAAAGAGATTGTTCAAAAGTGTATACTACTGAGCACGACGTACAACCACATAAAGATGAAGTAGTTGATGTCATGCCCATCAATCATTTTCAACCTAATATCATATTGAAACAACCAGTTTTTAAGTCGTAGGCGATTTGATGGCCTTCTTAAAATCTTATACCTCTCTATATCGTGAAACATTATTGCTTTCCTCTGCAATTAAAAAGCAAACGCGGACTTTTTAAAGAAATTTTGGCCTAATGTTGATTGAAATTTGGTAGTGAAGTTTTGATTTAATTTTGTTTGAAATTTGGCAGTAATTTGATGTTGAAAAAAACTTATTTATGAAATCACAATAAGTAAACCTCCCAAAAAAAAGGACTGTGGACGAAGCGAAATTCTACAGCTGTTGTAGACGATGTTGAACACCCGGGAATATTATTTTAATTAAAAAATAAATTTTAAAGAATAGAATAATATAATTATGAGATTTTTTATTTTTAATTAATTATTTTTATTTTTAAAAGTTTACATGATTTTTTTAAAGTGTGATAGGATTACATTTACTATCACTCTAATTGAAAAAAAGAATTGTAACTTTATATCGAGAAATTTCTTATCAAAGCACCCTATCATCATCTATCTAAATTCCCATGAAAAAAATTTAACATGAAATTTATGTGGTCATTACTTTTCATAATATTAGATTTATATTTTTATTTAAAAAAAAATATTTTCAATTGATTTTTTTTTAACTTAGACTTAACAACACACAATTGAAATGTTAATTTATTATTGTAAATCCATTCAAACTTTAAATTTATCATGTGTAAAGACCTTTACTCAAATATTTTAATTAGAATAACCTTTTGTGTGATTTCATCCAAATCATTGTGATAGGTCTTGTTCAAATGGATTCACATTAGGAATGACGCATCTCCATCATATTGAACAACACACCAATAGAATGTTTTAAACAGGAACAGCTTGCTTGAATATATGAGCTATGACATCAAATTCTTCAAAGTTGTAAATGTTTTCTTTAGTGTTTTTTTTTTTTTTTTTAAATCTAAAAATATTTATCTTTACTCACATGATTCAAAATCTCTTTCTCAATAACAGACACTTCATTGAAATGTTTTAACCAAAACCTATCTAAACTCTAGGTCTATCTTTTTAAAAAAATCTCTCTAATGGAAAAAAATTCTCTACCATTTTTTTTAATAAGTTAAAACAATTTTTCATTTTGAGGGACTTATCCCTCTCTGCTCCTAATAAATTCGAACTTAACGTCACTTTACTCTCATTTTACACACTTTTCTCATAACTATTTTGAATCATTAAAATGTTTTCATATATTTTTTTTAATTGATTATTAAATATTTTATTTATGAAGATGAATTTCTGTTGGGATTAGAAAGATCGACCATTATTTTACGATACTGTTGATAATTCGGAGATTTCTACAATTATTAATCACATTAAAATATTTTTGTTATTATTTTTTAAAATACATTTGTTAAATCTATATTAAATATTGAAAGAACTATACATCTCATTTATACAATGGAAAAAAAAATGCCTAACAATAATTAAAATAAAAAATTAAGTATTATTTTCATATATATAGTTTTTTATTAATATTTTTTTTAAAATTCATTTATCAATTCTCTATTGAACATTTTTCATTTTGAGAGACTTATCCTCTGCTCCTAATAAATTTCTCATTTTACACATTTTTTCATAACTATTTTGACATCATTGAAATGTCTTCATATTTTTTTTAATTGATTATTCAATATTTTATTTATGAAGATGGATACCATTATTTTACAATATTGTGAATAATCCAAAATTTTTGCAATTATTAATATATTGAAAATGCATTTGTTAAATCTATATTAAATATTGAAAGAATTATACATCTCATTTATACACTGAAAGTAAAAAATACTTAACAATCAATTAATAATAATAATAATAATAATAATTGTTACTTTCATATATATATATATATATAATTTTTTATTAATATTTTTTTTTTAAATTGATTTATTAATTCTTCTTCATTGTAAGTTGAACATAAAGTTTAATTGCTTTATAAACACACATAAAGTTTATAATAAAATATTTTAAGGTCCACATTAATTTTTTTTATAAATGCTATATGCCAATTTCATATTAAATATTTTAATAAAAGTACACATGTTTGTGCCAATTTCATATTAAATATTTTAATAGAAATACACATGTTTGTGTCAATTTCATATTAAATATTTTAATAAGAGTACAATGTTTATGGTAACTAAAAAATCAAAGCATATATATATATATATATATATATATATATACTTTCAATTAACTTATCTTTATCTACAAATAATGAAATATTTTATTTTAATCCATATAAAAAAATATGAATATTTTTTTATTTAAATGTAACTTATCAATTTTTATTTTGAGAATAAAAAATATTGGGCATCTTCTACAAGTTAAAAAAACAATATAGGTTATATATATATATATATATATATATATATATATATATATATATATATATTGGTTTGTTAAGTGGTATATCAAAAATTACATCAGGTTTGACCACGAGCTTGAGAAATTTAGATCTGACATGGGATATGACTCAATTTTTGCCTAAATTAACTTTCACATCCCAGAGTGATTTAACAGTACACCGCATCAAGATCTGTTCTAATCTCAACATTTTATTCTTAAAAAAAAACAATTTTATATCAATAATATTTTTTCCATAATTTATTTACATTTTTTTTAAAACTAAAACATAATGATATCTAAACAATTTTTATGTTATTGTAACATTTTTCTTTCAAATAAAAATAATTATCAAAAATATATCTATTAATATTAAGAAAATATTATTAAATCCACTATACTCGAATTTATAAATTTATTTATTATCTATATTCAACATCAATACCTTTTCATTCCCACCACTTTAATTCATTAATTCATTGACCCTTTAATTATGGGTAGCATTTCTTATTTTTGAAGTAATTAAGCTCGCGTGCTTATCATGTCCACATCCATGTAAGCTCACGACGTGTACATCTTTACGAACATTGACTTTGAAAGTGACTCTGAGTGGATAAATACTGGAAAATTAATTACTATTTATAGGCGTAGTCTACTTATGCTACGAATTGGCTTTGCGGGCTACCGTTTTTTTTATGCTCTCCGGCAGCACGTTAACTCGTTTAGCCATGTTTTCGTCTCTAGGTCTCTCCCCTTCATCAATGCATGCCACTTCCACGAGTCATTTCCTAAGCCAGATTTCAAACTCGGGCAGTCGCGCGGGAAATTTTAAAAATCAAATGAAATGCCAGTGTGAGGGACTTGATGAAGGGGCGGTGATCTCTGGAAAGATGCAGTGACCACCTATTCCACCGAGGGCAATAAAAACAATCCCCACAGTAAAAACAAGTATTTCATCGACTTAATGGCCATTCTCCTCTCAATTAAGTTTGACAGCGTAGGAGATAGAAGTTTGACACTCTTCCAATTAATGTCACTGGAGTATAAACTCTGTTGTATTGTTCTACTGTCACTCATTTTGGCTTAGCGTTTGCATTTTCTTGTTGAGATTTCCTTTTAATTTTTGCTTTGTTGAAATTTCGTGATGTGTATGCAAGAGTTTAATGGTTAACATGGTTGTAAATCTCACAGTTTTTTTTCACAGTATTATTAATATTTTTTTGAAAGCTCTATTTTTTTATTCTTAAATTTTGTTATAATTTATTGGATATTTTTTTTAATAGAAAAACAATTTCAGATTTTAATGAAAAACGATTTCAAATCACCCATCAAAATCTTGATTTTTTTAAATAAAAAACAATTTCACATCACCTATCATAAAATTCAAATCACTGATGAGCCTAAATTTGATTTCAAAACCGTGAATGTAATTAACAATAGGTTTTAGAAGGCATCCACTTCAAAGAAAATTGAGATTATATATGAAAATTGAGATTATATATGAAGGATGATTCTTTATTGATTGGTGGTTTACATTATAGATGAATTTAATTTGTTTTTTATAAATATAATATTTATTTTTTTTGTTTTGAAGATTTAAATATTTATTTCTCTGTATTTAAAAAAAAAAAAACTCTGAAAATCTTATTTTTTAATTTCTCAGTTTACATGATAATATAAAACACACACACACACACACACACACACATATATATATATATATATATATATAACATTTCAGAATAATAAATAGAGAAAAAGAAGAAATATAAGACAAGAAAACCTATATTGATATGAAGTTAGACAACTTTAGGAAAATAAAAATGAATAACTTCATTCTTTTTATTTTTAACAAATTATCAAATCAAGGCTTTATATCTTATGATATTTATGTAAACCAATTATATATATATATATATATATATATATATATATATATATATATTCAAATTAATTTTTTTAATTAATATTTATTTTAATAAAGAAATTGTTTAATTTAATTATCAAAATTTAGTAGCTTTTACTCTTTTTTTTATGTTTATATATATATATATATATATATATATATATATATATATATATATATATATATGGGGAAAACAAAATCAAATTAAAAAACTAACTTATGTTTATCAATTATTTTTAAATACCAATTATATTTAAAATATTATTATAAAAGTATGAAATTAAATGTGAAAATAGCTTAGATAAATGTGTTTAAATATTCAGAATAGGAGTTATAAATATTGGAATGAGAGTGGTTGATTAGTGTTGGTGGGTCTTTATAATATTGTGACCTCCAATGATGGGGTACATAATGTGATGGCTGTTCACTAAATTTGTAATATGATTTTAAGAAATCTGAGTATTTTAAAAGAAGATTTAACATGTAAATAAAATTTCTGATAGTACACAATATAAATCAACTCATTAGTAACATTATTGCATTCTTAATAATCATTGGTTCTATGTGGAATAACATATTTGATGTAGTTATAATTTAATCTTTAAGAAAATAGATCTATATAGATAGCAAACATTTTTAAGCAATAGACTTACTCAATAAAGGGAATGAAGCCTTAGGATCTAATGTAAGCTTCCCTGACTTGATTTGATATTTAGAGAGTATCATATCCTTTTTAGAGTATCATGTCCTTTTTACTTATGATATGGGCATCGTTAGAAGTTTCAATATCTAGGTATCAGTCTCATTGTCTTAACCATGGTTGGGGTTGGAAACTCAAGGCTCAATCCATTAAGGTAAATTATTAGGTTAAAGGGACATGAATGAGGATTTGAACCACAACATTGGACCTTTCTATGTCTTGAACTATCATGCATGCCATATTAAGTGTATCATTGGCCTATGATTGTGAATGTCAATGCAAGTAGGTGGTTTTGAGTAGCAAGTATGTGTCTCTGGATAATGAAAATGATTTAGGGAAGAAGGACATGCATTGGGTCCTAAATAAATCTTTAAGGCATCTAGAGCATGGTCTTATTTATATGCGTAAAATATTTCTTAGAGTTGTAGATGCTCCAAATATTTCTTGAGGGCCTAAGACATGGCCTTCTTTCTTATATCATTTCCAATGTTTTGATAAATATACCTATTGCTCAAACCATTTATTGGCATCAACATCCTTAATCATAGCTAATGATTTCCTTAGGATGCCATGTGTGGTTGTTTTAGGTTTTCTTCTTGGCCCAAAATGGATAGAGACTTTTCTTAAACCTTAAGGTTCATTTTTTCCCATGACCATGTCTAGGGCCCTAAGACACATGTTTGAGGTGAATTTATTCACCCCAAATGAATCAACTCTTTAGAGCCTAAGGCTAGGGTTTTCTCCTACAACCATGTTCAAGGCATCATCACCGAAATCTACTACTAACAAACATCCTATAAACCCCATATCCCTTCTTAAAGGCCAAATCCCATAGAAAGGTACTATGTGGTTGATCAAGTCCTTGTTCATACCCCTTCACCCTTAGAAGATATTTTTAGGGCTAGGCCTAAATTTTCTACCCCAAACATGGTCAACACTACTATGGATACTTAACACATTTCCTAATGCCTTGAGTGATGGTGTTCTTTACTATATCATTTCCAGGGCTTTAAGATCGTTACCTACTCCTCAAAACCACCTAATGGCTCTGAGACCCCTAATCATAGGCCATTGACACCTTTAGGAGGCCACATGTTGTTTTTTGGGCATCTTTATTGGCCCTAGATGGATAAAAGCTTCATTTGTAGTTTAACATTCATGTATCCTCTTCTAACCATGTTTGGTGCCTTGGGACTTGGGGTTTGAGATGTCATTATTGATCCCAAATGCTTAAAATATTTCTTTAGGTCCTAAAGCTAATATTTCCTTCCCCAACCATGTTCAAACCATTGTGACCCAAATCTAGTGTTAAAAACATTCCAATAAAGCCCATATGTTCTTTTAAATTCTAAAGATCTAGTAGAAATGTACTAGGTGGTAGTTTAAGTCCTTATTCATGTCATCCCAACCTTAGAAGCTACCTTTAGGATGCATTAATGATTTTTATAGGACCTAAGACATGGAATTCTCTCTTATATCACTTCTAGGTTAATAGGACATGTACTCACTACTTAAAACCAACTAATTCCATTTGAATCCTGGAGCATAGGCCAAGGACATCCCCAGGAGGCCATGTGTGATTGTTCAAGGCATTCTTCTTGAACCTAGATGGATAAAAACTTCCTTTACATCCTAAGATTCATGTTTTGTCCCTTGGTCATGCTCAAGGCCTCAAGACCCATTGTTCAAAGTGATATTATTGTCACATGATGAATAGAAACTTTCTTTAGGGCATAAGACTAAGGTTTCCTCCCTAACCATGTTCAAGGCATCATGACCCAAATCCTTGAAAGAAATCATCACGACATGTTATTTAATCATAATGCAACTTGATCCACTAGAGATAACAATGGAGTAACCCAACCTTGATCATATAATGAAACATATTTATCTATGTGAAATCTACCTATCAACAAGTTATATTATGTTATGATCACTGTTTCCAACATTTTCATTGCACATGTAATGAACATGGCTAACTCCACATTTCCTCAACAAATTTAGATATTGTAGTGCATAACATTGATGTGAAGTTTCGGTACGTTGTTGACCATGGACCCTAAAGGTTGTTTGAATAGATACCATGAACCATGAGGTCATGAAGATGTCTCTTGCCTCAAAACAACTCATTAAAACCTGTTATTTAATCAAAATACAATCTAATCCACTAGGTATTATAGTTAAGCAACCCAATCTTCTCATAAAGAAAAACAAAGTTTTCTTTGTAAACTCTATCATATAGCTTCATGTATACGATAGATTTCGAAGAGAAGAAATGAATATGAAGCATAGGTTGAGACTCTAAGTGTGATTAGGTATAGGAAGCCAAAACTAACATCTAATTCTTATCTTTATCAATTTAGATAACCATATTTAAGGAAATTGACATGAATCATGGAGTAAAAATGACAAAATGCATCTATTGAGGTTTTCATGTCCTAAATAAAGAGCTCAATATTTTATTTGAGAAATGAGGTAACAAAATAATAATGTCAAGAAGATTAGTCATGCTATACCATAGTCATCATATATTGCAAGATTATGCCCTTGCAACCTTGGTACCTTTGCATGATTAGCCATCAATAAGATTTGAATAGTTTCGCAAATTTATACCATAGTCATGATATATTGTAAGAGGATGCCCTTGCAACCTTGGTACTTCAAGGAGAAACAAAATTTTTCAACTATACACATAAATAGAAAATCCAGAAAAGCCCCAAAAATGGATTCTATCCTCAACCCCTCCTGGCAAGGACGAAACCTCACACAACCCAACTAGTATACACCTCATGGGTTTATCAGTTGTTATATGTGTGTGTGTGTGTGTGTGTAAAGAATTAATATTTTGTTTTCACTTCCTAAAATAATCCTATTAAGATAATCTACCTAGAAATTCTCCAAAGAAGGTTAATGAAGAAATTCGTGTTGTCTAATTCATTTTCTTAACTTCACATCAGCTTATGCTTTCTAGTTAGGAGATGGAGTGTCCTCTCTTATAATTATTTTTATTTCTCGATTCTTTTTACTCCTGAATTACATGTATAGTGAAATTTCCTCTCTTGTTTTATTTTTTATCTATCCATTTTTTTACTGAGAATGTTTTTTTGTCCCTCTTTAAATTATTATATATAGAAATAATCTAACATTTTGTTTTCAATTAAATTATTGCAAGTTACATTCTATGTAAAATAAGAAATTAAAAAAAGCAGCAAGTAAGTTTGACAATTATCTCTTCTTAAAAATGACAAAAGAGAGTAAATATTTAAATCTTCAAAATAAAAGAAATAAATTTATAAAATTGAAATTGAATTAATCTAAGGTATACACCATCAAACTCTGAACCAACATCATTCATATACAATCTCGATTTTCCTTACCAATTTTTTTTTTTTTTTTTTTTTCAATTGGAGAAATTAAATGTAATGTTACACTTAAAATCCTAGTCCCAGTCAATTCTACCATGTCAAACAAAAACATCCAATTAACTCAAAATTATGTTATACCATGTAATAAATTATTTTGAAAGCTTTGCATATGAACTGGTTTGGTTTCTTTCAAATCCATAGAAAACACTTCCCAAGTAGTGCTTTCAGTCAACCTTATTTATGTGTGAGTCATTTTGGATATCATTGAACTTCATAAATTATAAATTCAATTTACAGTGTATAATTATTTATGTGCAATATTTCATTGATCTTGCTTATTCTAGTATCTCAGTGTAGGGAATACAGAATATTCCACCTAATTTGGTCATTTTTTCTATTAGTTTTGCTGTAATTTTTTTAAAAATTTAAACTCTTATTAAAAATTAATTATGGCAAGTTGTTTACACTCTTAAATCCAATAAGCTATTGTATATGCATATGGATCTAGTGGCAACTGAAATAATCTATTACTATTGACAGTCAATTTTTGTAATTGGAATTTGCAAAACCACAGTAAATTTTTGTGCTTGGAATTTGCAGAACCAAAGGGGATGCAAAATGTTCATTGTATTTTTATTGTTGCAGGGGATCACTCTCAACTCCGAAACCTATTGTTATTCACATTAACGGTTCTTAACAAGCTTTGAAATTAAATTTTGATTCACCACTTATTTGAATCTTAGGACAGGTGATTTGAAATATTGAAATTGTTTTCCAGGAGAAAACAAGATTTTCCAATGGACTACAACAAAGTCCAGGAGTAAAGAATTTCCAAATAAGTAGATCTTTCAGGGATGCTTTTTCAAAAAAAATGTATTTGAGAATTTAAGACTTCATTTCATTGTGAGATTTACAGCCATATTAATACAATCATAACCATTAAACTCTTACATACACATCACAATGATTTAGCAAAGCAAAAACTACACAGAAATTTCATTTGGGCCAGAAAATGCAAACGGTAAGCCAAAATGAGTGACACTAAAATAATGCTACAAATTTTATACACATATTTTAAAATTTAAACTTGAGAAAAAATATCTTTCTAAGGTTTTAAAATACTCCAATCACATTAATTGGGAGGAGAATGGGACAAATTATGAGTTACAAAGCATGAATGTTAGGTCCTTATATTACTAGTATAGTCCCTTATTGCTGTTAGTGTAACCCCCTTATTGTTATTGTTGTACCCCTGTAACCCCCATATTGTTATTATTGTGCCCTTAAATTATTATTGTTAGGTCGGCTAGGATTACATTGTGGCCCCATGGACTCCTATATATAGAAGAGAGGTTTTGTCATTTGTATCATCCAATAATTATTCATTCATGTAACGTATTGGAGGTTGACCCCTCGAAGTGGCTTATTTATAAGGTGTTGATATCTCTTTTCTTCTATTTTTGGAGCTGGTTTCACAACATTTGGTATTAGAGCTTTGGATTCTAGGGTTTCATTGCACCAAATAGGTCATCGTGGAATTTTCACTATAAATTTGTTTCTACGAAGGTTCAAAAGCTGAAATTGTTAGAGCACGAAGCTGAAATCCTGTCCTGAGGAAAATCGTCAGAAAATTTCAGAGTATGGTTCGCAATATTTTCAGAGATATAATCTATGTAAGTTAGGTCTTTTTCAGGCTCCTGAATTTCATCTCAAAGAGGTGATCATGGGAAAATATTCATAACTCTCTCTCTGAGCATCAGATTTGAATTTTGTAAAAAGTGGTTGGAATTACATGGACTGTAGTTTCGTGTCTATCAATTTCAGGGCCGAAGGAGCAAACAGTGACACGTGGCAAGTAGTACAAGTTCACTCTACTGAACCAGTCCATAATTAGGTAATTGTGGGAGATTGGACATAACCTTGTCTTGAAGAGTCCAAAGAAGGTCAAACCTATGGCATTCGAAAGAGGATTTAGAATGCTACCTCAGGACCAAATTACAGATATTGAAGATACAAAATCACAAAGATAATTCAGTTTCAATATCGAGCTCCTCAAAAGCAAGAAAAAGGTGTGTATTTTTTTTGAATTACATAAGTCTCGTTTGAAAAAAATTAGTTTGAATTAATTACAAGGGCATATTGAAGAATCGAGATCAGTATTTGGTTCTAAAATTCCCCCTAAAAATAATTCAACACCCATTAAACCTTCAGAAGGCTCTACTATGACTCATGAAGACGAAGAAACACAACATGAGATATCAAAATTACAAGAGCAAGCGCACCAAATTTCGCTATTGCAAAGAGCAACAAAAAATGAAATGGAAGTTTTGAAGAAAGGCATGGAAACTAAGATGGATGGTTTGAAGAAAGGCGTGGAAGCTAAGATGAATGGTTTTGAAGCTAAGATGGATGGCATGGAAGTGGGCATGGAAGCTAAGATGGATGACATAGAAGCTAAGATCGATGAAAAAATGAAAGACAACATGGAAAACATGAAGAATGATCTAAAAGTAGAAATCAAAGGTTTGGAAAAGTTGATACAAGAAGTGTTTCCTAATGGCGAAAAGATAGTAGAGGAAACTCATGATGAGAAAAAAATAAATATTAATCACGATTTCATAAACTCTAATGTTGGATGAAAGAACCACAATATTCCAAATATGGATATGAGGAAGTTTGATGGCAAGGACCCCATAACATGGATACTATAGATGGAGAAATATTTTGATCTCAATAATGTGCAAAACACACAAAAGGTACACATTGCAACTTTACATTTAGAACAAAATACATTTGTATGGTATCGATGGCTTTGCTCCAGTAAAACAATTGTCACTTGGTCAATTTTTACGGAGGAAATGATAGCACATTATGAGGATACAAAGAGAAATACCTTCTTTAGCTAATTGATAAATCTCAAACAAAAGGGTTTAATGGCGGAGCACATTGAGGACTTCCAAAAATTGAATTTAAGGGTAACTGATATTCCAGAGGAACACATGATTGATGTCTTCATAGGGACTTTAAAGGATAACATCCAACATGAAGTTCATGTTTGGGAACCTAATTCATTGGAGAAGGCATTCAGGTTGGCAAGACAAATTTAATGTAAAATTATGGCGACAAGGAAGCCACATCTATAAAGATGGAAGTGTTGCTACTACTAGACTTCCACAACCTACAAGGTTGACACCACAACAATTGGAAGAAAAAAGAGCAAAAGGGATTTTCTACAGTTGCGATAGAAAATACTATAAAGGTCATAAGTGCACTAAGAAGAAATTATTTTACATAGATTGTGAAGAGGAGGAAGAAAATGAAGAAGAAACTTCAAAAGTAGAGGATATACACCAAGAAGAAACCCTAGAAGAAGAAATGAGTCTGACCATATTATGTAATGCATTGGCAGGAATTACCACTTCTCAATCTCTCAAGATAGAAGGACATATCAAGAAGAAAAAGGTAATAGTGTTGATTGATTCGGGTAGTACCCATAATTTTGTTCATTGTAAGGTAGCCAAGGAATTGAATTGTTTCCTATACCCATCACCAGAATGTCAAGTGATGGTTGCAAATGGAGGAACTATAAATTGCTTTGGAAAATGCCATAATATCAAGCTAGCCATGGGGGAATATGTATTGAATAGTCCAATGCTTTCCATTCCAATGGGAGGTGTTGATGTTGTACTAGGAGTACAATGGTTAATCTTTGGGGACGATAGCTTTTAATTTTCAAGAAATTTTCTTGAATTTTTTTTCAAAAAGGAAAGAGAATCGGGTACGGAAATTGTTACGGGGAAACGGAAAGATAATAATCTCTAATGTCTTGAAAAGCTTTCTGGAAAAGAGAAAACAAATGGGCGTAATTTCACAATTATGTCCCACTAGAAGTTGCTAAGTCAAAATCATCTATTTCTCTAGATCTCCAAAAAGTCTTGGAAAATCATTCCAAGGTGTTTGATACTCCCAAAGGACTCCCACCTATTCGTGATCATGATCATGCTATTCATTTGATTCTAGGAAGTGTTCCTCCAAACATTAGGCCTTATAGATATACTTATGTCCAAAAGAGTGAAATTGAACGTATGATTGCAGAAATGTTAGAGGTTGGCATAATTCAACCTAGTCAAAGTTCTTTCTCTACTCCAGTAGTATTGGTGCACAAGAAAGATGGGTCATGGCACATGTGTCCGGATTATAGGGAGCTCAATAAGCTCACTATTAAAGATAAATTCCCCATTCCTGTGATTGATGAATTATTGGATGAATTACATGGAGAAATTTATTTTACCAAGTTGGATCTTCGTTCAGGATATCGTCAAATTAGAATGAAGACTGAAGACATTCCGAAAACAACATTTCGAACTCATGAGGGTCATTATGAATTTTTGTTCATGCCTTTTGGCCTTACCAATGCACCTTATACATTTCAAGGGTTGATGAATTCCATTTTCAAACCATTCCTTAGAAAATTTGTGGTAGTATTTTTTGATGATATACTAATCTACAACAGGTCTTGGAAGGATCATGTTTTACATGTTGACATGGTGCTCAAACTATTGGAGGAGGAATAATTATATGCAAAAACATCCAAATGTTTCTTTGGAGTACAAGAGGTGGAATATCTGGGTCATATTGTATCTCATGAGGGTGTTAAGGTAGACCCTAACAAAATTAAAGCCATTAAGGAATGGAAAGTCCCCACAACCATAAAGCAGTTGCACGAATTTCTCGGGTTAACAGGGTATTATCGCAAGTTTGTTAAGAATTATGGGATAATAGCAGAACCTATAACAACATTATTGAAGAAAGACGCATTTTCATGGACTCCTGAAGCAACTAAGGCCTTTGAACATCTTAAAGAGGAAATGTGCCTAGCAACAGTCTTAGCTACGCCAGAATTCACAAAAACCTTTATTATGGAATGTGATGCCTCAGAAAATGGAATTGGTGTTGTTTTAAAGCAAGAAGGAAGACCCATTGCTTTTGAAAGTCGTTCAATAAAAGGAAAGTATTTACAAAAGGATATTTATGAGAAGGAAATGTTGGTAATACTACATGCACTAAAGAAATGGAGACCTTACCTAATGGGAAGACACTTCAAGGTAAAAAATGATCATGATAGTCTTAAACACTTTTTGTAACAAAGACTATCTTCAGAAGAGTAGCAAAAATGGGTCACAAAGATGTTGGGTTATGACTTTGAAATAATCTACAAAAAAGGAAAGCTTAATGTTGTTGCAGATGCACTCTCAAGAAAGAATGAAGAGGTGGAAGCATTGCTTTGTGCCATTTCTATTATCCAACTAGATTGGATAACCGAATCAAGAGATGAATGGAAGAAGGACAAAGATGTATGGACACTCATTCAAAAGTTGCAGCAAGATCCTAGTACATCTGATACATTTAGTTGGAAAAATAATTCCTTATGGTACAAAGATCGCTTATATCTTTGTAAGAATTCCCAACTAAAACAAAAGATTCTTCTGGAATTGCACACTTCTCCTTTAGGAGGACACTCGGGATTTTAAAAACTTACCACAGGGTGAAGAAAGAATTTTTTTGGGATGGCTTTAAATTTGATATTCAAAAGTTTGTGGCGGAATGTTTGGTTTGCCAGCAGAATAAAGTGGAAACAATTAAGACCCCGGGACTTCTACAACCTTTATCCATCCCAAGTCAACGTTGGAAGGAGATTTCAATGGATTTTATCACAGGTTTACCTAAGTCCGAAGGAAAGAGTGTCATCATGGTGGTAGTTGATAGACTTACCAAGTATGCACACTTTTGTGCATTATGTCATCCATTTAAAGCAAGTACAGTTGCTACTACATTTATGGACAGAATTCAAAAGCTACATGGAAGCCCAAGGGTTATTGTGAGCGACAGAGATCCCATTTTTACTGGAAATTTTTGGATGGAGTTATTTTCTTGTTTGGGTTCTCAATTAGCTCATAGCTCATCTTATCATCCTCAATCTGATGGTCAAACTGAGATAGTAAATAAATGTTTGGAAGGATATCTTCGTTGTTTTGTATCTGATAAACAAACACAATGGGTCAAGTGGTTACCTCTCACTGAATGGTGGTATAACACTTCCTTCCATACTCCAGCAAAAATGACCCCATTTATGGCACTTTATGGATATCATCCACCATCCATCACATCATCTTTAAGAGAAAATTCGAAGGTTCAAGCAGTGGAAGATCACATCAAGCATCAGCAAGAAGTTCTCCAACTCTTAAAGGATAACATAAATTTGGCACAAAATCGAATGAAACAACAGGAAGATCAACATCGCAGCGAGAGAAGTTTTGATGTAGGAGATTGGGTATTTTTACGGCTACAACCATACAAAAAAATGTCCCTCAAGCAAGCTAAGAAGGATAATAAATTATCGCCAAAGTACTATGGTCCTTGCAAGGTGTTGCAAAAGATTGGTACTATGGCATACAAATTGGAGCTTCCTGCTTCTTCGCGAGTGAATCCAGTTTTCCATGTTTCATGCTTAAAGAAGGTTATAGGTGAAAATCTTCCAGTTCAAACAATATTGCCAGAACTTGATGAGGAAGGAAAAATCATATTGGAACCTGAAGAGGTCATGGAAACAAGAACTCGACAACTACGGAATCGATCAATTTCGGAGTATCTCATCAAGTGGAAGAACTTACCCACTGAAGATTCTACATGGGAGGATGAGAATTTTATACAGAAGCACCCAGAGCTACTCAAGCGTTGAGGACAACACTTTTTTGAAGGAGAGGGGCATGTTAGGTCCCTATATTACTAGTATAGTCCCTTATTGTTGTTAGTGTAACCCCTTATTGTTATTATTGTACCCCTGTAACCCCCATATTGTTATTATTGTGCCCTTAAATTATTATTGTTAGGTCGGCTAGGATTACATTATGGCCCCACTAGGATTACATTGTGGCCCCATGGACTCCTATATATAGAAGGGAGGTTTTGTCATTTGTATCATCCAAGAATTGTTCATTCATGTAATGTATTGGAGGTTTCCCCCTCGAAGTGGCTTATTTATAAGGCGTTGATATCTCTTTTATTCTATTTTTGGAGCTGGTTTCACAACAATGAAGAGATTCAAGATCTCTTGGATCTGATCTTGGCAGTTAGTCTCCAAGCCCTTAGCCTCCATTTTTGCTATAACAACCACCTTCTTTTATACTATCCATCATCCATGTCGCTCCTCCTTCTGGTCCATTTTCTTGTAGAGACCTTAGAGGAGATTAGGATTGGGGCTACGTGGTTTTCTTGAACATATCATTTTCAAATCAAACGGGTTTTTCATATGCCTAAGTTCGCTTGTCTAAATTTTCTGCTGCCAAAAAAAGCTCACTGGTCTACAAGTGTATAACTAAAGCAAGATTTATTTTAAGAGAAACTTCTTTCTTCTGTATTGTTGGTTATTTCCTTTCTTTTTCTGCATTTGATTGTGCAGGTATCGTAAACAAGTTTTATCGTTCATTCCTTCATTTCATCCATGTCTCTCTCTGCTGCTATGCTTTAGGCCATAGATGAAAACCTATATTCGTATGGACATACAACTGTCTCCTCATTTCTATCAATATCGACTTCTATGAGAAATAGGGGATGTGGATAACACTCCTTTGCTCAGCTGAAAGATGGAATTCGCTGCAAAAATGCTCCACGTAATATTGTTCTGCGAAACCAAATTGATTGTGGGCACTATTGGTCCAACTCTTATGAACAAGAAAATTTTTGCATTGAAGTAAGAACCTGTTGTAGCTGCTACAACACCCTCCAAATTTCACCCTTTTCAAATTTTTGAGCCCCTGAGCATTGAAAACTAAAGTCAAACTTGAAGCTCGATCCTTCAAAAGCCTTAAGTTGCTAAGTCGCAGAATAGGTCAACTCCCCCAATGAGTGGCCCTGCGACCTTGCGACCCATCAGGTTTCCAAGTCGTGAAGTCGTGTATCATGCAGAAAACTAAACAATCGCAACCCTGTGACCTTGAGACCCCGCGACCCCTAGGTTGCAAGGTCGCAGGGTCGCGAGGTCACAGATCTCATCAATGCGGCCCCGTTGCGACCTTGTGACCTCATTTATTGCCTGCACATGCGACCTCTTTATATATAGAAGGGTCGCATAGGTCGCATTCAACTTGCACGACGAAGAATGAAAACGCCTTTGACAAGCCAACTAGAATGCGTTTTTCCCAGGTAAGTTTCCTAATCCTCATGCTGTTTCATTTTTTACTAATTGTTGCCCTCTTCTCCCTCACCTTAGCTTATTAAAACCTCAACCTACCCACTGTTAGGACCTGATTGATGAAGCTTACACCCCCTCCTAGTATCTGGACTTTGTGCACCTCCTCTAGAAGTCAGGCTACCCAAACCCCCCTATCAGTCTCCTCCTCATGTTTGCTTACCTCTTGATGTGTTACCTTTCCTCCCTTTTCCATCTCTCGCTCTAAGTGAAAGAAGGAAAAAGGACCGTGTCGCCGTGTAGAGTCATCCGCCCAACCCTAGCGCGACTTGCGACCCCGCGACCTTGCAACCTCTATCCCTAGTCGCTAAGTCGCCAAGTCGCGTTTCGGTAAAAATTAAAGTGTCGTGACGTTGCGACTCAGCAACCTGGCCACCCGGTCGCAAGTTGCTAAGTCGCCAGGTTGCATCCTCATAAAAATCTAACCCAGCGCGACTCAGCGACCTCGCGACCTAGTCACAAGTCGCCAAGTCGCGAGGTCGCTTTTCTTGGAGGTTTTAAACTAGCGCGACTCAACAACTCAGCGACCCAGGGGAGAGGTCACTAGGTCACAGGTTCACCCTTTTTATTGACCTTAGTTGGGCAGAGGTAAAAGCAGTTTAAGCATTTACTAACATGGCATCTGTCTTATCATGGGATTGTTTTATGAACACGCCAGGGAACCGCAAAGCAGAGCTAGAGTGCATTTCCATCTCCTCATCCTTGAGTGATATGGGGCCTTCGTCAGTTTGCAGAAAAAACAAAGTTCGGAGATAGAAATCTCGGAGGATGAAATACCTATGTCTCCTCCCCATATCTATGGAGATACCTCATGCATATTCAACAAAGGAGAGAGCATGAATTGGTATCAAGTGTACCAAGTATTCGTGAAACCTGAATTTCTAGAAGACCTCTGAGACCGACAGGTATATGTTCAATTCAAGAGATCAAATATTCACTATGCAGGAGCCCATCCACCTATATTTCCATGCGTTGAGCTCATCGAATGGATGTTAAAAAAGGTCGACCCCAGGTTCTGGGTGATTCCGGATCATGAGGGGAAAGCATTTTCTAATCTGAAGGGACAGGATGCAGAGTTATATTACGCACTTCCCACCCGAGAGCAGACATTCACAGAGGAATGGGCCACTACTCATGCAGTCCCCATATCCGAAACCTTGAGAGGATGGTGGGAAGAACCAGAAAAGTTCAAGGTCAAGATGGACCAGGAGTATCAGGTAGTAGGTCTTAGGAAGGTCTACAAGCTCGTGGCAGCTATGTTGTGTGGGATGTATGGTCGTCTCGATGCCACCACTTTCAACGGCTCTTGGGTATCTCTTATGTACTTTGTTACCGTATATGGCACTTGCTTCAATTGGGCTAGCTTATTAATAGCAGCCCTCAAAACGAACATATCTTCAACACTAGCACTCAAGGAGGGGTATGCATCAGAATTTTACATGGCCTCCTATATTTTGGATGTAGTGTGTGGAAGGTGCCATTTTGAGGGATGGGCACACAACTGGGATCAGTAGCGCGCTTGTCCAATTCACAAGGAGCTGCAGGTATTTTGGGACTCCAAATATAAGCATGATATAGAGCTGATCTCACATAGTTTCATCCCTGCACTCTACGGAAATTTTTTTGGTAAAGATACCCCGTGCATGTCCTGGCGGGCCATGGAAACAATAACCAAGGTGGAACACTGGTTTCCTTTTGTAGAAGGCACCTTCATCCAAGTCTTCCGTTCACTCAAGGCTCCCCATGCACTGCCCCAATTCGTCACTGACAGACTACTACTTCAGGAAACATGTTTCCAAATGATAGCTGGATTTTCAAAGGTTCTTACTAAAGGTAAGAAGAAGCCATGGCCCACTCTGCCACTCATTATCAACGCTTATACGGTCAAGGATTTCAGAGGAGTAGAGGCAGAGGCTGAGAAAATCAGGGGATTCTATCTGCCTCCCTTGGCTCACCAGATGTACGATCCTGAGAGGATTATTCCTACCCATTGCAAACGGGCCAAATTTAAATGGAGCTACCAACATAGTGAATGCCTAGCTAAAGATGGGGTAAAAAACTGGTACAATAAGGACAGGGAGATTTCTCCAGAGGAGTTAACCGACCAGGAAGATCAAGACGATCAAAATTTAGAAGAAAGAATCCATGAGCTAGGAGGAGCCTCGTATTCTCAAGCCAAGAAGCCCCGAACCAGCACAGGCCATAACTCTTCCACCCAACGAAAATAAAGGGAAGCAAAAGCTCAATGGTAACTGAGGAGAGAGAAAAAAATGAGGAGGATAAACACAAGAAACAATTAAAGGCGGAGAAAAGAAAGAAGCAGGTGGAAGACACCTGCAAAAGGAAGGATGAGGAGGAAGCAAAAGCAGAAGCTGAGCGTCAACTTAAAATAGAACTAGATAAGCTAGAAGCTGTTGAGAATGCAGCAAGATGATGGAGCTTAGTGAAATGAAGTCGCCTTCACTAAGTGGGCCCGCAGGAAAATTCTGGCGCAAAGTCTATTTTTAGACATACGGAGCATGATTCGGGGATTCCAGTTGGAGATTCTTGAAGCATGCGACATGTTGGTAAAAATAGATGAGACTCATATTTTTAGGTCCACGGGCTATTTTTAGGCGCACTCTCCTAAAAATATGGAAGTCAAATATATTACCCTTAATAATATTTTGACTATAAACAGCAGGTTACTCTCTTGGAGCACTTCAGTTCGAGTCATGGAGGTGGCTCATGCAACTGACAGAGGAATCACGTGGTTCCTAGGGTTTGATGGCATCTTGCATGGTTGACTTCATTTGGACTTCAGTGGCAGAAGTTTTGGAGGAGTTAATGAGACAGATAGTGGAGTTGTGTTCTGTTTATCTTAGTTGAACTAGTTGAGATTAGTTTAACTGGCTAATCAATTAGTTATGAGTGGAGTGAATTAAATATTATTAAATTCATTAATTAGTAACTCATTAGTCAACTCAAGAACACATCAGTTCACTACAGTGCATGATCAGTTCAGTGGAGACCAGTGAAAGAGGTAGATGAAAGGGTGAGTATAGCTATCAGTTGGAGGATCAGTTGTGCATGAGATTTGCACCACACTTGGAGGAATTGTCCATGACAATTGCGCAGTCAAGCCAAGGATATTCGAACCTTGGATCTCTACATAACCAGGCCATGATTGCGCAATAGAGGCAAGGCAATCAGCAGTGAGTTTTGAACCAGTGACTTGTTCAAAACTGAGTTAGATTGTGTGTGACTTTATGAGAAAGTACTGAGTACTTGTGAGGAGTATTGTACTTGTTTGGTTACATGATTTCTCCATTATAATATACATAATAGCTGCGGGGTTTTCAGCTATAGGCTTTCCCCATACATACTGAGTTAATGTGTGATTGATTTGATGTGAGATTGCTTCTGTTATTTCCGCATGTGACAATTAATTGTAGAAGAAGGTTATGTGTTATGTATGCAATTCGAAATTGATATGTGACCGGGTTAATCTTCATTGAATAAGTGATTTATTCAGCTAATTTCTACATGGTATCGGAGCGAGATTAATTGTCGAGATCTATTACGGTGATTGCAAACTTATTTCCTCAGACAGAGTCTGCATACGGGCCAGGAAGCCTCCGGATTCATCTTTCTTCGGAAAGTGAAAGGTCTGGTAAAAGCCCCTTGCAGTCAATCTCTGATTTGGAAATAATTTGTTCTTAAGTGTAGATCGGAAGCGATAGAGCTTGGAGTTTGGAATTCGAATTTTGCAGCAGCTTTTGTTTTCTTGGTGCCGGTGTTGAAAATGTCTTTCAACGGTTTGCGACTCGAATATGCTCTTGAA
Organism: Pinus albicaulis; assembly: GCA_034641835.2. Classification (NCBI taxonomy): domain Eukaryota; kingdom Viridiplantae; phylum Streptophyta; class Pinopsida; order Pinales; family Pinaceae; genus Pinus; species Pinus albicaulis. The sequence goes on along the minus strand of CM076575.1, from coordinate 771,908,590 downwards.
GGCAGTTCGAATTATGTTGCATGGAAGGATCGCATGGAAGCAGTATTAGAAGATAATGGTGTGAAGGAGTTCATAGATACGAATGTCCAAAAGCCTACTGATCCTGCTGAAGTCGAAGTATGGCAAAAGAAGATGGCAAAATGTCGAAGGATCCTGTTGGAGGGCGTCAAGGATCATATTGTATCCAGCCTGCATGGAAAGGCTTCTCCATATTTAATGTGGAAAGCTTTGACGGATCTATTCCAGAGTAAGAGCGACCAAAGGAAGCTGGCGCTCAAAGATAAGCTCGGGAACATCAAGATGGAGAAGGGCGACAGTATCGCCAAATACCTCACGAAGTTCACTCAATGCAGAGATGAGCTGGGAAGTGTGGGGGTTACTGGCGAAGACGAGGACATGGTTGACCTGGCTCTCCTTGGTCTTCCGAAGGCTTGGCACTCATATCAAGATAGTGTCAATGGTCGGGAGAAGCTGCCGGGATGGGAGCGCCTTTGGGCGGATCTCATGCAGGAGGAGATAAGGAGGACTACTCGAGATGGATCTTCATCGAAGGGAGCTGATGAAGAAAACTGCGCTTTGGTTGCCAAAGCAAAGAAGGGGAAGGGTAAGAAAACCTCTCATTCTGGTGCAAAGGGCAAGAAGCAGGATATGGCGAAAGTGAAGTGTTTTCACTGCCATGATCACGGACATTATGCTACCAATTGTCCAAAGAAGAAGAAGAACAAGCAAGCTGGAAGATCTGCAGATGGAGAAGCTTTGGCTTCACAGTTCGAGCTTGACTTTTCACTGATTGCATGCTTGGTTTCAAGTGTGATGGGATCGGTGTGGTTCTTGGACAGCGGTGCGTCATTTCATATGACAGGAGATCGGGAGTTGTTCTCAGATCTGGAGAACAAATATTTGGGTGTGCACATCGAGATGGGCGATGATGGTAGATACAGTGCGACTGGTATCGATACCGTATCCTTTCAGAGGGAGTCTGGTAAACCCTTTGTATTAAAGGATGTCATGCATGTACCTGGATTGAAGAAGAACCTGATTTCAGTAGCGATGTTGGAGGATAAGGGTTATGATGTTGTCTTCAGCGAAGGAAAAGCTTTCCTGCGCAGTAAGACTACTGGAGAGACCCGGAAGATAGGGAGTTCGAACTCAGAACCTTTATCAGTTGCAGGTAGATGACTGCGCAGCTATGGCATGCAAGGCTGGAGATGTGGTGAGCCGGGATGATGAGGGCGAACTATGGCACAGGAGATTGGGCCATCTTCACCATGGAGCTTTGAAGATTCTGCAGCAGATTTCTCCTGGACTTCCTAAGGGCACCCTTGCGCAGTCAGATCAGTGCAAGGGGTGTACTTTAGGGAAGTATGTGAAAGCCACCTTTCACGAGAAGGATAGTCGCGCCACGACGATCCTTGAGAGAGTTCACACAGACGTGTGTGGTCCTTTCTCGGTTGCTTCGACAGCAAAGCACAAGTATTATGTGATCTTTGTTGATGATTTCTCTCGAAAGTGCTGGATCTTCTTCATGCCGAAGAAGAGCGATACATTCGCGAAGTTCTGTGAGTTTAAAGCACTGGTCGAGAAGGAGTCGCGGAAGAAGGTGATTGCTCTAAGGAGTGATAACGGTGGTGAATTCATCTCGGCTGAATTCAAGGAGTTCTGCAGCGCAGAAGGGATTCGGAGAGAGCTCATCGCACCCCATAACCCACAGCAGAACGGGGTGGCTGAGCGGAAGAACAGAACGATCGTGGGTGCTGCACGGGCGATGTTGCATGATCGGGGCCTACCCCTTCACTTGTGGGCTGAGGCATGCAATACAGCAGTGTATGTGCAGAACCGTTGTCCTCACAAGGTTCTTGGCATGAGTACACCGGAGGAGGATTATTCTGGCAAGAGGCCTGATATTTCCCATTTGCGGATTTTTGGTTCTCTTGTCTACATGCATGTGACGAAGGATGCGAGAAGGAAGCTGGATCCAACTGCTGAGGTTGGAATATTTGTGGGGTACACTGATACACCTCACAACTATCGGGTGTATTTTTTAGACAGTCGAAAGACTGTTGTGCGACGGGATATAAAATTTCAGGAGGAGAAAGCCATGCGGTGTTCGCTTGAGAGGGAGCTACACTTGCATGCAGATGAGGAGCTGTTAGTTCCTAAGGAGGAGCTTCCGGATGTGGATCAGCCACAAGAGGAGGTTCGGGAGGTGGAAGAAACCACCCAGGCAGCGCCAACCATCAGAGGGCGCATGCGCACTACAGAAGCTGAGCGACTGGCTCGGGATGCAGAGAAGGTTGTAGGACCACCTACAGCACAGCGCAGACAGAGACAGTCACCGGATCGGTACACTGGATACATGGCTCTTATGAGTCAATGTGTTGTGACAGAGCCCTCCTCTTTTGAGGAAGCTGTGGAGGAACCCGCATGGGTTGATGCCATGATCGAAGAATATGATTCGATCATCAGGAACAGTGCATGGGAGATTGTCCCAAGACCGGTTGGGAAATCAGTTGTAGGTTCGCGATGGATTTACAAGGTGAAGCAGGCGGCTGACGGGAGTGTGGAGAAGTACAAGGCGAGATTTGTCGCCCGTGGCTTCTCACAGATCGAGGGGATTGACTATGAGGAGACTTTTGCACCTGTCGCAAGGTACTCTTCCATACGGACGATCCTTGCTCTCTCGGCGCAGATGGGGTGGCACATTCATCAGATGGATGTGAAGACTGCGTTCCTCAATGGAGTTATTGAGGAAGAGGTGTACATAGAGCAGCCTGAAGGTTTTGAGATCTTCGGCAGTGAGTCGCATGTGTGCCGACTCAAGAGAGCACTGTATGGGCTGAAGCAAGCACCTCGTGCTTGGTACACTCGGATAGACAGCTACTTCACCGGGCTTGGATTCTCCAAGAGTGAGGTAGATCCAAACCTGTACCAGATTGTGGTGGAGGGGAAGCTGTTGATCATCGTACTGTATGTAGATGATCTGATTTTGACTGGCGATGAGCAGTTGATACTTTCATGCAAAGAGGATCTTGCACGAGAGTTTGAGATGAAGGACTTGGGCATCCTTCATTATTTCCTGGGATTGGAGATTTGGCAGCGCAGCGGAGGACTGTTTGTTTCTCAGGGAAAGTATGCCCGGGAGATTCTGGAGAGGTTAAACATGCAAGGCTGCAAGCCTGTTGACACTCCTCTTCCTGGTGGTTGGAGGAAGGAGGATGCTACTTCAGCGGAGGTAGTGGATGCCTCTGTCTATCGACAGTTGGTGGGGTCGCTTATGTATCTGGTCAATACACGACCCGATATATGCTATGCAGTTAACCAGCTTTCGCAAGCTATGGTTAAGCCTACCAAGCTCTTTTGGAAGGCAGGCAAGCATGTGTTGCGCTATATCAGAGGCACATCGGGATATGGTCTATGGTACAGACAGGAGGATGGAGCGAAGCTTTCTGGCTTCACTAATGCAGATTGGGCAGGGAGCCCAACGGACCGGAAGAGCACTTCTGGAGGAGTTTTCAGCATTGGGTCGACAGCAGTTTCCTGGTACAACAAGAAGCAAAGATCCATGGCACTCTGTTCAACAAAGGCCGAGTACATGGCAGCTAGCTTGGCTGCATGCGAGGCTATTTGAATGAGGAAGATCCTCGTTGGATTGTTCGGGTTGCATTTGGAGCCTACAGTGATTTATTGTGATAACCAGAGCTGCATCAAGCTCTCGGCTAATCCGGTATTTCATGATAGGTCCAAAAACATCGACATCAGGTACCATCATATCAGAGATTGTGTTCAGCGGAGAATCATGATGCTTTCATATGTTCCCACGGAGGATCAGGATGCCGACATCCTGACGAAGGCGCTCACCAGGAGCAAGTTCGAATTCCACGGAGGCAGGATAGGGGTTGCAGATAATCCATATCTTGCTGAGAGGGAGTGTTGAGAATGCAGCAAGATGATGGAGCTTAGTGAAATGAAGTCGCCTTCACTAAGTGGGCCCGCAGGAAAATTCTGGCGCAAAGTCTATTTTTAGACTATGTCTATTTTTAGACATACGGAGCATGATTCGGGGATTCTAGTTGGAGATTCTTGAAGCATGCGACATGTTGGTAAAAATAGATGAGACTCATATTTTTAGGTCACGGGCTATTTTTAGACTGCCTCTCCTAAAAATATGGAAGTCAAATATTATTTACCCTTAATAATATTTTGACTATAAACAGCAGTTTACTCTCTTGGAGCACTTCAGTTCGAGTCATGGAGGTGGCTCATGCAACTGATAGAGGAATCACGTGGTTCCTAGGGTTTGATGGCATCTTGCATGGTTGACTTTAGTTGGACTTCAGTGGCAGAATTTTTGGAGGAGTTAATGAGACAGATAGTGGAGTTGTGTTCTGTTTATCTTAGTTGAACTAGTTGAGATTAGTTTAACTAGCTAATCAATTAGTTATGAGTGGAGTGAATTAAATATTATTTAATTCATTAATTAGTAACTCATTAGTCAACTCTAGAACACATCAGTTCACTACAGTGCATGATCAGTTCAGTGGAGACCAGTGAAAGAGGTAGATGAAAGGGTGAGTATAGCTATCAGTTGGAGGATCAGTTGTGCATGAGATTTGCACCACACTTGGAGAAATTGTCCATGAAAAATGCGCAGTCAAGCCAAGGAGATTCGAACCTTGGATCTCTATATAGACAGGCCATGATTGCGCAATAGAGGCAAGGCAATCAGCAGTGAGTTTTGAACCAGTGACTTGTTCAAAACTGAGTTAGATTGTGTGTGACTTTATGAGGAAGTACTGAGTACTTGTGAGGAGTATTGTACTTGTTTGGCTACATGATTTCTCCATTATAATATACACAATAGCTGCGGGGTTTTCAGCTATAGGCTTTCCCCATACATACCGAGTTAATGTGTGATTGATTTGATGTGCGATCGCTTCTATTATTTCCGCATGTGACAATTAATTGTAGATGAGATTATGTGTTATGCATGCAATTCGAAATTGATGTGTAATCGGGTTAATCTCCATTGAATAAGTGATTTATTCAGCTAATTTCTACAGAAGCTGAATGCAAACTAAAAGAAGAACAAGATAGGGAAGAAGCAGAGTGGAAGCTGGGAGAGGAAGCAGAGCAAAAGAGAAGGGAGGAAGAAAATCAAAGGTCGAGGGAAAATTCCTCCAAAGAAGCCAAAGGCAGTAAGACACCTCCTCCTGTGACAGGGATACAGACAAAGCTGCCAGCCATCAAAGTGCCTCAAACAAATCTTTCAAAAAATATGCATTTTGCGCTCTCGGAACTGGGTACCTCTGAGGAGCAAGAGGAAGAAGTGTTTGATCTGACAAGACTCACCTATGACCAGTTCACACACAAAATTAGGCAGGAGAAGAGAAGATGATTAGCACGAAATATTGCTGCACCCCTCACGGCCACAATAGAAAAGGATATAGTCCTGGACACCAGGACCAATCCAATTATGATAGCATCAGTTGGCACTACTTTCGCCGTAGTCACGGAAGAAAACGTGAGTATAATGAGTAGGGAAATTCTATCCCTACAGAATAGATTACAGGCCTCCGAACAAAAGACAGCTAGATCGGAGCAAGAGAAAAAAGCACTAGAAGAAGAAGTTCAACAGCTTCAGGTTAGGAATGCCCTTACTAATGAAGTACCACTCACCATTCGAAGAGAGCTTGTAACTCTAGAAGCCACCATGAGGCAAGTATACGAAGAATTGTTTACAATAAAGCAGACAATTGCACCTCTGCTGAGAGCTCAAGCAGAAACCAAGAAGAGGAACGAGCAACTTAAAGAAGCCTCCACAACCTTGGACAAAATGCTAGAATGGGTAAACAGGTATCAGCAGGATCCAAATACTTTTCCCAAAAAATATTGGATTCGTACTGAGAACGACAAGGTCCAAATACACATGAAGGTGAAATCTAAGGAGAAGCTATTCAAAGACCTAGAGAAGGTAATGGCCGCTTACAAACATTTTATTAGCGGAATTGACTCAATGGATGAACTACACCACATTCCTTCTCTAGGTACACTGGGCGAAGAAAAAACATGGGAACAGGTGGACCAAGACATTCAGGCGTTTCTGCAACCTATCAGGCAAGGCATCGCTACTCTTGACCTTCCGGCATCACAAGAAAACTTGGTTCAATTCATCGTGACACCAGTCTGGATTTATACCAAGCTGGCTTCCTTATCCAACCAAATCACGATCAAAAGAGAAACTTTGATCCCAAACGCTCTAGAATGCCTGCACAGGTTAAGGGAAGACACTCCTCTGATCTCTCCAGTTGCTGCAGATGATCGAGCATGGAAAAATTTCCTTAAAGAGCGACAGATAGATGTTCCCAACCTTGCAATCACTCAAATGCTCCCATGATCAGGTCGCAAGTCGCAGCCTACAGGAGGAGTCGAAGGTCACATCAGCCATGATCAGGTCGCAAGTTGCAGCCAAGCACAGGGTCAGGAGTCGTTTTCCCTTCTGATCGCAAAGCATGCCAATAGTCAGGAAGGTGAAAATTCAGGGCACCCAAGGGTCAATTTTTTCCTATAAATACTCTCTTCGAGGACTTGTAAAAGGGTTTTTTTTGGACTCCAAAGGAGATAGGAGAGTTTTAAAGCATTGAATAGACCTTTATGTGAATGAATACAAGCATTCGTCTTAAATCCACAATTGGATCTGATTAGAATTAATGTGTTAACACTGTGAATATTTCTCTTATATGTCTGATATCTTATGATAAACCGATATACATTTTCTTCTTATATTATTTATGCATTTCAGCTCACTGAATGTGTTAATGATGGTAGGTTGTTTACCTAGGAGATGTTTGTAATTTCATTATTGACATCTATCTTATATATGAAACCGCTTAAGGAAGTGAAGGTTGTTCTTGCCAGGCAACATTGTTTCTTCTATGGTTTGAATAGCTTTTACAAGCACAACCCTAATGATGTGCTACTAATAGCGTTTCCTTCGGTTGCATGTTTTAATTCCTCTTGCTATTTGTAGTGTTTTATGCTCATTGAGGACCGTCGATAATTTGTCTTGTATCATCCAATAATTGTATGTCCATAATTCTACAAGGCTCATTTGTGTCCAAGAAAAGGAGTATTCAGTGGTAGCTGGACCCACACCCCAGACGGGATACCTATCACAAATGGTTTAGAGTCTAATCGGGACTATTTACCGGGGAGATCCCTTACTGTTGGCTGGACATTTTCTCCTATCAACAGAACCAAAAGGCTTGACTGAGGTGACCTGCATGATGTTCCTCTCCTTATTTTATTTTATGAAATCATTTTCGATTGTAGTGTAAATAGGTGTGGCAACAATCATGTAGGGCACCACAGAGCTGAGCCTTGTGCCGCCTTTGCCTACGCTGTCAAACTTCAATCTGCCAGTGTCGATGGAGACCCTTTTTCCATCGATCTTGATGGTCGTTACATTGATGAAATAATAGTTTTTATAATGGGGATTTTTTTAGCAGAGAGGTATAGGAGAGGCATCTATTTCATAAAGGAAGAAATAAGGCCTGTTGACAAAGAAGAGGACTCCTGCGGTATTGCTGCCCGTGTTGGGAAGGCAAAGAGAAAATTTGCGGTTAGAGGCGGAGGCACCGAATAACTGAGTAGTCAGAGCCAAGCTAGCCATACTCAATCAATCCAGATAGCCATGCCAACTTCTACTCTGGCTAATCCTTGTAGAAGAAATTCGGGCATAGGCTCCAGGTTTTTGCCCTTAGCGGAATAGGGAATTAAATTTTTAAAAGTTCCTGCAGGATTGCCAGAGTTTGAAATCCTGCCGCCAAACATGCATTGATGAAGCGGAGAGACCAAGAGAGGAGGAGGTAGCTACATGGCGAGGGAGACTCTGCCGACAAAAACAAAGACAGAATGAAAATGGAGACGGCTGGGGCAGAGGGGCACAGGAAACGAGTCAACATGCTGCCGGAGAACCTAAGAAAAACGGTTGCTGGAAAGCCAATTCGTAGCATAAGTAGAATACACCCTATTTATATATTTGTATAAATTAGATGGTCTTAAATATATAAGATTTTTAAAAACTTAAGTTTAAGTAGTTTAATATGCAGAATTGGAGTTGGAGCCGAATGCTTGAGAGGTTTTAAGCTAATTGTAATAATAATTATTTTGTAGCTCATATGATGGGGTAAAAATTAAAGAATTGAACCTTGGATTTCTTGGTTTGCATGATTTCACGTCACTTCAATCACCAATTGAACTATCCTTCTAACACCAAAATAATTATATGTATGTGTTAAAATATATACATTTAAAAATATACAACAAGATTTTTAACCATTTATATTTATCCCCACTTTATCATAAAGATTATTAATTTGTAAATAGGATTTTTTTACAATACCATAGCTTATTAATACGATATGTCCAAAAACCATAACTCACTTCATATGCCACTTATTCATATAACACTTAATTAATCAATTTAATTAAAATGGCAAAAAAGACATAACTACTTTAGAGATAAATCTCAACCTTTGATTTGTGTATATTAATAAGAATATTCTAGAATATTTCATGGAAAAAAAATCTTTATCATCCATCTAAATATTACTGATAATTAAATTAAAAATTTGAAAACCCTATTTTAAAATAGACAAAATTATCAACAAAAATAAAAATTAATTGTTATGAAACCAGCTTAAAAAATAGAAGAAAAGAGAGATCAATGCCTTAGAAATAAGCCATTTCGAGGGGGCAACCTCCTTTACATTACTTAAATGAACAATTCTTGGATGATACAAATAAAAAAACTTCCTTTCTATATATAGGAGTCTATGGGGTCACACTATAATCCTAGCCGACCTAACAATAAAAATGTAAGGGCACAATAATAATTATATGGGGGTTACAGGGGTACAACAATAACCATAAGGGGGATACACTAACAACAATAAGGAACTACACTAGTAATATAGGGACCTAACATGTCCCTCTCCTTCAAAAAAAATGTTGTCCTCCATGCTTGAGTCGATTTGGATGCTTCTGTATAAAATTCTCATCCTCCCATGTAGAATATTCAGTAGGTAAATTCTTCCACTTGATGAGATACTCTGAAATTGATCGATTTCGTAGTTGTCGAGTTCTTGTTTTCATGACTGCTTCAGTTTCTAATACGATTTTTCCTTTCTCATCAAGTTCCGGCAATATTGTTTGAACTAGAGGTTTGTCACCCATACCCTTCTTTAAGCATGAAACATGGAAAACTTGATGCACTCGAGAAGAAGAAGGAAGCTCCACTTTGTATGCCATAGTACCAATCTTTTGCAACACCTTGTAAGGACCATAGTACTTTGGCGATAATTTATTATTATTTTTAGCATGCTTGAGGGACATTTGTTTGTATGGTTATAGTCGTAAAAATACCCAGTCTCCTACATCAAAATTTCTCTCGCTACGATGTTCATCTGCCTATTGTTTTATTCGATTTGGTGTCAAATTTAGGTTATCCTTTAAGAGTTGGAGAACTTGTTATTGATGATCGATGTGATCTTCCACAACTTGAACCTTAGATTTTTCTCTTAAATATGATGTGATGGACGATGGATGATATCCATAAAGTGCCATAAATGGGATCATTTTTGCTGTAGTATGGAAGGAAGTGTTATACCACCATTCAGCCATAGGTAACCACTTGACCCATTGTTTTTGCTTATCAGATAAAAAAAAAACGAAGATATCCTTCCAAACATTTATTCACTATCTCAGTTTTCCCATTGTGTTTTTTTATCATATACAAATCAACTAAGATATCCTTAAAAAAATTTGTTCACTATCTCATTTTTCCCATCAGATTGAGGATGATAAGATGAGCTATAAGCTACTTGAGTACCCAAACAAGAAAATAATTTCATCCAAAAATTTCTAGTAAAAATGGATCTCTGTCACTTCAAATAATCTTTGGGTTTCCATGTAGCTTTTGAATTGTTTCCATAAATACAGTAGCAACTGTACTTGCTTTAAATGGATGAGATAAGGCACAAAAGTGTGCATACTTGGTAAGTCCATCAACAACCACCATGATGACACTCTTTCCTTCAGACTTAGGTAAACCTATGATAAAATCCATTTAAATCTCCTCCCAACGTTGACTTGGAATGGATAAATATTGTAGAAGACCCGGGGTCTTAATTTTCTCCACTTTATTTTGCTGGGACACCAAAAATTCCATCACAAACTTTTGAATATCAGATTTAAGGCCATCCAAAAAAAACTTACTTCACCCTGTGTTAAGTTTTTAAATTCCTAAGTGTCCTCCTAAGGGAAAAGTGTGCAATTCCAAAAGAATATTTTGTTTTAGTTGGGAATTATTACAAAGATATAAGCGATATTTGTACCATAAGGAATCATTTTTCCAAGTAAATGTATCATATGTACTAGGATCTTGCTGCAACTTTTGAATAAGTGTCCACACTTCTTCTTCCTTTTTCCGTTCATCCCTTACTTTGGTTATCCAGTCTAGTTGGATAATAGAAGTGACACAAAGCAATGCTTCCACCTCTTTGTCCTTTCTTGAGAGTGCATCTGCAACAACATTTAGCTTCCCTTTTTCGTACATGATTTCAAAGTCATAATCCAACATCTTTGTGACCCATTTTTGCTGCTCTTCTGAAGATAGTCTTTGTTCCAAAAGTATTTAAGACTGTCATGATCAATTTTTACCTTGAAGTGTCTTCCCATTAGGTAAGGTTGCCATTTCTTTAGTGCTTGTAGTAGTGCCAACATTTCCTTCTCATAAATAGCTTTCTATAAATACTTTCCTTTGATTGGACGACTTTCAAAAGCAACCAATCTTCCTTCTTGCATTAGAACAACACCAGTTCCATTTCCTGAGGCATCACATTCCACAATAAAGGTTTTTGTGAAGTCTGGCATAGCTAAGACCGGTGCTAGGCACATTGCCTCTTTAAGATGTTCAAAGGCCTTAGTTGCTTCAGGAGTCCATGAAAATGCATATTTATTCAATAATGTTGTTAGAGGTGCTGCTATTCTCCCATAATTCTTAACAAACTTGCGATAATACCCTGTTAACCCGAGAAATCCTCGCAATTTCTTTATGGTTGTGGGGACTTTCCATTCCTTAATGGCTTTAATTTTGTTAGGGTCTACTTTAACACCCTCGTGAGATACAATATGACCCAGACATTCCACCTCTTGTACTCCAAAGAAACATTTGGATGTTTTTGCATATAATTGTTTCTCCTACAATAGTTTGAGCACCCTGTCAACATGTTCAACATGATCCTTCCAAGACCTGTTGTACATTAGTATATCATCAAAAAATACTAGCACAAATTTTCTAAGGAAGGGTTTGAAAATGGAATTCATCAACCCTTGAAATGTAGAAGGTGCATTGGTAAGGCCAAAATGCATGAACAAAAATTCATAATGACCCTCATGAGTTCGAAATGCTGTTTTTGGAATATCTTCAGTCTTCATTCTAATTTGATGATATCCTGAACGAAGATCCAACTTGGTAAAATAAATTGCTCCATGTAATTCATCCAATAATTCATCAATCACAGGAATGGGAAATTTATCTTTAATAGTGAGCTTATTGAGCTCCCTATAATACAAACACATGTGCCATGATCCATCCTTCTTGTGCACTAATACTACTGGAGAAGAGAAAGAACTTTGACTAGGTTGAATTATACCAACCTCTAACATTTCTGCAATCATATGTTCAATCTATCTCTTTTGGACATAAAGATATATGTAAGGCATGATGTTTGGAGGAACACTTCCTAGAATAAATTGAATAACATGATCATGATCAAGAATAGGTGGGATTCCTTTGGGAGTTTCAAACACCTTGGAATGATTTTCCAAGACTTTTTGGAGATCTGGAGAAATAGATGGTTTTGATGTTGGAACTTCTAGTGAGCATAATTGTGCAATTACGGCTCGTTGTTATTTCTTCAGAAGATTTGTCATGAAATTAGAGCTTATTCTCTTTCCTGACTTCCTTGCAATACCCCATAATTCAACTTCTGTTCCTTCCGAAAAAGATTCAAGAAAAGTTCTTGAAAATTAAAAGCTACCGTCCCCAAAGATTGTAACCATTATAATCCTAGTACAACATCAGCAGCTCCCATTGGAATGGAAAGCATTGGGCTATTCAATACATATTCCCCCATGTTTAGCTTGATATTATGGCATTTTCTTGAGCAATTTATAGTTCCTCCATTTGCAACCATCACTTGACACTCTGGTGTTGGGTATAGGAAGCAATTCAATTCCTTGGCTACCTTACACTGAATAAAATTATGGGTACTACCTGAATCAATAAACACTATTACCTTTTTCTTCTTGATATGTCTTTCTATCTTGAGAGTTTGAGGATTGGTAATTCCTACCAATGCATTACAGGATATTGTCGGACTCATTTCTTCTTTCTCTAGAGTTTGTTCTTGGTGTATATCCTCTTCTTTTGAAGGTTTTTGTTCATTGTATTCCTCCTCTTCACAATCTACGTAAAATAATTTCTTCTCAACACACTTATGACCTTTAGTGTATTTTCTATCACAACTGTAGCAAAGCCCTTTTGTTCTTTTTTCTTCCAATTATTGTGGTGTCAACCTTGTAGGTTGCGGAATTCTAGGAGTAGCAACACTTCCATCTTTATAGATGTCAGTGGTAGGCTTCCTTGTCATCCATATTAGCTTCCACGTCATTATTCAAACCATCCATCTTAGCTTCCACACCTTTCTTCAAACCATCCATCTTAGCTTCCATGTCTTTCTTCAAAACTTCCATTTCATTTCTTGTTGCTCTTTGCAAGAGTGAAATTTGATGCATTTCCTCTTGTAATTTTTATATATCATGTTGCAATTCTTCCTCTTCATGAGTCATAATAGAGACTTTTGAGGGCATGATGGGTGTTGAAATCATTTTAGGGGTCATTTTAGAACCCAATACTAATATCTATGCTTCAATATTCCCTTGGAATCATTTCAAATTGATTTTTCAAATACGACTTGTGTGATTTAAAAAAAAAATACACACCTTTTTCTTGTTTTTGAGGAGCTCGATATTGAAACTAAATTATATTTGTTCTTTTGAATCTTCAATATCCGAAATTAGGTCATGTAGTAGCCCTCTAAATCTTCTTTCGAATGCCACAGGTCTGACCTAATTTTGATTCGTCAAGAAAACGTTGTGCCCAATCTCCCACAATGACCTAATTATGGACTGGTTTAGTAGAGCGAACTTGTACGGCGTGCCACATGTCACTGTTTCCTCCTTAAGCTCTAAAATTGGTACACATGAAACTACATTCTGTATAATTTCGACCACTTTTTATAGAATTCCAATCCGATGCTCAGAGAGAGAGTTATGGTGATTTTCCCAAGGTCGCCTCTTTTAGATGAAATTCGGGAGCCTACAAAAACCCTAACTTCCACAAATCATATCTTCGAAAATATTGTGAACTAAGATCAAAATTTTTTACACAAAGTTCCTCAGGATTTTGGATTTGCGCGGTAAATGAACCTTTGTAGAAAATAAGTTATAGTGAAAATGCCACGATGACCTGTTTGGAGCAGCGAAACCCTAGAATCCAAAGCTCTGATACCAAATGTTACGAAATCGGCTCCAAAAATAGAAGAAAAGAGCGATCAACACCTTAGAAATAAGCCACTTTGAGAGGGAAACCTCCTTTAGTACATTACATAAATTAATAATTCTTGGATGATACAAATGACAAAACTTCCTTTCTATATATAGGAGTCCATAGGGTCACAATATAATCATAACCAACCTAACAATAATTATTTAAGGGAACAATAATAACAATATGGGGGTTACAAGGGTACAACAATAACCATAAGGGGGCTACACTAACAACAATAAGGGAATACACTATTAATATAGAGACCTAACATAAGTAATAAAATAATATATAAAATAAATAAAAAATGAAATATAACAAAATTAAAAATAAATAATAAAATGATGTATAAAATAAATCATGAATTAAAAACATTTAAGGAAACTTTGAATTTTACGTTGCCATAAGCCTCTCCATTTACCCCATTAAAGGAGGGGTTACTTATGATTATTATTTCCTTTAGTGTAAAGCCGATGTAACAATAAGTAGAAAGTAGTAGGTGAAACATCCTACTACCTTCAAATCCTTATAAGGAAGCATTTTAAGAATCTAAAGGAAGTTAAATATGAGATATAATTTTTGTTATAGTTTCTATTACTAAATAGATTAATATTGCATTTATATTAGATGGAGATGAAGTAAAGTAGTTTTATTCAATTTAAGACAAAAGAGTTATTAAATTTGATCTTGCACTGTGTTGATTAGGTTTCTCGTCTTTATTTGGAACTTTATATTTATTTAGGAAGGGAAAGAGAAGGAAGTAAAGTAAGGGAGTAAAGGAAAGTGAGAAGGAAATGGGAAAGAGAAGGGAGTAAAGGGAATAAAGGAAAGGCAAAAGAGAAGGAAAGGGGAAGGGGAAAGAGAAGGAAGTAAAGGGAAGTGAGAACTTTTCTTACTTTTCTTTATTGCCTTACTTTACTTGTTTTTCTTTCCCCTTTCCTCTCATCTATTTAGGTTGTTTTTTTAGGTAAGTACCTATATATTCAATTCTTTATTTTTATTTGGGGTTTTAAAATATAAGAAATGGGAATTTTATCCAGGTAATGTTTTACATGATCTTATTATCTTACATTATGTAATTACCTTAATTGTTATGCTGAGTGATTGATTTTTTGTATTTGATTCCAATAAGTATTATTAGTATACGTACGAGGTAAGTTTATGTTAGATACATATCCATATGTTAGACGAATACACTAGTATTCTAAAGCTTAAAATGTTAGATGATTAAATAAATGGTTAAGCCTGATAAATGGATAATCTTGATTAATGTTTAATTAACTTTAAAATCTTTGCTGATAATTATTAAGTTTTATTGGTATATACTTATTAATATTACATTATTAAATTCTTATGAATATAAAATGTTAATGAAATGACTTAATATTAATTTTTTATTATTTAATTATTATTTCATTTGTCAAGGTTTGATAAGTTGTCTCCTCAAAGTTATTTTAGAATTAAATATTAATATTTCATTTCCCAAAGTTTGACAAGGTGCCTCTAAATATATTTTTGGATAAGATATAAGGGGGAAAGTCAAGGTCATTACATTAAAAGGATGGGGGCTTATTTATGGTCTTAATGGTAGGTGGTTGAGGTGGATGAGTGAGGGAGACATAAAGGGAAACAATATGAGAGGAGAAGGGGGATATTTTGTCTTTATTTTTGGCATTGGAGAAAATAATTGGAGGGGAAAAGAAGGAAGGGGAGCTAAGGATATTTGTTTTGGTTGTGAGATTGATTTTGGTTGTGGTTGGAGAGTATTGGACCTATATTTTTTGGACATACTATGGTAGCTGTTATTGGAATTAGGCTACGAAACTTGTATAGGTTCCCTCGACTAAGAAGTCAGATAAACATTCCTAGTTGGTAGGGTGGAAATTTTAGTCCGGAAACCCTAGCAGGAGCACCCTATTGAGCCACCATTTCAAGTATTCCTCCTTTTGTTGTTTTATTTATGTAAATTTCTACTAGTCAAATTCCTTGACTGTTAATTATGTTATAAATAAAATTTTATTTATGTGGCGAGATAGTGTGGATCACTACAAGGCTATGATAAACCCTAGTTGTGCCTTCTGCTCTGACCTCAGCCTTCGATGGCATCCTCTAAGGGTGATCCTTCTCCTCTTCCACTTGCTGATGAAGCTGCAACATTTCAAGCAATCTTGGATGCCCTTTCTAAACAACCCAAAAGCATAGAGTCTCAAACCAAGTTTGAAAAAATGGTCGATTCAATACCTTCGGTGGCACTCCCTGTAGGGGCCAAGAGAACGACCTTAACGTTTGAAAAAATATATTTTATTGGCAAGTTTATAGGGATGTGGTCATCCCCTTGCTCTATATATATATGGATCAATTAAACATGGTGATAAAATATGTAAGGAGATATCAGACTATATGTATGCAGAGATAGATTCTTTTCCTTTTTATTTGAACTCAAGGAGGATAGGGATTTAATTTTCACGAATGGGATGTATTTTTTTGGATCCCATAAAATGACTGGAAAAGTTGAAACAATTCTTGTTTTTTTTTCTTTTTTCTGAAAGTCTATGATCTCTTCCTTACCCTCAAGAACTATTTCTTTTATCGTATTCCTTAACTCTTGAGCCCTGGCTTGCTTCTGGAAAAACATTGTGTTTTGATCACTGACCTAAAGCCAAAGACTTCTCAATTTGAAACACCATAATTATTCTTCATGTATTTTGGATGAAAATATTTGTTTGGTTAGTTCCATTTCTATTTTGAAATTCCACGCTCCCATAATTCTTGTTTCGATCATATTTTGGGGTTTCTCCAACTACATTACAAGTTCCATGCATTTCTTCTCGGGTGGTCGGAATTTCCTTTTTAACCATGATCTCAATACTTGTTTGACTTCTTTTAATTTAGTCTCCCATACATATGATGGATACCCCATTATAGGGGCCATCCATTCTTTCCTGATAAGATCTGATACTCCATCCTCATTTAACTAGATTGGGTTGTATTTAAATGGAATTGGCCCTCGGTCCTTTGAGCTTTCTATAGTCAAGGAGATCAGACAATGACCAAAGTCTCCTGGGGATTTTATCTCAAAGAATCCATTAGAGGAAATTTCATCCTTAAAGTGCCCCCCTAAGGAAAAAAATAAAATAATAATTAAAATAATAAAATAAAAGTTATGAATTTTGAAGGGAAAAGAAGAAATTTTTTTTTTTTTAATTATATGTTTGGCTTATATCCTTATAGGTTTACTCATATTTCAAGTGTAGACACCCTTTGGATGCAAAAGTAAATTCCACATCCAACGAGTACCCATTATGCATACGAGTGTTGAAAATGACAATAAGAAAGATTCTAATTTAATTTTCCCTTGAATTAAATTAGAATAAAATTGTAATTCCACATCACATGACAACTTGTACAAGTTAAATAAGTTATTTTGACTTACTTGGTTCAATTAATTCGAGTTGGGGATATAACTTGAGTCGTGTAGAGTGTCTCCTACAAAATAGGATCCCCCGTTGAGTTTATTTTGAGTTGTATTTAATTAACTCGGTTTATCTGAGTTAAAGTCAGTTTAAATAGTTCTAACTAATGGAGGAACTAGTGAGAGGTCAAAGAGTGGAACTTGAACTTGAACCACATCTAGTGATCAATAAAATAACTGATGATTCACTCATAAATAACTCATGCATGTCAATTTTGAGAAAGACCCAGTTGAGATTGGAGTTCAAGGGCAGTGTACTGTCATTTGTATAATCATCCAAATTGTATAGGTGGTGCATGCAGTTAGAGGAA
The DNA here is from genome assembly GCA_034641835.2 of Pinus albicaulis. Classification (NCBI taxonomy): domain Eukaryota; kingdom Viridiplantae; phylum Streptophyta; class Pinopsida; order Pinales; family Pinaceae; genus Pinus; species Pinus albicaulis. Next base: position 771,891,138 of record CM076575.1, on the reverse strand, counting down.
GGCCCTAGATGTATTGCACAATTCACATTGGGAATTTCCCTAATTTATAGGGGCTAATTACCCAAGGAAACAACACAAGGAAATAGGGATCCTAGAGGGGAAAAATGGTTAAGTATTGGCCAAGGCTTGTTTAGGAAGCAATGAGATAGATAGAGATAGTGCAAAGGTCTCTCTGGTTGGAGAAAAATGTTGTAATATTTTCACATTTTCTGACTAATTCAATATACCAATAGCGAGGTTTTTAGTTGTGGCTTTCCCCCGAAAATAATTGTATAATGTGTAATTGAAATTATTTCTATTTTATGCTTTGTGATTTCGCGATCGTAATTGGTTTTCCGCAATTGGTAGAGTAGATTCAAATCTATTGTTTTAGCATATTACAATAAACATTTTGAATCTACATGGATTTTCTACATTGAGATGACCCACGTTGATAACAAATGAAGACACATTAAAAAAAATGTGTTCAACACACACCTTTGTTTTAATGTATCTTTAACTGTTATCAATGTGGGTCTTCTAAAAAGTATGCATAATGGGAACTCGTTAGATTTGTAATTTAATTCTGCATCCAAAGTGTGTCTATGCTTAAAATTTGAGTAAATATATAAGGATATAAGCCAAAAATAAAATTAAAAAATTAGCTTTTTTCTTTTCGCTCCAAAATATTTACATGTACCTCTTTTTAAATTTAAAGGATTTTGATTGGTTTACATATTATGACATGGAAATTACATGAGACTTTCATGGGAACTTTTTGGCTAAAATTTCCTCTAATGATTCAAGACCTTTAAGGAACCAATTTTTGTGTAGGAGGAACCTATCCAAGTGGTCCGCTATGTAGTCAGAGCCACATCTCTGGTTTGAACAAGTGAATTTTCCCACATTAGGAGGGACATCTACTAAATCCAATTCATCTATAATGTATTCCATCCTTTCCCTAAAAGTATTTCGAATGAGACACCCTCCTAGTTTTTCTTTGGATCTCATAATGGTGTTGAAATAACCGTCATTATATAGTTGGAATTCCAGGCTTGGGTGGAATTTAGGGATTCCTAGAACTCTGATTTTTTAACATAAAATACTAGACCATAAATTTTTATAACTTCTATGGGCTCCCTTGTATATTTTCTTTATAGAATTGTTGTTATCACAATTTTTTTTTTTCATACTATCTATTAATTGAAAATGAATTTTAGACCAATACATACCCAATCCTCGAGAATCTCCTCGCAAAACTTGTGGCAATCTAGAGCTTTGTTGCAAAAAAGTTTTTGATGCTTTACTCATTGACTTTCCTTTGAGCTTAGTCTCTGAGAGCATTAATATCCATGGCTTTTATTGCTTAACTGTATCTTCTATTGCTTGGGTTTTAAGTGGGTTTCCCAGACTCCTTATAATATAGGACAAGATTATCATTTGATAGGGGGGTTTTGGGAAGAAACTCTTGCTTTTTATAAATTTTTATATCCCTTAGGGAATTTCAACTTTAGAATTTCAGAGATTACCATTTAGTTCCCCATTTTTTTATTTGGTTATTCTTATCTCTCTTGAATTACATTTTTTGGAGGAAGCCTCGTCTTCTTATAAGTACTTTTAGTCTCATGACGGCTCAATCATTTGCCCATTTTTTGGTTCTGCGACATATTTATATTAGTTACTCCAATAGACAGTGAATTCCTATCCGCATTACCTAATTGAGGGGCGGAGAGGATTGGTTGAGTTATCTCTTGGATTGATGCTGGCTGGGGTGGATCTGCATCTAGACTCTAATCACCTTCTTCAAAACCCTCTATCATTTCTTCCTCCTTTGGATCACATGATTCCCGCTTCAGGTTGAAAAAATATTGCTCATTTTCAAGGGAATTTTTTAGAGTGTTAATTTTTTTTTTTGAGGCAGAGGCTTTGATATGACTATTCCCTTGCTTTTTCCATGGTTGTTGTTTATTTCCATTAATTTTTTCCATTCCCTCCCCTTTTATATGTCTTCTGTTGTCCCCCCTGATTCACTGCTGGAGTGGATTCCTTGCTTGGAGCGTATCCCTTACAAAGTGGTCGTACTCATGGAAAAACTTCATTTGAAGGGGATTTTCTCATAATTTATGGGTTTAAAATGATTCCATATTCCTAGAGTGAGGTTGATTTATGAAGGAAACTCCTTCTCCAAATATACTTCCACACAAATATTTGCAAGTAAAATTGTAACCCTTTTGGTTTCTCTTGATCCAAATATCACCCTACTCCATTCCCAATGGCTCTAAAGTAGTCATCACTCCAACAGGACAGAGGGAGCCGAGGGAATTTTATGCATATAGGGATCACCATTGGAATTTATTCATCCATATTAAAATATTAAATCCATTGATTAAAATACATCCCTTTATACCTATTTAATCACCATTCTTCCATATTTAAATCTTAGCTATGTAATAGAGTGTATGAAATAAGGGAATAGGTTCAAGAAAATGCAATGGAAAAGGGAATAAATGGACATATTTTAAATATTTGGTAATAAAAAAAATTCTGGATAACAATAACAAAAAATTGAATGCTAAATGTAATGTTACCATTTTGAGCTATTTGCTTCTGATAGTTGTTCCACTTCAACATCTGAATTGATACTAGTTGTCCTAAACATATTCACAAGACCAGTGAGGAAAACTTAGATTAAATTTGACCAAATATTAAATTTAATTTCATGAATAAATAATAATTAAAAATATTTGAATGCATGAATACCTCAATGAGCTCCTCGTGCTTTCAAGAATAAATTGATGGTGTAGTTTAATATTAGAGCAAACCTCCCTCCACTCAACGAAGCAACAACGAAGTAAACATTGACTTGTTGTTTCTCTTTTGGATCGAGGTTGTTTTTCTCCAATATTGTCCAAACACCAATTTATTCTCTACTAGATAGGGCCAACCATGTGAAGGTTGAAGCTCTCATGGCCCTTCCCCCCCTAACATCACTCTCAATGCCAAATTACCCAATCTATATAATAGGAAATAGTTGAAAGAAACAAATTAAGATACTTAAAGAAACAAAAAAACAAGCATGCATTCATTCAAGAATTCATAGATCCACAAAATATTTTGTCTCATTAAATTTTATCATAAAAAATATATTTACATAATATGAAACAAGGTCGTTCTAATTATATAACAAGTCAATAATTTACTATCCAATTTCTCCCTCTTTTTTAGGTATTTAACAAGGGCATATTAATCTCGACCCCCTTTAGTTTTTTTTTGTCTCTATATGTATTTCTCCTGACCTGGTCATATGTCTACGCTGTTGCAAGGGCGGTGGAACATCAACTGTAATACAAAAGAAATTTAAATTTGTATCTATAATTATTATTATTACAAGCGTTTTATTAATAAAAAGAGTAGTAGGGTGTTCTTTACCTACTTCGGTAGTGCAGGGAAGAAAAATAATTTCGGATGTGGCCATGTGTGCCTCCTCTTGTTTGGCCTCATCCTATACATGCTTTGGAGTAGAAAAAAGAAAAGTTATAGCTAATACATGATTTTCATTTAAATATTTTTAATTGTAATCCATACTACAATTTTTTTATTATGCATGAAATACCTCCAATACTGAGATGAACATTGGTTTCAAGAGGCACTCCATCGTCACTAGGCTCATGTGTTCCATTATTACTTAGGAAATTTGTATCTACATTACTTGCCTACTTTTTACAATCAAGCACATTACTTCATAGCCCAAAATAATAACCATAATATATTGTACAAGTAATAATTATAAATTCTCTTCATTGCTTTTATTTACCTGAGTGTCAAGTTGGGTACCAAAAGGTTGTATAGACCCCAAGCTTGTCGTTCAACCATTGTTTGATATTTGTGCTTGAAAGCAAGCTTGAGGTATTCTTCCATGGGAGCATCTTTGAATTGTGACCCCTACAATTTTGCATGAGAACATGGATTTTTCCTCTTCTGTGATATTAAATTAAAATTTTTAAGAATTTATAATTTGGATGCAATTTATTTATTTATTTAGTTTTTTTATACTTACAATTTTTGCGGCCAGTTTTTAGTAACCACTCATTCCAAGTTGATGCTTCTCATGTTTAGCTATTCTAGCCATCATTTCTTTGGATGTATCTGGGAGCCTATATTGAAAAAATTAAAAAAATTAATTAGATGTTGCAATGATGATAAAGAATCATAATTGCATGGTTAAAAGTTATGCATACCTTCTTGGTTTGGGTGGTGTCTTCCCTTCTTTTTGAAACGCCTTCTCGGTTGCATCTTCCACAAGGGATTTCCACTCCCTCTTTGGAATAGATGGAGGGCACTCATATGACCTGTTACTTTTCAAATGAACCCTATACTACTCCCACAAATGTTTTAAATGTAAGCTTTCCTTGGAGGTGACTCCAGTTTTGTTGAAGGTACCCTCACTAAACATGCCAACCATCTTGTTCATAATTTGATCCTTCAACTTGGAACTTTTGGATTTCTAGTTTGTGTAAATGGTGGGCCCAAAGAGTTCCAAGGTTAGTTCATACAAGAGCCTATAAAATACATCGTTTCCTTCAAAACAATATTATGATTAGTTTAAAATAATCACAAACTATACGTAAATTTCAATTAGATTGTACTTAATATTTAAAACACTTATTAAATACCTAGAAGCTTCCCTAATTTCATGGGGACATGGTCATCATCTACCAAAAAATTAATTGGTAGTGTTCCCGTGCCAGTAACACGGGATATATCCCAAAACCATGTAATGACATTGGGGCAATGCGATATATCCTTTCATTGACATAAAAATCGGTGTTTATTTCAGGAACATCCTTGGGTACCCATCATTTCACTAGATGTTTATACCTCAAGGGGACCTTGACGTCATCTATGCTCTCATGATAAGAACATGAACCCCCTTTAGCAATAAAAAATTCCACGCGTCTATGGAATTTTCTTCTAATATTTTTACCTCTAGTTGATATTCGCCTCCTAGACAACATACCAAATGTTTTGTCAAATTTTTTTGTCCTACCCAAACTTTTGTCACTTGACGAAGATAGATATGAAAAATAACTATTTGGTTGAACATCCTATAATACTCCATCAAATGAGAGAAATTGTTAGCAAGTGTCATAAGGGATGTTGAGAAACATATTTATGAAACCACAAGAACATTATAATAGTACAAGTGACTTACAAGGAAGTTCTCTGCATTTAAAATATTCAATTATTATTTAAAAACTTGAGAGCTTGAGCATCCATTCATCCCAACCAATGAACTCACTTTATAACTTGAGAACTCAAAGTCATCTGATAGCATTTAATCTTCCATTACAAAAAAATACCCACATAATTCAATATGTTGAAGAATCTGACTAGTTTCGGTATTCATATTTTTCATTTCACATGTGTCATGATGTAATTCTTACACTGGCCTAGAGGATGTGGTCAAGAGCTTCAAACTGCGGAAAATTAGTGGAAAGGATGCAATGAGTGAGTGTTATGAATAAGGAAGGGAAGGAGTGCGCCTTAACATAGATATAAACCTTCAAAATATGATTGATACCGAGAGGGGTTTTCTTGTATATTTGGGAAAATCCATGGATATGAATTTTGATGCGTAGGTTGTTTGCGTGAAGGACGGATCTGGATGGTTGGAAGAAAAACCTAAAATAATCAGAGTGAAAGAGGCAACAAGGATATGTTGTCAAGAGGATGTGGGTGAGAGGCTAAATATCTCACATTTTCACATGCTAAACGAAGAAATTTTCACGAGATGTGGTAGGGTTGAAAACCCTAAGGGAACGTATTTTGGGATTGGATATCAAGGCCATGATGGTAAGGAGGAAAGTCCAGAAGGAGCAACGAGAGACTCTCTCTGAGTGGAGATGGAACACCCTTCCCAGGGAATAGGAAATGTGCCCTCCTCCTTTGCTAGGACCATTTATGGGGTAAATAATGCATCAGTGTTGGAAGGGGAGGAATAACGTCAAGTAGGCACCAAGAATAAGAAGAAAAAAAGTATAAGAAGGAAATTCAAAGACAATAATTTTTTTTTTGAGAAAGAAATTAATTTTGATAAGGAAATGGAGGCATTTGAACATATTCTGGTTGGAAGGGCAAAGGGGAAATTCTTCTCAGTTGAGGAAATAATAAAATAGGTTAAGAATATATGGGAGGATTATCTGACGGGAGATGCATAGGTAACAATTCTCATCAGGGGGTGGTTTATGTTTTGTTTTAAGTCAGCTACTGAGCTTTCCTGGGTACTCGGAAAAAAGGGAGCATCACAAATTCTCTAGTTTTATTCAAAAGGTAGAGTCCTCTCTTCGAAGCACATAGAGAGGATTTGGAAGTCGTTCTGGTGTAGGTGAGACTTCTTGCCTTACCCCCCCCCCCCCCCCCCACAATATGGAAAAAATATGTGTCTAAGGCGATAGGAAATAAGCTTCGTGAATTCCTAGAAGTGAACATGTCCTTTGTTACTACCAGAACTAGAAGAGTTGCTAGGATTTTGGTCAACCTATCTCCAAGGTAGGTTCTATTTGAAAATATTAAATTGTATTTTGATTATTTTTCCCATGTCAAACAACTCTATTATGAATAGCTACCATTTAGATGCAATAAGTGTCACAAGATAGGACACCTGATAAGAGATTGTCCAATGTGTGTCAGAGTAAACATAAGACAAAGGGTTGAATTAGGGGATCTTGGAGAGAAAATGGATGTTCCAGATAAAGGTGTTGATAAAAATGAAGAGGCTGGGCCAGTTCCTCCTTTGATAGAAGAGGTAGTAGCCCCACGAGAGCAGGTTAACGAAGAAGCAAGAATGGAAATAAATGCAGTGGAGGCTCACGAACGCCAAGCCTCGTGTTATAGCATCATTTCACAACTCTATATGCTTGATGCTCTGTATTGGCCTTGGGCAACCCTTTCCCTTCAGACTTTGTCCTTTACCTAAAAAACATTATTTTTAATTCCATACGCGACTATGACCTCTAAAATGTGTGTGCACACATGGGTCAAGTTATACCCAAACCGCATATATAAATTAAAATATGAAAAAAATAAAAAATTTCATATTTTATGGGCGAGGTTTATGGGTTACACTGGAAGCCTACCTATAGGAGCCGGTGTCAAAACTATTTCCCAACTGAAAAAACTAATTGGAGGAAGTATAAATACACCTCATGGGAAGGCCTAAGAAAAGGGAGAGAGATAGGTATTGATACTATAGCCTTTTAGTCCCTGATCAAGTCTAATTATCCATGTGCCTCTTGCACTTCCCAGGTTGAGGAAACCCTTGTTTCCTTCTTTGATATGTTCACCTCTCTTATGTGACATCCTTGTGTATCCTTATGGAGGAAGATTGTTGAGGCTTGGGATGGATGGATCCAGAGGACAGTTTCGCTTAGAGCCATGGCTAAATCAGGTAGTATTCCTCCACATATTTTACATACATCAATAAAGAAGCTTTGTCTTGTTCCTGATGTCATGATATTTAATTCTATTATACATGTTATGATATTTTTATAGTTGATTTCATGTTATTTGATGTATAAAATTATATGATATAATCACTGACATCTAGAACATGCTTTCAATTACTACTAGTCTATGTGCTTTTATTGAATGAGTTGTAGGTTTTGAAGCACATGGAGAAGCAGAGGGCCTGAACCTTGCGGGAATGACCTCAAACGTAGGACCTATGGGTAAGTTCACTTCTCCCAATTTTACTAGTTTAATCACTAGGACCATTAATTTCTTGCTTCTTGATGTTGTATGCCTATTGCTCTATTGGGGTTCTCAACCTAGACCCTAGGGTAATTCATCCCATAACACCCTGCCTCCTCTGCATACGGGTACTTACCTCATCACTTCCTATTTTCTTTCAAATTTTGATGTTGTTGTTTCTTATTTTTCGAGGCCTGGTCCCTTGAGGCATTTTCCTTCTATTGTTATTTCCTGTGAGAGCACTTGTTAAATTATGGAAAACCTTGTAACATCTATACTATCTATGCTACAAATCTTTCCTAAAGCTCCACTCCTTCCCAGTAATCCATTAAGAAAGTGTTAAACCCATAAAACCTCCACCCTAGACTATCCAGGGACTATGTGGATTCCTGATCGGGAGGGATTGGGGAAATTCCCGGAATCATTTTATCTCCCACAACCAGAGGTAAAAAATAAAATCTTTCGAAGGTCCAACTGAAGGCTCACATGGATATATATGATGGTAAACATAAAACTCTAGTAGGGGTGCTTAGAGCAATGAATTCCCCTGTATATGGTTTCCAATGATAGCCCTCTCTCTCAATTGTAGAGGGTTATATAGTACCCATAAGAAACTAGTGTTGAAGTGTCTCATGTATATTTCTTCTCTTGACATTCTCCTGCTTAAGGAAAATTTAGGCCCGGGAGACAAAATTCTTGATATTCTCATTAAAATGTTTCCAGACTAGTTTTTTTTGTTGTTGGATGCACGAGGAAGATCGGGTGGCTTGGCTATTGGTCTTAACCTATCCAAATTCAAGATATCCAACTTATGGAGTTCGGTTATGACCTTGGGAGTGGAGGTTTACTCTATTGATATATCCATGGAACACATAGTCCTAAATGTATATGGGACTTGTCTAAACAGGGAGGATTACTAGAACTCTTTCTATGATAAGTCTTATTTAAAGTCGGGAAATATTGTGATTTGGGGGATGCCTAAGCACATATTGACCCTTTCTCCAATTTATTTAGCAGGAAGCTGACGGAAAAAAGTTCATAGACATAAATTTAATTAGAAACAAATATAACTGGTCGAACATATGAGTAGGGAATGAATTTGTGGCAAAGAGATTGGATAGGTTCCTGATGAAGGAGGAGTTGGTAGAAAAAAAATTAGTCCTTTCGACAATGGATTGGGACATGTGGGGACTTCGATCACAATCCAATTTATTTATAACTAATAAGTGGGAATGAAAGCCACGTTTCCCTTTCAAATTTAATCAGTCATGGCTCAAGGATGAGAGTTTTGTACTATTAATCAAAAACATTTGGGTTCCCTAAAATATGGATGATACTCACTCAACTTCTCATCAATCATGGAAAATCTTAAAAGAGCAAAACAAAACTCTATTCAGTGGGCCAAACAAAATAAGCTTAAAGGTGAGGAGGATCTTAAATCTATTGAAGTCGAATTGGAAAACTTGCAGAGACCAGGACCTGAAGGATATGAATCGGAAGAAGCTAAAAGTAAAATTATTGACCTATAAAGGAGGAAGCACAAAATTATTCTAGACTAGGAGGAACAATGGAGACAGAAAAGCATGGTTGTGTGTTTGAAAAGTGGAGATGAAAAATCTAAAATTTTCCATAATTTTTCCAAGGGAAGGAAAAATATAAATATTATATGGGATATGTAAAAGTTTGATGGAGGTATAGAAAAATCATTAGAAGAAATAGCCACAATAGGGAAGGACATATTCAAGAATACTTTTAAGTCCCTAGAGGAAGCATCAATAGCGTAGGTAATCATAAGCTCAAAATTATTCCCCTGATTTGTGAAGGAGGATGAAAACAAGTTGTTAATGGCCCTAATTTCCAAGGGGGAGTTGGAGGTCATTATTAAATCTATTCAGAAGGATAAAAGTCCAAGTCCTGATGGATAGTTGAATTATACTGAGGATTTTTTTATCTGTTTAGGGACGATCTATTAAGAGTGGTAGAAGAGTCGTTTCTAAGGGTAAATATTTATGAACCTTTTAATTCTATGTTTCTAGCGCTTATCCCTAAGGTAGATAACCCTCAGTATTTTAAAGAGTACAAGTCAAACTCTATTTGTAATTGTATTTACAATATTGTTATGTAGATAAAATCCTTCTTGCAGACAAGAACGATCTCCCTAGTATCCTAAGGATATCTAGAAACAAACAACCAAATTCAAACCATTTTCTCTAGACCATTGTGATTCAGAATTATTAATTAACTAAGTAAGAAGAGATGCTCTTACCTTAAGTCCAACGGTTGCTGTAATCTTCAATCCAAGTCGCTCCAAAAGAGATAAATTCAACATGTAAGACCTGCAATCAAAGACAAGAAAAAGGATTAAAAGCACCTGCAAGGTATAATAATTCAGAAACACTAATCTTTCTCAGTGATCAAGGAATCCAAGAATTAAATTACTTAAAGAGATACATGAACAACTTAATGAGAAAATAGAATCCATTTGTATTAACTTGTATGATAAGAAGTAACCTTACAACCTTGTCGCCTTGATGTTATACAGGTTCTTTCGGGGCCTTGAACAGTCGTTTCCCTTTGGTTTGACAAGCCTTCTCCTCTCTGAACTAGCATGAAACTATGGACATGACTATGTGATCGTTCTCATGTCAACGATGCCAAGTATAGAGAGTATGATTTATTCAGCAGTTAACCTCAAAACCACCAAGTTCTAAGTACCCTTGAGACTGAAATATGAGTTCAATTTATAGGAAAATGAAATAGGTTTCAGTTCCATAAAGAGGGGGATAAATTCCTCTCATAAATGGATTTTAGCTCCAAATACTAATGGGTAATATCCATTAATGAAGGGATAAAGGTTCATGATTGAAGGGGCGAAGATCGACCTGATTACGCTTCTAGAAGCCTCTAGTTGGGAGAATATTAGACCAGCCGGGCTTCTAGAAATTACTTTTTATTTTATTTTAACTTTTAAGGGGATTCAGAGTTTTAGTAAGCAAAACATGCAGGAAGTGCCCCAGGTTATAGAGCAAGAAACTAGGTACCACGAGCAATGAATAGGAAAAGTGCGAAGTTAGGCTTTTTAGGGTTTTAATGAGCTTTTCTCCAATTCCAACACTTGGTTTAGGAACTTTATGATTTTGGACCTCTAAGGGAGCATAATATACGCAATGATGAACCCATATAGATAGCTAAATGTCATGGTGAAAAATTTTAGTGTAACATATTTCCCCTTAAAGCGCGAAGTCTGAAGTAGTTCTGAAAAGTGAAGTGCTTTATCATTCCGAGGATTCGGTTGCAGGCATACCGGTTGAAACCTGTAAAAAAATTCAATACAAACACACACACACAGACACAGACACACACACACACACACACACACACACACACATATATATATATATATGTATGTATGTATGTATGTATTTATATCATCACTGAGGTAGGAATTCCCATACTCAGATCAAAACTAACTACATGTTCTGATACAGAAATGATTTTAGAATTACATCAATAGTAGACACATCATGGACGCAGGCATCTATCATAAGTAGTTTGTTGTATCACGAATAATAAAACTCCTTGCAACCTGGATGGTAGAAACTAGATCTAGTGTCTTGATTTCTGCTTCCCGAACTAGTACGATTCTATCCATGTGATTTATTGTGTTGAAGTCAAACATGGTAGAAACCACTTGATTCCCAGTCAATGATGTGAACTATTAACAAGTGTGAGATAAACCACGAATAATGATAATGGCTCTCAAAGTACTCGGTACAATCCATGAAGTGTGAATGATGATTTGAAGTCGAACACTTCACAGAATCATTTGATCGAAGGTCAATGATGCAACTTGTCATTGAAGGTGAAAAAACTGCCATTAGGGCATGTAGATTCCAAGGTACTGATAAGATTCTAGATCAAATTTCTAGATGATGTGCCATTGTCGATAGAAAGTGACCCGTCGTAGGAAAGCCTATGACACGAAACCATTAGATCAAGTTTTGAAGAAATATTTTCAAGGACTGACTTAGGGATGGTCAACGCGAATGGAGACAAATGTTTGCAATGAATGGTTAATTTGAACTGCCTCTTGAACACATAACGACATTGCTGATGGTTTGGCGATAGTTGACCTAAAGCTAATACCCAGAAACCGGCTGAAGTCTTTTAATGTGGTTTGATTAACTGTTAGACAAAGTATTTTCCCAACCCAAGTATGAGTGTGACAAAAGTGTCGTGTTCAAGAGTGGTACACTAATTTTTGGAACATAGTGTGACAACTGGATTCATTATCTCTCTTTCTCCCCCACCATTTCTGGCAGGTACATCTTTATTTTTGACAAGCTTGAGGAGGATAACATTTGCTTGTTGTATAAGCTCATCCTTCGGATGAGTCCAACTTAGTATTAAAATCGAACCCTAAGAAGGAGTGGTTCATTCTTGTTTGTAATTGATAGGTCCTTTACTGTTAAGTTTTAACAAGTCCAATATAGGTGAAACTCGGTGTTTTTCAGTTTTAGGGAGTCAGAAGAAAAACTTAAGAAAACTCCATGGGTGTACTTTTTTGTAAATTTAGTCTCTCAAGCCCGAAAATGGATAAAATAATTCATGAGAGAACTCTATTGAGCATGATTAGTAAATGTATACCTTTTTCGTGAATATTCCATTTCAGTCCGGAAAAGGGGTAAACTTATACTGAAAGGACGATTGTTCATTTCCTTTAACGAGTTCGAATAGTCAAGTACTCGGCAATCTTTTCATGTTTAGAGAGTTTGAAAAGGGCTTAAAAGAGAACTCCAGGGTTTCTCTTTTTTCTAATTTTCAAGAGCCCGAAAAAGTGATAAAAGTATACTCATCATCAAAAGAATTCTTTTCACCCGAAAAACCTATTTTCTACACATAAACTCAAAAAATTAAACATACCTGTTTCCAATAAGTAAATTTTTTTTGAAAAATAACTTTTTAAAGTGGAAAACAAATAAAACAATATTTTATTCATTCAAAAAATCTTATAAAAAGTAGTTCAACAAAGTCATTTTCACCTTTTGTATTCAGAGTTGAAAGTTAATAGCTCTTGGCAGAAAAAGTTCCAGAGGTGATAACGGGAGAACCGACACTCAAATTGAAAATCATCGAATCCAGGTAATCTACAACACTTTCTCTTCATTTTCATCCATTTGAATTCTCTTTTTAAGTTTTGAAAACATTTTTTGAGGGGAAAAAAGGTTCAAAATTCCACCCTCAGGGGTCTGCGGGTCATGTATTGGTTACCTGCGGACCCCGATAAATTTCCAAAAGGAAAATTATCGGGATGCCGCAGTTTTTATGAAGAGTGCGTGCGGGGGTCCGCACTGTCTCTATATATAAACTGCGGAGTCTCCATGAGAAAAGAAAAATTATTAAATTCTCTAAAAAATGGTTAAAAATTCTCACTCTAAAAGCTTCTAACCTTCAAATGCATCCATTTGCAGATTATTCCACAATGTTGGAGTGGAGAGAATGCAAGCACGAAGAGGAGATGATGCAGCTATGAATAATCTGGCCATAATGCATGCGTTGAGAAATTATGGATTGTATAAATTCTGGGCAATTTAGGGCATGAGGGCACAAGTGGAACTAATGACCTGGCTGGTGAAAAAATGGGATGTCCAAGAATAATATTCTATCTTTGGTGATCACAATCTAGAACTTAAGCTTGAAGACATTTACTTTGTCACTGGTTTATCCAAAAGAGGTGAACATATTACTTTTTTTGGAGCTAGGCAAGGTGGCCTATCTATTGCTAGCTATAAACAAGAGCTCTGTGGTGAAGAATATGATCCCAAAGATAACCGTATAGATATAAAGACTATCTTACATTTTTATCTTAAATTCATTGCGTTTACTGTGACCAAGTTGTGTGGGAGCGTAGCTCCACATGTGGCTACCAAGTCTCAGATGCAGACAATAGTCAACTGTTATAGAGGTACCATTTTCAATTGGTGTGAAGGGGTATTGGCCAATATGAAAGGCCAATTGACCAGAGAAAAAAACTCAAAGTTGAAAAACTTTGGGTATGGTGCCATCTAGGTTTCTTTTTCTTTGGAGAGGATTCCATCCCTCTCCCCTCAGATGATCTTTGTTGATCCTAATGAACCTAGATAGGCTCGTATAGTATGCTAGGTTGCACTGATGTCCTGCCATGGTGGTGATGGTTGTGTGGTAGTTCGATTCACTCCAACATATTTTCATTGGCTACAGAACCAAATCTTTGCTATTGAGGATTTCCCATATGCATGCATAGATTTCTGAGGTGATCCCGTGATATCCTTACCTCCAAGGGCATAATGGGATGAATCAGGTAAATGAATCATTTTGATTTGTTTTAATTCTAATTTTTATTTTGTTTTTTAATCATCCAATATTGATAAAAAAAATTTAAATGCAGATATTGGTCCATGAAGGCCAGCCACTTTTCACCGCTTTGAAAGGAAGCCAACAGAGCCTGTTGCACAACCACAAAATCACGCAGTAGAAATATTCACTGACTTGGAGCACAACCTAGAGAGGTTGACTATAGATATCCTAGAGACATCGACGGATGATATTCCTCTTCGTCTCTAGAGACACGTTACTAGTGTTCCTGGCCAATTTAGGAGATTCTTGCGCAGGGTGGTGTTGAGCCCCAAAGATGTCCTTTCCCTTCACCAAATTTCACTTCATTTCCTTTGTCCCTTATCAATTACAGGCTTAAATGGTCAATAGGATTGATTAAAGTCACTTTAGGAATGTATACAATCACTGACTTGCTATATTTTCATGGCTTTGTTGTTGTAGTAATTTTTGACTAGACTCAACTACAGAATGCATCCATTCTGTAGCCAGTCGCCTTAGTTTAGTTGTAAAACTCCAGAGGTTAATGACACTCTAGTTCAATTCTATTCACCGTATTTCAAGTTTGAATGATTGCATTCTAGTTCAGTTTTATCCATTGTATTTTTAGTTTTATTAGTCAGTTGTATTCTAGTTGTTAAGTTAGACTTGATGGCCTTCATTATTTACAAACCACTCCTGTTCTTAATTTCTAATAATACATCATCATCATAGGAACAAGAATTGGTAATGTCATTTTGAAGTCTTGATTGTTCTGCAACTTCTCATAATTTCACAAAATGCCTCTTTTCCAAAGCTATTCCAAAATATTTCTAATTCTTGAATGAGGTTTAACAATGATATTTTGAGTTGTAGAATGGCTTAATTTCAGTGTCATGGGATAATTTAGAATAGAGTCACTCACTATGTTGCAGACTATCTTTTCCAAATGTGTTCCAACAAATTTCTAGCCATGGATGGGATTTTCTCTGTGATATTGTAGAATGTTGTTTACTTAGAAGAACCTTATTGCATTAAACTTGTCCTTTTCTCAAGTTATTCCAACATATTTCTAATGAATGAATTGGAATGAGTTCATGTTATGAGTTATTGAATTCATGTTATGAGTTATTTTTCTTGTTAGAGTATTGCATTTTCTGTTCTCAAGTGCCATACATAGTTTAGAATAGGTTTTTCTTTGTTTTAGTGTGACCAACAACTTCTCTTTACCAACACTTAGTTCTTTTCCTCTTAGAATAAAAACACAAAATCAAAAACATTGGAAAAACACTAAACACAACGTAGTGAGAAACAAATACCTAGGCACATATAGTGCACTTCACTTCAACAATTTACTAGCCCTGGTTGACAATTTATGACATCAATTTAGGAACACTAAGTTGAGCAGACATTTTGGAAATATGTTGGAATAACTTGAGAAAAGGACAAGTTTAATGCAATGAGGTTCTTCTAAGTAAACAACATTCTACAATATCACAGAGAAAATCCCATCCATGGCTAGAAACTTGTTGGAACACATTTGGAAAAGATAGTCTGCAACATAGTGAGTGACTCTATTCTAAATTATCCTATGACACTGAAATTAAGCCATTCTACAACTAAAAATATCACTGTTAAACCTCATTCAAGAATTAGAAATCTTTTGGAATAGCTTTGGAAAAGAGGCAGTTTGTGAAATTATGAGAAGTTGCAGAACAATCAAGACTTCAAAATGACATTACCAATTCTTGTTCCTATGATGATGATGTATTAGTAGAAATTAAGAACAAGAGTGGTTTGTAAATAATGAAGGCCATCAAGTCTAACTTAACAACTAGAATACAACTGAATAATAAGACTAAAAATACAATGGATAAAACTGAACTAGAATGCAATCATTCAAACTTGAAATACAGTGAACAGAATTGAACTAGAGTGCCATTAACCTCTGGAGTTTTACAACTAAACTAAAATGCAACTAATCACTAAAATACTACAGCTCTGTCTCATTCGGTGTTAGTGGTATTTTGGAACAATTCATAGAACAAGACTGGCTGTAACATATGATGTAAATGAGCATAAAAACATAAAGTTCAAAAAATGCAACTAAGCTCTAAAACACCACAGCTAAGTCTCATTCAGTGTTAGTGATATTTTGGAATAATTCGTAAGAACAAGACTAGCTGTAACAATTGATGTAATTGAGCACCAAAACGTAAAGTTCAGAAAAATGAAACTAATTCCTAAAATAATACAGTTATATCTCATTCAATGTTAGTGATATTTTGGAACAATTCGTAAGAATAAGACTGGCTGTAGCATCCAAAAACACAAAGTTCATAAAATTGCTTAAGCTAGGAATGCAACAAGGCTAAAGTTACTTATCTAAACAATGTGCACAAAGCTTCTCGGGCAGTAGGGGCCCTCTACCACCGGATTAGCATACAAATATCCTCAAGATTGCCTCAGATCTTGCAATAAAGTAGTACTTCTTTCATTAAAGGAAAAGTATTTCAAAAACAGAGTATTACGGTCTTTTGAGATCTAGAAACAAAACATCAATCTAGCTAGCTGTCTCTCGGTCTTCCAAGTCATTCTTATAAAAGAAATACATAAATACCCTTGAGAAGAAAGAGGAACAAGTGTCCTTTTTCAGTCAAAATCAAATTAGAACTCTTATGGAAGCCTCGTACTCTGTTGGAGACATCTGTAGAGTCCCTGTCCTAGTAGGAATCTGCTTCTTGGCTTTGATCTCTTCCACGTGCATAACCACCTGTAGCTTCTTTCTCAGACTTAGTAGAGAGCAATAAATGATGTGGGAGTGTTGTGGAACTCAACCATATGTGTTTTTCCTTGAAGTGACACCTGTAACCTGTGAGAACATGAATATAGCCGCGGAATAGGCGACTGGCTACGTTACTAGTGTTCTTGGCCAATTTAGGAGATTCTTGCGCAGGGTGGTGCGAGAGATAGTTTACTATCATGATCATCACCATGGATAATGGATGATCATCGCGGATTGTTATATTTTGTTTTTTGTATCACTCTCTTTAAAATCATAAGGTGTTTTAAACCTATGATCGTAGACGATGTAATATTTTTTGAAAACAAAATCTCCTACCTATGATATTACTACTTTCTCTGGCTACCTTGTTCAACATATATCGAAAGCTATTTTGGTTTACTCTTTTAACATTGCAAATGTCTATTTATAAAATTATTAGCTAATGCATCAGCCAATGTATTTAAATTTCTTGGAATGTGTTGATATTTGATGTAATCAAATTGTCTTTCCAGGAGACGAACCTTCAAAAATAATCTCAATAACATTAGATTTTTAATTGCGTATACTCTGTTTAAATGTAATACAATGAGTTTTGAATCTAGCCTAATGATCAAACGTCGAATGCAAAATGAATTGGCACCAGATAATAACTCAATCACTGTGCTATATTCTGCAACATTATTCATTGTTTGACCAAGGCTTATCCCATGCATAGAAACTAAATCATTAGTGGGTGAATAAATAACCCAGGATGCGGAAGAAATATTCCGTGTACTGCAACAAACACCATCATCAAAACCAATGTACGTTTGAAGGGATGTCGACATCTGCAATATAAAGAGTAACCAAGATAAGTAGTGATAATAGTAAAAGAAAACTTAAACTAGATACACTCATCTAATCTAAGGTATCTAACTAGAAAAATAACTAATGTACAAGTGAGATCTTCACACAAGAATCAAGCATAATATCTCTTCAGATAAAGTCCATTTCTAGGTTTATCTAAAGAGACCCCGTCATAATCAGTCAATTCATAAGCCCATTTTGCAAGCACTCGCTTGAAAATATAAGGACCATGCCACATTGGTTCAAATTTCCCAGCTCCTAGCTTATCGTTAGCTTGATCATATACCACAACTAGGTCACCTTCTGAAAAAACACGAGGTGTAACAGTTCAGTCATACTGAGCTTTAACGCATTTTTTATGAGCTTCGACTGCTAATGTAGCGGTGCGATGAGTCTCATCTAATTGTGATAAGTACAAAAAATGTGTTTCCTCTTCAGAGGTAGCTGGTAGTAACTCTATGGCTAATTGGAGTGACGATATTTCGCATTCAATAGGTAACATAACTTCTAAACCGTAAACCAGTTGAAAAGGAGTGAACCCTGTTTCAATTTTTGCTAAGGTTCGATATGCCCATAGTGCTTAAAAAATCATGGTATGCCAATTTGATTTATGAATTTTGATTATCGTTTTAATCATGGTGGTTAAAACTTTATTAATTGCTTCAACCTGACCATTAGCCTGCAGGTAATACGGAGTATAATTATCATGGCGCAGGCCAAGTTGATCAGAAATGAGCAATTACATGATTGAATACAAATGTAGCTGCATTTTTTCCATCTACCACAAATGTAGGCATCGCCTCGGCCCATTTGGTAAAATAATCTACTGCGAGAATAGTATACGCATGCCCCCCGACTGAGTGAGGGTTACATGTAGTGAAAGTAATGCCCCATTTTGCAAAAGGGATGACAGCAATTATGGGGTGAAGAGAAGTTGGTGGTGCATGAATCTTTCGATTAAATATTTGACAATTGTGGCATTTTCGAACCACGAGAATGCAATCTTTGAATAATGACAGCCAAAAATAGCTAGCACACAATATCTTTTGGGCTATGGCATACCCATACATATGACCACCACACGCTCCAGAGTGGCAGTCATTCAAGACTATTTAAGCCTCTTCATGAGTTAAACATCGTTGAAATACAGAATCCACACCATGACGATAAAGTGTGTCTCCAATAATATTTTATTGTTGAGATTGGTAATGGATCTTTCATCGATTTGAACATGAAATTTCAGGCCGAAAAGTTTGGGTTTGGAGATAAATTATGATATCTCCATACCATGGATCTAACGTATTGATAAGAAATAGAGATTCATTAGCAATCAGATGCTCTACCATAGTTTCTGTCTCAGTATTTGGGAAGTCACACATAAGTTCGGCGAACACCAGTGATTTCTTTGATTTGGATATTTCAAATTCTAAATCATACTCCTGAAGGATAACAATCCCTTTAGAGTATTTGCCCCTGAGTAATTGTTTAGTCAAAATGTACATCATCTAGTTGCAATTAGATATCATAGTTGTTTTTCGTAATAATATGTAATGACAGAATCTTTGGACAACTTGAACTATTGCCAAGGCCAATTTCTCCACATGCGAATATTTAATTTTGGTCGGATTGAGATTCTGATTGAGATAGTAAATCACACGCTCATTGTGAAATTCATCCTCTTGAATTAATACCATTCCAATGGTGGAATCAGAGGCTGATAGGTATAAAAATTAATCCTGCCTGTAATTTGGTGGATGCAATAATGGTGCATGGGTCAACACGTGTTTCAAAGAAGAAAAAGATCGATCAGTGATCTCATCCCAAATAAAAGGAACATTCTGTTTCAACAACCTGGTAAATTTTTTTGTTAACTCAGCATAGTTCTGGATAAATCTATGCAGAAAGTTTGCTTTCCCTTGCAGACTTTGGAGTTGGCGAAGTGTGGAAGGAGGAGGTAAATTGATAATAACCTCAACCTTCTATGGGTCGACACGAATGCTTGCTTTGGAAACAACAAATCCCAGTACTCTAATATATTGCACACAAAAAACACATTTGTGGGGATTCAACTGATCTTATAATTCCTACATCTCATAAAAATTGCTCTTAAATGTGTAGGATGATCTTCCCTGTGCAATGAATGAGTAGGTAAATCATCGAGATAAGGCTGCACAATTTGTTTAATGTCATGAAAAGCGTAAGACATTGCCCTTTGAAAAGTTGGACCAACATTCTTTAATCCAAAGGGTAGTTTACAATAAGGAAAATTTCCTCAAGGACAAATGAATGTTGTTTTTGGTTGATCAGCAGGGAGTATGTTTATTTGATTGTACCCGAAAAATCCATCCATAAATGGGAACATTTCATTTCCGACACAATCATCAATGATTTGGTCAATATAGGGAGTCAGATAATTATTTTTTGGACAAGCTTTGTTAATATCCCTACAATCGACACATACTCTTATAGTCCCTTGTTTTTTAGTAACAGGAACGATATTAGATACCCAATCCATTAACGAGATTGGATAAATAAAATATGATTTTAGTATTTTCTCAACTTCAGCTTTAATAGCAACAACTTTTCGTGGATGTATCAGACGTAATTGTTGCCTGATAGGTTTAGCATCTGAGTATGTTTTTATTTCATGAACGACAATATTTGGATCAATTATTGGCATTTCTTCATAAGACTAGGCAAATATGTCACGAAATTCTTGAAATAGGGCTTTATATGTAGTAATTTCATTTAACGTACAAGAAGCGCCTATATGAATGTTTTCAATAACTCCTAGTTTAACTGATATGTCAATGGGAACCGTCGAAGAAATATTTCCCAAATTGATTTTAGAATCCAAATTTGTAATCAATATTGGACTCTAGGGTTCCTTGACATAGTCAATTGTAAAAATACATGAAAAATTATTTTCAAATCTATCAAGGTCAGGTAAAAATGATGATCTATGATGGAGATCATCCCATGGTAATTCATCTATGGACAAGAATTCATGAATGCTTTCATCGGTATAAAAGACTTATTGAAAAGAATCAGGAATTGATGTTATAGCTGAGCTTGATGGTGAAAATGATTTCTCATTGATCACATTCATTGGATCAGAATCAATTGATGAAGGATTGGAAAATGATTGTACTTTTTGATATGTTGTCTCAAAAGGACTCAAGGGCATCTCGCCATTGAAAGAATCCAGTTCTGACTCTAAAGGCACTATCCAAGGGTCATCAAATGGAATAGTGCTTGATGTAATCATATTGATATTAGAAATAGTACATGGTATGTTAGGTGGAGGCATATAAGAAGTCCCCATTAAGGCAGAATCTTTGATTAAACCTACTCCAACATCCTCATAAGGGATAGTCGATTTTCCAACATGTTGAATACTATCTGTAGAAGTTGGGTCAGATGAATAATATGAGAGCTGATCGATTTTCACAACCTTTCCTTGATGAGGAAACATGATTAATCAAAATATGGATGGCACAACAACAATCATAGCATAAGACCAACTTCAACCCAGAAGAAGGTTGTAATCTAGAGGGGCATCAACGACTTCCACATCTAAATTAACAGTTTTACCTTCGACCTCTATAGGTAGATCCTGTAAAATCCGATATGGATGGAATCCTCTTCCGTCAAAAGCTTTAAGAATTGTCGGAGATTGGTTAAGTGTTAGAGAACCAAGTGATTTCCAACAGTTTAATGACATAATACACTTAGACGCTCCTTCATCAATTATAGTATGAAAGAAACGTCTGTTTTTTACTAGTACTGGAATCAGAAAAGCCATTTGATGAGGGAGCCGTGGTGTAAAATTTTCTAAATCGAAGACCATGAGGTTCGAATCCTGAAGATCTACAGCTCCATTAGCTGATAAGAGTAATTTCCTTTGTGCCAGACATGATTGTAGCACTTCTAAGGTTGACATTGTTGAAGGAGATATTGCTAAATCCTCAACAATGTTGTAGTTCTGAGCAGCTCTCGCATGTGGATTGAAAACTGATTTCCGAAGTACACCTTTAGTAGGCGGTTTAATTACTAGATCAGGATTGGGTTTCTTGATATGGAGTAGATCAGAAACCGAAGGAGATGTAGCTAGTACTGAATTAGAATTTTCTACTTCTTTACCAGTAACAAGATTTTTACTCCCATAGTCTTGCGATCGAGTTGGAACCATTACTTTAGACATCATCAAAATATCTGCTGATGTATTAGAAGAATATCCAATCATTTTGCTATCTTGAATAGGAAAAATATCCTTCAAGACAACGGGCATGGGAGAACCTTTGAAGAACTTAGATAACTCAGACCTATGCAGACATTCCTTGGTGAAATTATCCTCGTCACAGATAAGACAAGGATAACGGGGTTTTCGTTTATCTTCAAACGACTCATTTTTCTCATTTTTTTCTTTGGGAGATGAAGTTTGTTTACTTTTATTCTTCCCTTTCTTCTTATTTCCAGATTTAGACTTAGTTGTAGATGAATCTACAATGTGAATGTCAACAGAAGTTTCAAGGGAAGAATCTCCTTTTGGTGAATCAAGTAAAGTTATTATAGGAGAAGTAATCTTGGAAGATTTCTTCTTAGTGTTATTAGTAATAACCGAACCAATTACACCATCAGTGGCATGAGACCCTGAGGGAGTTACTGTTATCTGACTAGGATGTGGTAAATCTGGAAGTTTCTCGTACAAAGTACCTGACTGTGTATATACTAAGTCAAGGTACTGAGCTTGAGAAATGACTTGTTCTTCTGTAACAACTCCTCCTTTAGCTACATCTTCAGTGATTTTTGGTAGTAATGATGTTATGAACCATTCTGACAAAATCTGATCCAGAATAAAAACTTTCACCAAACTTCTTCTACGTCTCCATTCATGTATGTGATTTGATATGTACGTAGACGTAGATTGTTTAGTGAAGTTAATAATTTCGTGCCATTGTCGTATCTGACTGGAAATTGAAAATGAGTTAAGAAGGCAGTTGCTAAGGCATTGAAATTGTTAAATGATCCATGTGTTAATTCAATGTACCATTTGGCTGCTAATCCTATCAGCTTTCTCTGAAAAAGTCTTAATCAAATTGAATCGTCAATCAAAGAGTTGGATGCACACTAGAGGTGATAATTCATGACATGGTTAGAAGGGTCCTCTCCCGATTTACCTTCAAACTTCGGGATATCACTAGGCAACGTATTTGGCATTGGCAGCCAATACAAAAGATAATAGATTGGATCATTCATAAGGCGTGATAAATAAGGTAAATACAAAGTTGTTATGAATGGTAACCGACGGTTAGGGTCCTGCTGATTAAATTGATAACCTTGTGGAACTATACTATTTCCAGGAGGAGGATATCCAAGATATCCTAGAATAGCCTATGCATTTTAAATTGGAATACGCCCTTGATAGCAGGATTAACTGGACCATACTGGGGTTGAGTAGGTATTTGATACATGTACCTAGGGTACGGTTGATGCTGATATACTGGATTTTGTGCTACAATTCCATATTGATATTGCCCTTGGTATGGTGGATAAAAAAACTGAGGTTGGCTTGTTATAACTGTACTTGTACCAGCTTGACCTCCAGGCATCTGAACAGTAGTTTTATACTATAGGTCCACATTGTGGAGCATAAAACTGAGGTATTGGTACTTATACCTGAGGAGCTGTAGATACTCTAGGAAGAGGTGTGGTAGCTTGAACAGAAGTTGGTGCAACAATTTGCGTTGGAGTTCTAGGTGTACTCAAACCAGGCTGCTGAGATGTACCTAATGCAAGTACCTAAACAGTAGGTTGAACAGGTTGGACATGTTTTTGGATGTGAGTATAACCAATTGGTTGTCCAGGTTGATAATAAGGTACTTGCATATTAGGTTGCAAATTCTGTTGAACTTGGGATGGATCCCACGCCATATTAGTTCCGGGATACGAAGGTCCCATTGAAGGTTGTGGATAGGAAGGACCATAACCAGGTTAATAATTTGGAACATATGGTGGATAATTCCCACTTCCTTGAAACAATTGTTGTTCTGGGTAGAACTGTTGCCCTAAAGGAGGTTGTGGACCCTGAGTTGGGTACTGACCTTGAGGTTTATATTGACCCTGAGGTATGTACTGAACTTGAGGTATGTATTGTCCTTGAGGTTGATATTGACCTTGAGGTATGTACTAACCTTGAGGTTGCCCCCAGGTTGTAAATTACTAACTTGAGGTTGCCATTAGGGGAATTTTGAGGTCTAAAATGGGCCTCCTAAGGAAATTATAAAATAATAGTGAAAAAAATCAAATAAGATTTGATGACATCATCAAATTTTAGAGGGAAAAAAGAAAAAACTACTTTTTCAACTTGTATTTTCAACTTATGTCCCAAAGTATTTACCCAAATTTTGAGCGGGAATACTCGTAGGATGAAAAATTTAATTCCTCATCCAAGGAGTACCCATGTTGCATACTTTCTATGGACCCTACTACATTAAAAATGAGAAATACATGAAAAATGTGATTGCAATCACGTTTTTTCATGTATTTCTCATTTTTCACATAGTATGGTCCATCAAAAGTATGCAACATGGGTACTTCTTGGATGAGGAATTAAATTTTGCATCCAACAAGTACTCCTGCTCAAAATTTGAGTAAAAACTTTGGGAGATATGTTGAAAATATGAGTTGAAAAAGTAGTTTTATTATTTTATTCTTTTTTAATCTTTTTACCCTTTTACTTAAAAAATGGTGAATCATCCCCCATGGTTGATATCATCATCTTGAATCCTATTGGTTCTTATAAAGTTTATTTTGGTTGTACATTTTTCTTAAGAGGCCCATTTTAGACCTCAAAATTCCCCTAATGCCCCTAGGCTGTAAATTTCTACCTTGAGGATCATGGTTTGGAATGTTATAAATTTGTTCCGCGTTTACAGTTTCGGTATTTGATTCATTTGGACCAGATGATGGTGTACGTTTTTCGAGAGAAGGAGCTGCTCCTGAGAAAGTACCAGAAAGTGACTGGTATCCTGCAAGGACAGACGGACCACCATATAGATATGTTTCTGGAGATGAAGAAAACATTGATGACTCACCAGACATGATTAATGGAGGTTTGTAACCTCTCGGTATAACGTAAAAAGGAATTCGGGGTAGCGAATAATTTAGACCAGTTATGTGTAGAAAATCTGTCAATTGAGAATACCAAGGATCTTGTTTAAAGGGACTATAATAAATTGATTCACTTGGCCCGAGATCTAGAGTTTCCTGAGTTGAAGGAAGAACAACTTCTTCTTTAGTGTCAGTAACTTCTTCAATACTAATGAGACCAGGAGGAAGATTTTCTGTGATCCGATACTTCACTCTAGGTGAAGCGGGACGATCAGGGGTTGGATCAAGGAACAAATAAGTAATCTCAGATGTAACCATTACATTCTCTGGTTCAGAAACTTCAGGTTCTGAATCTGATAATTCACTAGTTGTAGAAACAAGTTCAGCGAGTTCGGAAATTGAAACTCTATGTGGAGTACTTTCTGCAATACGAGGTTGATCTACTTCGTATTCTGGATGAAAAAGTATAGATGTTTCTTCGTGTTCAGTGGATCTAGTTCCTAATGTCTGTCCTTTTTCAGATTTAAGTCTTTCTAACTGACTTGGTGTGTACTGAGGTGGTTTCCCCTGCATTCTACGTGATTTTCTAGGTAATTCAACCACGATTAAAACTTTTAACACATGAAATCAAAGAAAATTTCAACAAAATATCCTAAAGTCTCTAAGGAAACAACCAAATTGATCATAGGCCTAGAAAATCGAAGAGATCAAACCACACACAAATAGTAGATTCCCGTAATATAAACACTAGTTGGTGATGAAATCCAACATCGTAGAATTTTAATGAAGAAATGACGGTTGGAATAGTTACCCCGACAGCCTGCTTAATGAAATAGACCGGTGCAATTTTCTCCACTTAAACCATCTCGAGTGAAGAGAACCCTCTGGAGAGTCCAACTTAGTCTAGTCGACATCTATTCTAGGTACAGTGGGACCTCCCCTCCACTGTCACCTTGGGAAAGAATCCTAAATTTTATAGCCACTAAGGTTACCAATTGGAAAAAATATATCTGGGGGAACAGTCTATGATCCGATATACACGCAAGGGCAGAGTAACTAGCTCAATCCCCTTGAAGGCTCCTTGACATAATCCAAGGTTTACCGACAAGTTATCCTAGGATCCTCGATAATGGTCTGTCCAAGGTTTACTGTTTTTAAAACGTGCACATCTGTTATCTTTCCTAATGAGATAGGTATGATTACCTCATTGTTTCAGACATGATCTCATGCTTAACTCTTTTAAGAAGAGCTTCCCAGAGCATACATGCTATAATTGGATTTTCCTACCACAAGATTTACTATTTGTTTGTTTGAACTGCCTTGGAATTTTAACTACAACCTATTCCAAGACACTAGCCTGAGCTATGTTGGTGAAAAGATCCCTAGAAAATATAAAATTTCTAGATTGAATTTAATTAAGCATTATTTTTAGGTTGGATGTTTCTTAGGTCAAAAGGTATGGAAGTGAAACTTCGATGATGTTTAATGACCCAACTCAAAAATACGCTAAGATGCATCTATATGAAAAGAAACTCATTTCTTTTCAATGAAACCTATTTAGAGGAAAGATTTCAGAGATTTTAATAACTGTCAAAACATCAATTCTTTCTTTGATAAACAAGAAACTTTGAAAAGAAGAAAATTTCTTGAGAACTTAATTTCACAGGAAAATATTACTTGTTCAAAATGAAATTCCTTATAACATTCAAGTCAGAAACTAGAATCAAACTTCTTCCAAAAGAAAACTAAAACTCTTAAATCACAAAATTCAAAACCAAAATAAAACTCTAATTCTGAACTCTATCTAAACGGTTTTGAGGATGTTTATGCTTAATTTGTAATCTAAGCAAGAACTTTCTGCTTATCTTAGCAAGAAATCAAAAACATCCAATAATGGTTCTTAAGTGAAATTCAGACCTTATCAAGCTAAAAGGTTTTCTAAATTCGCAAGTGAAAATAAAATCTAATTTTCATAAAAGAAAGATTTGCATCAAGTTCAATGGCTCAACAAGATAACGATGATATACCAATTAGCCGAGGTATATAAAATTTTCTGATTCAAAGCAACAAGAAAACAGGGCAAACACTCACTCATAAAATGCAAATCGGTTGAAAAGATCACTTCAAACTCAGAAATTGCTGAAATAAATTCACACAAAAGGTTTTGACAGTCAAGACAAGTTGGGGTAATTACAGAGATTCAAGTAATTAGACTCTTGAAAACAAATTTTCTATTTTCTATTTTTTAAAATTTCCAAAAGTTCGCAGTTTTTAATGGAGCAAGGTGTGGTACTGCACTATTTTGCACTAAAATCTGCGGAGTCTACCGCTATGTTTTTAAACAAAAAGTGTGGAAGCCAGGAAAAACACAGAAAAAATAAAAATACAGATTTACAGTCAGGGATTCTAATGAGTCATTTACCCAACCCAGTTTTGAACTAATCAAAATCAAAGAATTTATTCAAAATTCAAACTGAAAATCAAAAAAGAAAACTAAGTTGATTTTTCCGAGCGGAGTCGCCGTTTTGTTATGCGGATAATCGAAAAGCACCTGCAAGATATAATCGAAAACACTAATATTTCTCAGTGATCAAGGAATCCAAGAATTAAATTACTCAAAGAGATACATGAACAACTTAATGAGAAAGTAGAATCCATTAGTATTAACTTGTATGAAGTAACCTTACAACCTTGTCGCCTTGATGTTATATAGATTCTTCTGGGTTCCTGAACAGTCGTTTCCCTTCGGTTTGACAAGCCTTCTCCTCTCTTAACTAGCATGAAACTATGGACATGAGTATGTGATCATTCTCATGTCAACGATGCCAAGTATAGAGAGTATGATTTCTTCAGTAATTAACCTCAAAACCACCAAGTTCTAAGTACCCTTGAGACTGAAATATGAGTTCAGTTTATAGGAAAATGAAAGAGGTTTCAGTTCCATAAAGAGGGGGATAAAGTCCTCTCATAAAGATATTTTAGCTCCAAATACCAAGGGATAATCTCCATTAATGAAGGGATAAAGGTTCATGAATGAAGGGGCGAAGCTCGACCTGGTTACGCTTCTAGAAGCCTCCAACTGGGAGAATATTCGACCAGCTGGGCTTATAGAACTTACCTTTTCTTTTATTTTACCTTTTACGGGGATCCACAGTTTTAGTAAGCAGTACGTGTGGGATGTATCGCAGGTTATAGAGTAAGAAACTGCGGTACCGCAAGAAATGACTAGGAAAAGTGCGAAGTTAGGATTTTTAGGGTTTTAATGAGCTTTTCTCCAATTCCAAGACCTGGTTTAGGAAATTTATGATTTTGGACCTCTAAGGGAGCATAATATAGGTAATGATGAACCCATATAGACAGCTAAATGTGATGGTGACAAATTTTAGTGTAACAAATATTATTTCCAAAGTCATTCCTGTCAAACTCCATCCTATCCTTTTGAGAAATATTTTTAGAGAACAATTTGGTTTTCTAGAGGGTCGCCAAATTCATGAGACATAGGAGTGGCAAAAGAAGGTATGCACAACATCAAGACTAGGAAGCTAAAGTGAATCATTTCTAAAATCGATTTATCTAAATCATATGATAGAATTAGCTGAATTTATTTATGAATTTTGCTTATTCAAGTTTTGATATCCACTTCATTAATTGGGTATGGGATGTATTTCTAATGTTTCCTTTGCAATCCTAATAAATGGATCAACTTCCCCTTCGTTCCATTCTGAGAGAGGGCTGAGGGAAGGTTTCCCTCTGTCTCCTCTACTACTTTTACTTACAACTGAAAGCTTAAGCCGAGTTCTCTTAGCAACAAAGAGGATTAGAGACCTTCAAGGTATAGAATTATCCCCTAATTTGTACATCACTCACCTACTCTTTTTGGATGACATTATACTATTTAGTAACGAATCTAGGCAAGATTTAACATACATCAAGAATTCCCCGGAGCTCTTCCAAAAATAAATAGGGATTCCAATTAATGAAAGGAATAATGCCCTATCATGTGAAGGTTTCTCCCAAAGATAAATATGAGGTATCCAACAAGCCTTTCCTTTTGAAGCAAGATCCTTCACGGACAATTTCAAATATTTGGGTTTCCATCTAAAATAAAATAACTATAAGAAGGAGAATTGGTGATGGATAGTTTAATAGGTGGAAAAAATGGTCAAACACTGGAGCCTAAAATGGTTATCAAGAGTTGGGAGTCTTGTGTTGATAAAATCAGTAGTTAAAGACATACCAGTTTATTGGGTGACTCTCACATGGGTTCCAAAGGGCATCCGTCAGGAAATTAGGAAAATATGCAGGAAATTTCTATAGACAGGTACCGAGGAGAACACCCTTCCATGGGTGGCATGGGACAATATAGTCTTGTCTAAATATTGGGGAAGATGGAGCCTTAAATACCTCTCAGCCTGTGCTTCGTCTCTAGAGGAGAAATATAGCTGGAGGCTTATTACAACTTATAATCCATGGATGACTGTGGTGAACATGAAGTACAATTTCCCTCTCACCTTGGAATAGAGGATTAATAATCCTTCGAAAAAAGTGCCTAATTCATCATCCATCTGGAAGACAAAAATGGTAGCTTTTGTAGTAGTAGGCTCAAGATTGATGTGGAAGGTAGAAACTGGAGAAAAACTAAAGGTGGGGGCTCAGGATTGACGTAGAAGGTAGGAAATGGAGAAAAACTAAGGGTGAGTTTGGACCCTTAGGTGGGTGAGGAGGATAACTATAGATTTCCACCAGAGTTGATAGAAGAAATGAATGACCAAGTAATAACCTTCCTAAATCAGGCTTTATATTTTCAAAGATATACCTTTTGGGCCCAACGATGGAACAATGTAGAATAAATTCAACTAAAATATGCCTTTGTAGTTTTGTGGAAAGAGTTCATAATAACAATAAGAATATCCCATATGATATTAAGAGTTCAAGAAGACGAACTGAAATGGATATTTGTGTCATTAGGGAACTACTTTCCTAAGCTGGGATATCGGGTCCTAATTGAAAGACATCAACAGATAAACCCTGAATGGTGGTGGGAGAAGAGTCCGGGAATTGGAATGCCCTACAAGGGAAAGGAAATTCCTTTAGTGTGTTATTAAAAACAAGGCCCCAACCTGGGACAACCTCCAAAATAGGAATAAAAAAGGGTCTCCATGGTGTGTGTTATGTAAAAATGCAGAGTAAAGGGTGGACCATTTGTTTTTGTTTTGTCCTTTTACTACGAACATTATATAAAAAGTCAAAAATATGCTATTTTTAAACCTTGATTGGAGGGGAAAAGTTTTTAGGGAGGCTTTGGAATTATGGTGGGACTTGGTCAGGGACAAATGACAATGGAAAATAACCCCACTTCTGTGTTGGGGTGTCTCGCTAGCCAGAAACAAGGATATTTCCAAAAAACAAGCTTCAACCCCAATCTCTAAAGCCTTTGAAATCATGGCTATTTACTTTCTAATGTTATCAAAAGAAACAAATTCAACACAAAGGGTGGGATCCATTCAAGAGATTAATTTTGAAATATCATGGGCTTACCTTGATGGAGCAAGTAATGGTCGATGTCAATGTGGCAGAGGTATAATGCTCCATATGAATCGAGAACATATGCTAAAATAAACCATCAGTTTGGGTAGGGGAACAAACAATTATGCATAAATATTAACATTGAAACTCTCATGTTCTAGGCTCTAAAAAAATACTATCTCTCCATACACATTTTTGGTGATTCTCTCAATGTAATAAATTGGTTCAATGTTGTCCAGAGGTGTCACAACCATTTTTTGATGCTTATTTTAGAATAAATATTTCAATTAAAATTAACTTTTAATTACATTTCGTGTTGCCACATATACATGGAGTGCAATGCATATGCAAACACCTTATCTAACGAGGGTGCTCAACAGTATCAGATAACTTGAAAGATCAGCGAGTCCATAGATGGAACAATTCACCACTACCGACATCAGTATTTTCTAGATTTTTGAGGGTCGTATATGCATACCTATATAAACATTTTTGTGGAGGCTTTTTGTTGTTACTTCTTTTAGTTTTTTTTGATACATTGTATGTTGTTGTCAAGCGTGAATTACCATATGCATGTTTTTTACGGAAACAACTTCCATGGTGACAAATAAATAATAAGAAATACTTATCTTCCTCTTGTACATTTCTAGACCCATCTACCCACCAACTAGTTTTAGTAGTAACTTTCATTGTGAGAATACCTTTCATATAAGATTAAAAGTCCACATCCTCTTTAGATTTTTTTTTTTTAACTAAAAAATTAATAAAAAGGATAATATAATATCCACCCTCCACTTGTCATAATCAAATATTTTAGAGGAGATGGGGATAAAATACATTTTGTTTATTTTTCCCTCTCATTCTATTGTCTTATGGAAGGCATTATGAACAATATTGTCGTATTTACCTTGAGCTTTTCCTGCTTGAACTTAATTGGTATTACCTATATTCGTTGGTATTATTTTTTGAGTCTTATATTTTGAGTACATTTGTAAATGTGATGGAATGAAAAGGGTTTGATGATTGTCAGATGGTTGTTCCTAAATTTTTCAACATAATCTTAAACATCTTGCTAAATTGCATAAGCTTCATGATCGCATTGATTTTTTGTATTTGTTTCTTTCTCTCACCAAAGCCCATGGTTGCTCACCCATCCTATTAAAACTTCTAGTCTCTAAGTGAAATCAAGAAAGAATATGACGTTATAGTGATGAATGAAAAATAATGTCAATATGTTTTTTTATTATGGTTGTGACTATATATCTCAGAAAGTGTCTCAGTTCCTACATGTCAAGAAAAGTATCATCTTTCCTAGATTTTTTTAACATATTCTTAAATATATCGATAAATTTCACAAGCATAAGCATTTGTTTGTTGTCCTTTTTTTTAAAATAAAGGGTTATATTCTATTGATTCAGCTGGAATACGGGCCATAACCCTTACATACAGAGATATTTCTTCTTCAACAAGAGATCATAAATGCTCATTATAAATTCTATTTCTACCTAGTCATTTCCATGCAAGGATTCTTACAGTATTTATTCTATATATTCGCTAAAATATTCCACAATATTTTGTAATAAAACATAAAATTAAAACATGACTATATTGCCTAGTCTCTTTCTTCCTTTTCTATTTGTTCATCGATTGTTTTCTCATTCTCCTCTGCTTGCTTCCTGTGAAAATTATTCCATAGTCTAGTCATGGGGGGCCACTAAGCTGCTTTCTTTCACAAGTAGTTGGATGGATAGGGTTCAAGAAACCATAGAATTCTTTCAAGACACCAATAGTTTCTAATTCCTCCTTTACCTATATACCATTCACCTTGAGTGCCAGAGTATACACCTTCTTTGCCAGGGTCCTCACCATGAGATGGAGGTACTCCATTTCCTTCCATGGATCTTCTAATGGAAAGTTGAGCAGGGAGAAATGTGAATGAGCTTTCAAGGTAACTTGTTCACCAACCTTCATCGTCATGACTCAGATTTAATCCATTGCATTAGAAAACAAGTCATCCTATTTACCATTCTCACTACTTTCATGACTCAAAGAAACCATATTACCAGAAAATACCGATTCTTTAGAAAAATTCATTATGTAATTCATGAGGAGAACCCTCCTTTTATGATTCCTAGAAACTTCTTCCATCACCCCAATGACCATTGCTTCAAATATAATGCCTTAATAATTGATTGGTTGGATGAACCATAGTATCCATGCAAATAATCCTTCAACCTCATTCTGAGTGCA
Source organism: Pinus albicaulis (assembly GCA_034641835.2). Classification (NCBI taxonomy): domain Eukaryota; kingdom Viridiplantae; phylum Streptophyta; class Pinopsida; order Pinales; family Pinaceae; genus Pinus; species Pinus albicaulis. The sequence goes on along the minus strand of CM076575.1, from coordinate 771,858,539 downwards.
ATCATACTGAGATGGAATGACATTGTAATAACACCAACTTGTGATCCCAACATCATCCTATTAAGTAGGATTTAATTCTGATCTCCACCTATCCTTCAACATGGATTTCAATCCTCTAGATTCCCATCTATAAGGCTCTTCATGATGTATCTACATGATCGACGTGCAAACCTTGTGTCTTATCATTATTACGTGATTAAATACCTTATTAAATACTCTCACACTCTCGATGATCCACTTGTTCCAATGTTTAAATGCCTTTAATCTCCCTATTGATGACAACTTGTCGATCATGTGATATATCTTGTGGTGGGAATGCCTTCATCTAGGGAAATACTCCCCTATTCCAAGAATCAAAATCAATGCAGCGGAGGCCCAGGAACCCCAAGTTGAGGTTGCATTTCTGCAGGAGAACCTAGAGGATTTAGCCCCGTGTTATAGCATAATTTCACACCTCTATATGCTTGATGCTCTATGCATTAGCCTTGGGCAACCCTTTCCCTTCAGACTTAGTCCTTTACCTAAAAAACATTATTTTTAATTCCATATGTGACTATGCCCTCCAAAAAACATGTGCACACGTGAGTCAAGTTATACCCAACCCACTTATATAATTTAAAATATGAAAAAAATATAAATTTCCTATTTTCTGGGTGAGGTTTATGGGTTACACCGAAAGCCTACCTACAGGAGCCCATGGCCAAACTGTTTCCCAACTGAAAAAAGAAAAAAAAAAGAAAAAAAAAAAAACTATTTTCAGGAAGTATAAATACACCTCATGGGAAGACCTAAGAAAAGGGAGAGAGACAGGTATTGATACTATATCCTTTTAGTCACTGATCAAGTTTGATTATCCATGTGCCTCTTGCACTTCCCAGGTTGAGGAAACCCTTGTTTCCCTCTTTGAGATGTTCACCTCTCTTATGTGACATCCTTGTGTATCCTTATGGAAGAATACTGTTGAGGCTTGGGCTAGACGGATCCAGAGGACAGTTTCGCTTGGATCCGTGGCTGAATCAGGTGGTATTCCTTCACATATTTTACATAAATCAATAAGGAAGCTCTGTATCATTCCTTATGTCATGATCTTTAATGCTATTATACATGTTATGATCTTGTTATAGTTGATTTCATGTTATTTTATTTATAAAATTATATGATCTAACCACTAGCATATAGAACATGCTTTCAATTACTACTAGTCTATGTTCTTTTCTTAAACAAGTTGTAGGTTTTGAAGCACATGGAGAAGCAGAGGGCCTGAACCCTATGGGAACGACCTCAAACGTAGGACCTACGAGTAAGGTCACTTCTCCCAATTTTACTAGTTTAAGCATTAGTACCATTAATTTTCTTGCTTCTTACTGTTGTATGCCTAATTATCTGTTGGGGCTCTCAACCCAGACCCTAGGGTAATTCATCCCATAACAACCCGCTTCCTCTGCATATGGGTACTTACCTCATCACTTCTTATTCTCTTTCAAATTTTGATGTTGTTTTTTCTTATGTTTCGAGGCCTGGTCCCTTGAGGCATTTTCCTTCTATTGTTATTTCCTGTGAGAGCACTTGTTAACTTATGGAAAACCTTGTAACATCTATACCCCCTTTTTTCTATGCTACATATATTTCCTAAAGCTCCACTCCTTCCCAGTCATCCATTAATAAAGTGTTAAACCCCTAAAACCTCCACCCTAGACTATACAGGGACTATGTGGATTCCTGATCAGGAGCGATTAGGGAAATTCCTGGAATCATTTTATCTCCCACAACCAGAGGTAAAAAATAAAATATTTTGAAGGCCCAGTGGAAGGCTCACATGGATATATATGATGGTGAACATAAAACTCTAGTAGGAGTTCCTAGAGAAACAAATGCCCCTATATATGGTTTCCAATGATAGCCCTCTCTCTCAATTGTAGAGGGTTATATAGTACCCATAAGAAACTAGTGTTGAAGTGTCTCATGTATGTTTATTCTCTCGACATTCTCCTATATAAGGAAAATTTAGGTCCAGGAGACAAAATTGTTGAGATACTCATTAGAATGTTTCCAGGGTAATTATTTTTTTCTTTGGATGCACGAGGAAGATCAGGTGGCTTGGCTACTGGTCTTAACCTATCCAAATTCAAGATATTCAACTTATGGAGTTCGGTTATAACCTTGGGAGTGGAGGTTTACTCTATTGATATAGCCATGGAACTCATAGTCCTAAATGTATATGGAACTTGTCTAAACAAGGAGGATTAATCAAACTCTTTCTATGAGAAGTCATATTTAAAGTTGGGAAATATTGTGATTGGGGGAAATTTGATTTTTTCTATTGGGGCATCGGAGCTATGGGGACTCCAAGCACATAAATATAATTAGAAACAAATCTACCTGGTAGAACATAAGATTAGGGAATGTATTTGTGGCAAAGAGAATGGATAGGTTCCTGATGAAGGAGGAGTTAGTAGAAAAAAATTAGTCCTTTCGACAATGGATTGGGACACGTGGGGACTCCGATCACAATCCAATTTATTTATAACTTATAAGTGGGAACAAAAACCGGGTAGCCCTTTCAAATGTAATCAGTCATGGCTCAAGGATGAGAGTTTTGTACAGTTAATCAAAAACATTTGGGTTCCCTAAAATATGGATGATCCTCGCTCAACTTCTCATCAATTCATGGATAATCTTAAAAGATCCAAACAAAACTCTATTCAGTGGGGAAAACAAAAGAATATTAAAGATCAAGAGGATCTTAAATCTATTGAAGCCGATTTGGAAAACCTGCAGAAACCAGGACTTGAAGGATATGAATCGGAAGAAGCTAAAAGTAAAATTATTGATCTATAAAGGAGTGTTACACAATAATTTGTCACCGTCCCTGTACTCCTTGTTCCTTGATCCTGGAGGACCCATATAGTGACCCTTGTGTACTTTCCAAGCATGGAATACATATCCCTGAACCACATTTTTTCTGCCAATTCATCTCCCTTTACAATGTTTCTAGAAGATCCCTATAAAATCTTGGTTTTCAAGGTTGGCGCTTTGTCTGAGTGTCTGACCCGCGCCAATAGCAGATATTTGCACTGTGACCCACGCCGATCAATGCTCTGTCTTAATGTCAGACCCATGTCGATCTTCTTTTGGAAAGTTTTTTAAATAGAAATGAAGCTTTCATGACTAGAAGCTTCGCGAGGCGGTGAGCTAGAAGTTTGTTTTGAGGATATGGTCGAGGAATTTCCCTTTGGGCTTCTTGTTACCAAGAAATAGGAACTGCTCCAAAGGATAAGCTCTTTTCCCATTATTTGAGGGCCCATAACCTCCTCCTCCATTATTATATAAGGAGACCTCTTTCACCTCTGCTGCCTTAGTTAGCATAGAGAGAAGAAGAAATCATAGCTTCGGGAGAATAGTGCAGAGTGTGATTGTTTTTGTGTGTTGGGAACATAGTGAGATATTAGACCTTTGTGTATGAGGGTGCTGCAAACGTTCTTGGATACAAACCTACCGAAGGAGAGCCTCAACATCAAGGCTTGGTTGTAAACTCCCCTTTTCTTTATCATAATAAAATGCATCTAATGTTTATCTTCCACTCTTGTCTACATTTATAATGAGATTTCTAGCATTCCTTGATCAGTTAGATAGGTTGTAATTGTTTTATGTTTCTCGCTTTTACGCTTGTCGTGGTGTCTTGATTTTCTGTACAGATAATCAAACGTTGGTAGCAGCGTGTATTGAGCTTCAGGAGAGTAATGCATCAATAAGCTTCGACATAAGAAGACAACATAGCATTAGAACAAGGTAGGCCATCTTCCTTGCTCTAAATTTCATCTACAATCTAGGAAGGTAGATGTTAGTATGTTCCCGTAGTTGCTAGACCCACCCTAGGGCTAGAGGGATCACCTCTATCCACAGAGGGGATCTACCTACACAACAAGTTGGCGACTTTTCTGGGGAGTTTTCTTTGAGTTTGTCACTCTTTGAGGTCTTAGTAATTTGACGAGTTTAGTCAAACAATCATTTCTCTGTTGTTCCTATGTTTTTCATCAATTGCAATCTTTTAGTTTTTGCTTGAAGTGGTGAGTCTGGCCTTGGTTAGGAGAAATTCTTTGTTTTGTTTCTTTTTGAGGCATTGGTGCTTTTATTTGTCTAACAGTCACATTGATTGGCACAATTTTTAAGTTATCAAGCCGCGCCAATGGGCTGTTGGCGCTAGTTTCAGCCCCTAAAGTCGTGCCAATTCCAGCATGTGTGAAAAATTAAGATTTTTTCCCTAAGTCTTTCACCAGTGTGTCTTGCCCTTCCAGTATTTTTCTCTGTATGATTTACATTTTCTCCCCTTCACTCAAGTTGGTTTTATTGACACATTGGCTTGGTTTTTGGTTGTTTTTTGGGATGTGCATCCTTACATCCTAGTTTTTCTAGGATCGTGCATCAATTGCCTAGCTGCATGCTTCGCAGGACATCGCCCTACTAATTGAGTCAGTTTTCTTGCTTGGTGAGCCATCTCTAGTTTCTTACCTTTCACTTTTTGGTTGATTGAGTGTTCAAGTCTCAAGTGTCTCTCGAGTTCATTTGGTCTTCTTGTTTGCTTGTGAGCATAGATTACATTACTCATTGTTCAACTGAAAAGTCTTCTGATTGCTTGATGTAAAAAGGAATGAATGCCTTGTTTTTGAGCTCATGCTTTGGAAGTTCTCTTCATGCTTGAACTCATATGTCTTGTAGCCTTTTGAGGATTTTGATTACAAAGTGTTCAAAACAGGATTGTATTCTTAATGTTTGTTGCATCCCTTTTGCATTAAGAGAATTTGTGTTCATTTAGTTTTCGTCTCAAAGTTTGCTTTTCGTTAAAATGCATTAGATCAAGTTGCATTGAAAAGTCATGTTTGAAATTTATCATTGAACTTAGATTACATTGTTTAATGATCGGAAACTAAAGTTTGCATTGAGTGCATTCTCTTTTATTTAAAGCTTGCATTAATTAGATTCTTATTTCATCGAAAAATGCACTGAGTGCATTCTTATTCATTCAAAAAAAATGAAATTGTGCATAGATTATGATTTCATATTTTTTAAAAAGAGTATTTTGCATAGATTACATTGCATAATTCACGTCGTTGAATGTTTTAGATTAATTTTGAATAGTGAAATTCATCTAGTTAGGAAAAAGCTTTGTTTGCAATATTACTGTTTGTTGCATCATTTTTTGAGACTCTTCCATTAACTAGATAACATTAATCGAATTGAAAGGTTTATTTTCTCATATAGCTGCATATAGAAGTTCTCCGATGACAGTGGTAGGGCCTTGGAATTGAGACATAATTCAAGATGAACCATTAAAATTTATTGAATTAACCTAAGGAAGCATGGAAACTTAACGCACATATTTAGAGGTCTAGGCTAGTGACGTGTTCTGGCATTATTAAACCTTGTAGTTTTCGTTCTCCATCTGGCAGTAGACAGCACTAGCACAGACTTGTGCTCCCTGTACCATCGAGTATATAAAGGGAGACCCTCATAGCTTGCAATCCTTTATCCGTAGGAAGCCGAGTCTGCTGCCCTGTAACTGTGATACACTGAAAACAACATTCGGGGAGACTGCCTGCACGTATGTTAAGTCCTTGGTCATTTCTCTTTCATTTGATCACCAAGGTGTATATTGCAGTTCACGGAAACTTGGTACACCCTCTTGCTTAGATTACCTAAGTATTCATTTTAGTCTTTTCACGACTCTCTAAAATTGAAAAGATCATCGAGAACTTTTCCTTTCATGCTCGTTCAAACTTAAAGTGAATAGAGTCACTTCTTGTCCTTTTCTTGAATCTTAAAATATGAAAAGGCAGAGTTTTGTTTCAGTGTGTTAAAATTAAACTGCCCACGAAATATTCCTTAGTGATTTTTTTAGGGTTATTTCCATTGGCAACGTTTCCAGATTTTACCAACCAAGGAATCCCCTCCGAAGGGAATCCTGGTCCTCTTCCTTCTTTTGGGAATGTTGGTGCTCCTTATATGGCAACACTGTCCCTTCCTAGGTTAACTGTTGGTTTTCTCGTATGGTTATTTTCTACCTCGGTGGTCCCGAGTGTCCCAACCTTTTTTCAACTGTGTCCTTCACCTGAACAACATAATGTTGATTCTAAAGTTGACCCCTCACCTTCTTCGCCTATTTCTTCACCTCATTCTTCCTCTTCGCCTAGTGAAAGTCTGGATTCTAGTAACCGGGTGGCTAAGAAGAAGAAGAAGAAGTCGAAGAAGAAGAAGGAAAATAAACTAGGGGGAAAATAAGCAACTATTTCTACCCATGCAGCTAATATCGAGAAACCTTCCACTTCGTCTCGTAGGGTCAAATTTCCTTGCAAGCTATGTGAGGGTGACCACCTTCTTCATGATTGCCCTGGTATTCCCAAGGTACTAGAAGTGTGGTCTCTTAGCCTGATTCACCCTTCATCATCAGCCTCTAGGCATCATGCTCATGATGAGCCTTTAGCTAGAGATAATGAGACTCGTAAGAAACAGGGTAAGATAAAATTTCCCCGTAGGTTGTGTGAAGGGAATCCTCTAAAATATTGGATACCCTTTCAACTTCTGATTCTTGTCTTCTCGTTGGTTACCAAAGGATTTCTTCGAGTCCTTGGCTAGCTGATAAAGTTATTGATCGAGATTCATCTCTAGTCAATTCCACTCTCTCTAAAATTCAATCTCCTGGGTCCATTTCTGACCAATCATTGGTTGAGAAGAAGGATGACCTGGTTCCACCTACAGTTCATCAGGTCTTTTACGTCAAGAGTGGGCCTCATCCCAGTCAGGTTCTTTTTTTTCCTCTAATTCCCTGGGATCAGAGGGCGATCCTCCCGTTTCCATGATCCAGGAGGATGATCCTCCGACTCCCGTCGTCGTAGTTCTAGAATGTGATCCTACGTCTCTGATTCCCAGAGTTCAAGAGAATGGTATTTCCACTCCTGTAACGCAGGGGGATAATCTTATGATTCCTATGGCACCCCCTCCATTTAGTTTGGTCGCTTCCTTTAATTGGAGTCGATTTACGAGATACAATATTCCTTCTTACATGCCCTTTGAGATCACTATACAGGCATGCAATATGGTTGTACTAGGCATAATCGTAGATGAAATCTCCTCGGTTAGTATTCTGTCTTCAACTACATGGAAAGCTTTGGGTTCTCCACAGCTTGTGCCTGTTACTCAGAATCTGTTGGCTTTTAACAAAGGAACAAGTCAACCATTAGGGATCCTTCTGAATTTTCCAATTACTTTGGGAGGGAAAAATGTCTATATAGACGTGATGGCGGTCCAAGGACCCTTGGATTTTAATTTACTCTTGGGGTGTGACTATGATTATGCCATGGGTGCGCTTGTCTCTTCCCTCTTTCATGTGATCTGTTTTCCACATGAAGGTCAGATCATGACCATTGATCAACTTTCATTCTTTGGTCTTGATGTGACATCTGGTCTATCTTCATCCGTTCCTGGTCCTTGCCTGCCAGTGGTGTCCTCCCCACCACATGTCAATTATGTGGCTACCTGTCCCATGCTCGCATTCAGTGACAGTGTCGTAGTGTACCGTGTTCTAGGGGCATTGTATCCTGATTTCTTGAATGTTGCTCTCCCATCGGATGATCACCTCTTGGAAGCCATGACTTCTTCTATGTCTTGAACAAGGTTGTCTGAGCATAGTTCGTTTTCTTATGTCAAGCTCCTTAAAAAAAGAAAGAACGAGTTCATAGCATAGTTCATTTTCTTGTGTCAAGCTCCTTAAAAAATGAAACAAGCTCTTCGGAGCATAGTTCATTTTCTTGTGTCAAGCTCCTTAAAAAATGAAACAATCTCTTTCGAGGATAGTTCGTTTTCTATGTCAACCTCATTCAAAAATGAATTAGGTCATGAGGATAGTACTTTTACTGTGTAAACCTTATTAAAAAATGAAACAAGTTCCCTTTTCAATTTGAATCTTTGATTAGGTCTCGTGAAATCCAAATCGAGTATTTCGTCTGATCTCATAATTGCACCTTCATTCCATCCACCTGTTAGTAACTAGTAGTCTACTCAAGTGAATGGACAGAAGCTTGGGGGGCATGTACCTCAAATTGAGTCATCATGCTGGGGGCATGGAAACTTATTTCAAGCATAGTTTGTTTATGTTTCAAGCTTGTGTAAAAATGAAACCAACTTCAAGCAGAGTTTCCTAATTTCAAGCTTGTGTACAAATGAAACCATTCTTATTTTACCTCTCGGGATTACCATTTTATCAGCCTATTTTGTGAGATGAACCTTGGTTTTTTCATTCCATCGTCACCATCTGCTCAGCTGATCATACGTGTTCACTTGATTGTTTTATCCATTCTTGAGGAACAAATAAAATGAGTGGTATTGTTAGCCAACCTCTTGACCTTTACTTGTTCTGAGTAGTTACACCATCACCGGAACCTGTTGCTACCCTTAATGGCACTCGTTCCTCCAAGAGGAGTCAACTTTTAGCTCTTTTCTAACTCTCAAAAACTGAAAATATTGTTAAGACTCTTGTCATTTTGAACTCGCTAAATGGTTGCAAAATGATATCTACCGAGTATACGTTTACCCCTTTTTCGGGCTGGGACAAATTATTTACGAAAAAGGAATACCTTAGCCAATCGCAACTAAGAGGTTCTCTCATATTTTGTTTTCTAACTTTTCGGGTATGAGGGACTATTTACGTGTTGTGTAACCAGCTCCAAAAATAGAAGAAAAGAGATATCAACGCCTTAGAAATAAGCCACTTCGAGGGGGAAACCTCCAATATATTACATAAATGAACAATTCTTGGATGATACAATTTACAAAACCTCCTTTCTATATATAGGAGTCCATGGGGCCATAATGTAATCCTATTGGGGCCACAATGTAATCCTAGCCGACCTAAAAATAATAATTTAAGGGCACAATAATAACAATATGGGGGTTACAAGGGTACAATAATAACAATAAGGGGGTTACACTAACAAAAATAAGGGACTATACTAGTAATATAGGGACCTAACATTACAAAAAGGGACCTATTGGAGTTTCCTTTTCCGCTTCTTTTCAAACTCTCTAAATATGAAAATATGCTGAGTTCTTCCTTTGTCAGACTCGTTAAAATATACATGACATCGAAAACCATCACCACGAAATAAAAGAGTTCCTCCTTCCTAGGGCTCGTAAAATGTACTAGGATGGATTTGTCCGAACGAAAAACTTATATAACAAGCATATGCTATCCTCTTCCAGCTTGTGTAAAAATAAAGAGGTACTCGCCGGAAATGGTGTGGGGAAATGGAAGTTATTCGTCAGTTGTGTTGGCAGTATGTCACTCTTGAACATGACACTTATCTGTTTCGTATCGGTTTGGGATATATTCACTCTATCACTTTTCCTCCATGGGTTTTGGAAATCTGTTTGCCTCTCATTTGATTACAAATCTTGTCAACATGACCTCTGATCCTATTTGAGTCAAATGCTGCCAAATTCCAGAGTTGTGTCGCTGATATGTTCAAGAGAAAATCCTTCTGCAGTTTGTACATTCCTGATCGTCTATTTCAGTCTTGATTAACACTCATATTACAGCCTTTTTTTCGTGTCGATGATGTGGGATTCATTATGACCGTCCTTTGACAGATGGCTTCCTGTCCACTTTAGCTCATTATCCAGGAATTTGATCTAGAGACTCCCTTCCGGTACCTTGGATCTTCCATTCCTCAATGGCAAGTTCTTCGCATTCGACGACAGGTCCTCATCATTGGCCTATGATCGAGTGACTCTGTAGATGTTTGATGCCAGATCATTGTTCACATTCCATGGATTGTACTTGTTGTATCGTGAGAGCCATTGTAATTACTAGTGGTTTCTCTCACACCTATTAACAACTTTCATCATTGGCTGGTAATCAGGTGACCTCTTGCATGTTTGACTTCAGCTCACATATTCACATGCTTGAATTTGTACTTTTTCGAGTCGAGATGGAGCGCAAGACCCTGGTTTTGTCTGATAAAATCCCAGATACGAGATATTTTGGTTTATCATGACTATGTGCGTGACCCTTTTGATTTGATGGTTGCGACTATACTGTGAGTCTATATGAGATCCTTCTTAGATGGATGGATGAGACCATAACATGGTCTCTTTTACAAATCGTTGCGTCCATACCTTGATTCATGTATTTTAATCATAGATTTTAGTTATGTATATGTATCTATGCTTGATTTGTAGTTCTCCCGATGGAAGTGTATGGTTCCTTGCACGCATTTGTAAAGCATTTCACCCCTCACTTGTGTTCAGAATTCATACTTTAGGGGGCATCTGTTACACAACAATTTATCACCATCCATATACCCTCCGTTCCTTGATCCTAGAGGGCCCATACAATGACCCTTGTGTACTTTCCAAGCATGGAATACATACCCCTCAACCACACTTTGTCTACCAATTCATCTCCCTTTACAACTTTTCTGGAAGATCACTATAAAAGCCTGGATTTCAAGGTCGATGCTTTGTCTCAGTCTCTGACCTGCGCTGATAGAAATATTTTCACTGTGACCCATGCTGATTGGCACTCCGTCTTAATGTCGGACCCATGCTAATCCTCTTTTGGAAAGTTTTTTAAAATAGAAAATAAGCTTCTGTGACTAGAAGCTTCGTGAGGCGGTGATCTAGAAGTTTGTTTTGAGGATATGGCTGAGGAATTCCCCTTTGGGCTTCTTGTTCCCAAGAAATAGGAACTACTCCAAAGGATAAGATATTTTCCCATTATTTGAGGGCCCATAACCTCCTCCTCCATCGTTATATAAGGAGACATCTTTCACCTCTGCTGCCTTAGTTATCATAGAGAGAATAAGCAATCATAGCTTCAGGAGAATAGTGCAGAGTGTGATTGTTTTTGTGTGTTAGGAACATAGTGAGATCTTAGACCTTTGTGTATGAGGGTGCTACAAACATGCTTGGATACAGACCTACCGAAGGAGAGCCTCAACATCAAGGCTTGGTTGTAAACTCCCCATGTCTTTATCATAATAAAATGCATCTTATGTTTATCTTCCACTCTTGTTTACATTTATAATGATATTTCTAGAATTCCTTGATCAGTTAGATAGGTTGTAATTGTTTTATGTTTGTCGTGATTTTACGCTTGTCGTCATGTCATGGTTTTCTATACAGATAACCGAATTTTGGTAGCAGCATGTATCGAGCTTGAGGAAAGCGACGCATCAAGAAGCTTCGATGGAAGATGAAAACATAGAATCAGAACAAGGTAGATCATCTTCCTTTCTCTAAATTTAATTTACAATCTAGGAAGGTAGATGTTAGTATGTTCCCATAGTTGCTAGACCCACCCTAGGGCTAGAGGGATCGCCTCTGTCTGCAGAGGGTATTTACCTACACAACAAGGAGGAAGCAAAAATTATTCTAGACCAGGAGGAACAATGGAGACAGAAAAGAAGGGGTGTGTGGCTAAAAAGTGGAGATAAAAATTCTAAAATTTTCCACAATTTTTCCAAGGGAAGGAAAAATATAAATATTATTTGGGAGATGTAGAAGTTTGGTGGAGGTATAGAAAAATCATTAGAAGAAATAGCTACAATAGGGAAGGACATCTTCAAGAATACTTTTAAGGCCCTAGAGGAAGCATCAATAGCAGAGATAATCATAATTTCACAATTCTTCCCCTGATTTGAAAAGGATGAGGATAACAAGTTGTTGATGGCCCTAATTTCCAAGGGGGAACTGGAGGTCATTATTAAATCTATTCAGAAGGTTTACATTCCAAGTCCTGATGGATAGTTGAATTATACTAAGGCTTTTTTTATCTGCTTAGGGATGATCTATTAAGAGTGGCAGAAGAGTCTTGTCTAAGGGGAAATATTTATAAACCTTTTAAATCTACCTTTCTAGTGCTTATCCTTAAGGTAGATAACCCTTGATATTTTGAAGAGTACAAGCTAATATCTCTTTGTAATTGTATTTACAATATTATTTCCAAAGTCATTCCTATCAAAATCCATCCTATCCTTTTGAGAAACATTTGTAGAGAACACTTTGGTTTTCTAGAGGGTCGCCAAATTCATGAGACATAGGAGTGGCCAAAGAAGGTATGCACAACATCAAGACTAGGATGCTAAAATGAATCATTGCTAAAATCGATTTATCTAAAGCATATGATAGAATTAGCTAGATTTATTTGTGAATTTTATTTATTTAGGTTTTTATATCCACTTCATCAATTGGGCTATGGGATGTATTTCTAATGTTTCCTTTGAAATCCTCATAAATTGATCAACTTCCCCTTCTTTCCATTCTCAGAGAAGGTTGAGGGAAGGTTTCCCTATGTCTCCTTTACTGCTTTTACTTACAAATGAAATCTTGAGCCAAGTTCTCTTGGAAAAAAAGAGGATTAGAGACCTTCAAGGTATAGAAGTTTCCCCTAATTTGTATAGCACTCACCTAAGGATTTGTGGACGACATTATAGTATTTAGTAACGAATCTAGGCTTGATTTAACATACATCAAGAATTCCCCGGAGCTCTTCCAAAAAGAAATAGTGATTCCAATTAATGAAAGGAAGTATTCCCTATCATGTGAAGGTTTCTCCCAAAGATAAATATGAGGTATCCAACAAGACTTTCCATTTGAAGCAAGATTCTTCAGGGACAATTTCAAATATCTGGGTTTCCATCTCAAATAAAATAACTATAAGGAGGATTGGTGATGGATAATTTAAAAGGTGGAAAAAATGATCAAACACTAGAGCCTCAAATGGTTATCGTGAGTTGGGTGTCTTGTATTGATAAAATAAGTAGTTAAAGACATACCAATTTATTGGTTGACTCTCACATGAGTTCCAAAGGGCATCCTTTAGGAAATTAGGAAAATATGCAGGAAATTTCTATAGATAGGTAACAAGGAGGAGAACACCCTTCCATGGGTGGCATGGGACAAGATAGTCTTGTCTAAATATTGGGGAAGATGGGGCCTTAAATACCTCTCAACCTTTGCTTCATCTCTAGAGGAGAAATCTAGATGGAGGCTTATTGCAACTAATAATCCATGAATGACCATGGTGAACATGAAGTACAATTTCCTTCTCACCTTGGAATAGTGGATTAATAATCCCTCGAAAAAATTCCCTAATTCATCATCCATCTGGAAGACAACAATGGAAGCTTTTGCAGTAGAAGATAGGAAATGGAAAAAAACTAAGGGTGGGTTTGGACCCTTAGGTGAATGGGGAGGAGAACTATAGATTTCCACTAGAGTTGATAGAAAAAATGAATGAACAAGTAATAACCTTCCTAAATTTTCAAATATATACCTTTTGGGCCCAAGGATGGAAGAGTGTAGAATAACTTCAACTAAACGATGCCTTTGTAGTTTTGTGGAAAGAGTTCATAATAACACTAAGAATATCCCATATCAGATTAAGAGACCAGGAAGACGAACTGAAATGGATCTTCGTGCAATCAGGGAACTACTTTGCTAAGCTAGGATATCGGGTCCTAATTGAAAGACATCAACAGATAAACCCCGAATGGTGGTGGAACCATATCTGGGAATTGGAATGCCCTACAAAGGCAAGGAAATTTCTTTAGCGTGTTATTCAAAACAAGGCCCCAACCTGGGACAACCTCCAAAATAGGAATAAAAATTTTTGTCGATGGCACGTGTTATGTAAAAATGCAAAGTAAAGGATGGACCATTTGTTTTTGTTTTGTCCTTTTAATACGAAAATGATATAAAAAGTCAAATATGTGCTATTTTTAAACCTTGAATGGAGAGGAATTTTTTTTTTATGGAGGCTTGGGAATTATGGTGGGACTTGGTCAAGGACAAAATATAATGGAAAATACCCCCACTTCTGTGTTGGGGTGTCTAGCTTGCCAGAAACAAGGATATTTCTAGAAAACAAGCTTCAACCCCAATCTCTAAAGCCTTTGAAATCATGACTATTTACTCTCTGATGCCAAAAGAATAAACAAATAAAACAAAAAGGGTGGTATCCATTCAAGAGATTAATTTTGAAAAACCATGGGCTTACCTTGATGGAGAAAGTAATGGTCGATGTCAATGTGGCAGAGGTATAATGCTCCATATGAATCAAGAACATACGCTCAAATAAACCATTAGTTTGGGTAGGGGAACAAACAATTATGCAGAAATATTAACATTGAAACTCTCATGTTCTGGGCTCTAGGAAAATAATATCTCTCCATACACATTTTTGGTGATTCTCTCAATTTAATAAATTGGTTCAATGTTGTCTAGAGGTGTCACAACCATTTTTTGCTGCTTATTTTAGAAGAAATATTTCAGCTAAAATTAACTTTTAATTACATTTCATGTTTCCACATATACATGGAATGAAATGCATATGCAAGCACCTTATCTAAGGAGAGTGCTCAACAGGATCAGATAACTTGAAAAATCAGCAAGTCCATAGATGGAACAATTCACCACTACCAACATCAGTCTTTTCTAGATTTTTGAGGGAAGTATATGCATACCTATATCAACATTTTTGTTGAGGTTTTTTTTTGTTACTTCTTTTAGTTTTTTTTGACACATTTTCTGTTGTTTTCAAGCATGAATTACTATATGCATGTTTTTTACAGAAACAACTGCCATGGTAACAAAAAAAGAATAAGAAATACTTGTCTTCCTCTTGTACATTTCTAGACCCATCTACCCACCAAATAGTTTTAGTAATAACTTTCATTGTGAGAATACCTTTCATATAAGATTAAAAGTACACATCCTCTTTAGATTTTTGTTTTTAATTAAAAATTATTAAAAAGGATATTATAGTATCCACCCTCCACTTGTCATAGTCAATAATTTTAGAGGAGATGGGGATAAAATACATTTTGTGTCATTTACCCTCTCATTCTCTTGTCTTTGGAAGCCATTATGAACAATTTTGTCGTATTTACCTTGAGCTTTTCCTGCTCGATCTTAATTGATATTGCCTAGATTCATTGGTATTATTGCTTGAGTCTTATACTTTTGAGTACATTTGTAAATGTGATCGTATGAAAAGGGTTTGATGTTTGTGAGGTGGTTGTTCCTAAGTTTTTTTCAACATAATCTTAAACATCTTGCTAAATTGCATAAGCTTCATGATCGCATTGATTTTTTGTATTTGTTTCCTTCTCTCACCCAAGCTCATGGTTGATCACCCATCCTCTTAAAACTTCTAGTCTCTAAGTGAAATCAAGAAAGAATATGACGTTATAGTGATGAATGAAAAACACAATTAATATGTTTTTTTATTTATTATGGTTGTGACTATATATCTCAGAAAGTGTCTCACTTCCTACATGTCAAGAAAAGTATCATCTTTCCTAGATTTTTTCAACATATTCTTAAATATATCGATAAATTTCACAAGCATAATAATTTATTTGTTGTCTTTTTTTATTTTAAATAAAGGGTTATATTCTATTGATTCAGCTGGAATATGGGCCATCATACTTACATACAAATATATTTATTCTTCAACAAGAGATCATAAATTCTCATTATAAATTACATTTCTACCTAGTCATTTCCATGCAAGGATTCTTACATTATTTATTCTATATATTCGCCAAAATATTCCACAATATTTTGCAAAAAAACATAAAATTAAAACATGATTATTTTTCCTCGTCACTTGGCTTTCTTTTCCATTTGTTCACCAACTGTTTGCTCATTCTCTTCTACTTGTGTCATGTGCAAAGTGAATTCTTCCATAGTCTGGTCATGGGGGCCACTAAGTTGCTTTCCTTCACAAGTGGTAGGATGGATAGTCTTGGAGAGACCATAGACTTCTTTCAAGACACCAATAGTTTCCAATTCCTCCGTTACCTATATACCATCCACCTTGAGTGCCAGAGTATGATCCACCTTCTTTTCTAGGGTCATAACCAAAGTCCCTGTATATGGTTTCCAATGATAGCCCTCTCTCTCAATTGTAGAGGGTTATATAGTACCCATAAGAAACTAGCATTGAAGGGTCTCATGTCTGTTTCTTCTCTTGAAATTCTTCTGCTTAAGGAAGATTTAGGCCTGGGAGACAAAATTCTTGAGATTTTCATTAGAATGTTTTTAGGCAATTTACTTTTTTCGTTGGATGCACGAGGAATATTAGGTGACTTGGCTACTGGTCTTAACCTATCCAAATTCAAGATATACAACTTATGGAGTTATGTTACGACCTTGGTAGTGGAGGTTTACTCTATTATATATCCATGGAACTCATAGTCCTAAATGTATATGTGTAATGTTCCCAAAATGGGGATTGCACAACAAGCTTGGAAAATAACGCACTTCTTGAAGGATTGATGTAAAAAAATGAGTTTACAACCCTTGGATCCCTTAGATCATCAGATCCGGAGTCTATATCCACAAGGGGAGCAAAAACAAATCAAACTAGGTGTGGTAAACAGGTCTCCCACAACCTAGTCTAGCTGAAAAACACCCTACAAGAGGGGCCGCAGCTATGCACAACAAACTGCCTCAAGAATAATGCAGTCTTGGACAATATGAGTAGGAGGCCATCAAATATAATTAAAAAATGAAGGTACAACAACAAATCAGAAGTAAAGTGAAGCTCTTTCAATATACAGTAGATTATATAAGACAAGAGAGCAAGATATGTTCAGAAAAGAGAGCTACACATGTATATATCAGCAGAAATGGTTCAACAGTGTTATTTTCAGGAGCTATAGTAGCTGCATATTACAACTCAGATCTAGGGTAGATCTGTGGACAAAACATTAGATCTATTTCAGATCTTGAAACTAGATAGTTTTATTTACAAGATCCCCTTGGGGTTTTGACCAAGTCATGCATAAATAAGAGTAGATCTGAGATACAAGTTGCAGATCTGTAAAATGTTGTAGTAAATTTATGAATATAACATTTCCTTACAATGGATCATATATAAACAGAACATCGATCAGCAAGCTAATCCATGGATCACCAAGTGGAAGGCAAGGCCCAACACCAGAGATCTCTGATCTAAACTATGATCAAAACACCATGAAGAACCTCATACCAAATTAACGTAGTCCATCAATAGGAACAACGTTGTAGCTCAAATGATATAGTTTTCCCACTACAAAGTTACAGATCTAAAGCACAAAAAGAAGAGATTCTCTTCCAAGAGGTTAAAATACACACTCCATGAGAAGAGGCTCCCAAAACAAACTAGATCTATGCAGATCTAGAACTCCACTTGCTGTAGCTTGCAAGCACAGACAAAATCTCACTGGATCTGTGCTGCTAATGAAAGTAGAGCTTGGCCTCAATCCTGATAGTGGATCAAATCAGCAAATACTCCTCCAATAATCCTCAAAGGAAGAGGTGAAATCCCTGCATAGGAATTCCAAGCACAATCCTCCACTAAACAACAGAGAATAGTATTTGTCTAATCAAACAAATACCCAGAAATATGATCAATCAAGAACCTTCTCTTGCTGCCCTCCCTCTCCTTTTATAAGATGAAAAGCCTTTGCAAACCCTAAACCACCTTGATGAGTTAGCCCTTTTCACATGAGAGGCCTCATTCTAGAACTGCGTTGTCCCTTTTAGAGATGCATTAAACCTAGATAGCACTGTTGATTTGGTCAAGGTTGACCCAGTCTTCAGCTCAAACCTCTTTCACATCTGCAAGTGATGATTTACATGGCCCTAATTTATCTTTGTTCACATGGGCATTGATTTATTCAGCCTTTTCAAAAGTTTTACATATCCTCCTTTATTCATTTATTCATGCAACAGAAATTAAAACAAAATTGAATATTCCTCTTAGCTATGGCTAAGTAGGAATATTACAATCCTCCCCTCCGAAATGTTGCTTGTCCTCAAGCAACTGATAGGGTAAAAGCTGTAGTTCTTCTCCTTCTCCACTGATGGCACCATCAAGGATCAAGTTTTCATCATGGGCCAAGTGATCATTAAGCCAACACATCAAAAATTGCTCCTCCAACGCTAACATAATATGTGCATAGTCCAAACCTTCAGAAGTGAAGAAATCAATAGAAATAAACATAGTTGGAGAAATGGTACATCTAAAACATGTATCATGAAGTACAAGTTGGAGTTCCATACCATGGGGTACATACACACTGCTCATCCTCTGTCCATACAATCCCATAAACAATACAACTATATCATCAATGTATGGAAGCAAGACTACATAGATGCAAACTGAAATATGGACTTGAGGAGGTGGGTCAAAATCCCACATATGATGCCAGCGCAGTGCACCTCTTGTATTCATTAGAACCAGGTGTGGTAAGTGGCATTCCCACCACACTTCCACTGCATGAGTTACCTTAACATGACTGAAGGTGTTACATAAGTTCGATGCCTTTGGGAAGCACCCATCATGAAAAGGAATCTCCCTTTACACATCAAGGGAGTGGCCAAGCTCAGAATTTTCCTTGGCCCCCAACAACCCATGAAATCCACATGATCTCTCACTCCCTTTAGGAGTCTTATCCTGCAAAAACATGGCAAAGGAATGTAATAGATCAGAAAACACAACTTGCTTATCATGATCAAATCCTTTACCATCATAGTTCTTCACACACATGGAGTTATGCATGAACATTCCCTTCCTCTCAAGCAAAGGAAGAGCTGGATGAGGTGACTCTTGCAAGGAGTCCATTGGCTGCCCCAATCCTCCATGTCTATTGCACTCTTGAAAGTGCTGTTGTAAGTCCTCTCTCATGCCTTCCCAATCAAAACTCTTCATGATCAGGGAATAGATCTTCATTGAATACATATGGCTGAGGAAGAATTATTCATAGGCTCCTTGTAGGATCTTCTGCTTGAGCTTAGAGGCTCTAGCCAAGAAGACCTTACCATGATAATATATGACTCCTCCTTGGACTAAGTAGCCCTCTCCTTGATGCATGCCATCTAGTATCAAACCTGTGTGGAGATCTTTGGAATACTCTACAAGCAGTTGAGATTTCCAATAAAGATCCACACTGCTCAACAAATACAGCACTGCCGATACATCCATGGGAGTTCTTGTCTTGTTTCTGATTGCATATTTGACATTACACATGCCAAAACTGTTTGTTGGAAGGCCGATCCTCCCATTCTTCTCCTCCCACAGCACTGTAGCTTGATCCTTCATTGCTCCAATCCTTCCTGGATCTATATCTGGAGCAACACTTTGTGAGGCTTCCCCCACAAGATCTGAACCTGATGGCATTCCAGGTGGCTTTCCATGAGATAAGAATGTCCCTTGCAGCATCCTCATGAACATGAGAGAAGGAACTGTGAGATCCCTGCTTCCACTGCGAAAATCCATCTCTGTTGTTTGTGTGGAAACATTAGGTGAAGGATAAGTGTGCATGGCTTGAATCATTTGTGGTTTCCCACTCTTCGAGTCTAGCCATTCCATTTGCAAAGCTTTCCAATCAGTGGTAACCTTCCCTAAGGTAATTAACCATTGGACACCCAAAATGATGTTGATGTTTGGAATGTCAACTACAAAGAAGTGATCCACCAAATTTTAGGATCCCATAGTGACAGAGAGTGAGGGGACATATTGCATGCATTGCATGGTCCTATCTCCTGGGACCAAAATTGTTGAGATTCAACAAGATGATGAGCTTAGTGAAAATAGTCGCCTTCACTAAGTGGGCCCGCAGGCTATTTTTGGTGCAAGTCTATTTTTAGACATGATGATCATATTTCAGAAGTTGCAAGATGCTATTTGTAGATTGTTGATCAAGTTGGAAAAATAGATGAAATTCTATTTATATATCGTCAATCTAAAATTAGATGCATGTCGATTATTATTAGCTCTTAATAGTAATCAGACTCTAAACAACAACTTATTCTCTTGGAGAACTTCAGTTCAGTGCACATATGTGGCACATCAGCTGACAGAAGGAATTGCGCAATTCCTAAGGGTTTACTGGAGCTAAATCATGGAGGATTTAGTTAGAACTCAAGTGGCATATTTATGACACAGTTGGAAGAAGTAGTTATGGAGTTGTATTCAGTTTAACTCAGTTAGACTCAATTGAGCTCGTTGTATCTAGTCTAACTGATTGATACACTAGTGAAAGTGGAGTGAATTAATTAGTTAATTAATTCACAAATAATAACTCATTAATAGACTGAACAATACATCAGTTAACTATAGTGCATGGTAGTTCCAGTGGATACCAGTGGAGAGATAGGTGAAAGGGCAAGATATACTATCTATTGTGACTATAATGATGCATTGATTGCATCACACACACATTGGAGTTGCCAATGAGGATTGTGTAGTCAAGGATGGAGTAATTCAAATTCATTAAGAGCTATTCTTCAGCAGATATTGCGCAGTGGAGGCAGGCTAGTAGGTGGCAAAGATCGGTGCTTGGATTTGCAAGATTGGGCCTGATTAGTGTATGATGATTGTACTGTACTGAGAGCTTGTGATAATATTTGTATGATTTGTATGATATTTTCATATGATATCCATGTTACATAATATATATTTGGGGTTTTCAGCTTCAGGCTTTCCCGGTTAAAAACTGTGTTATGTGCGATTGAATATTTTTGTTTATGCTTCACATGTGTGTGTAATTAATTTTTCCGCAAAAGATTAACAAGTGGAATAGATTCAGTATCTTGCATAAAGTTAAATAGTGTGAGATTAGGTGGATCTAGGACATATGCATGCTTAGTGCATATAATTTCTACATGGTCTCGGAGCATTGTTGATTGAAGATTGCAATTGTGAAGTGAGTTTGTGCTAGTGGACAATTCGAATTTGCTACAGAAGATTCGTGGTGCAGAAATCCAGTATACATTGAAATTTCTTTCAACGGGTTAAGATTGGAGTATGCCCTTGATGGGAGCTTGAATTACATAGCATGGAAGGACAAGATGGAGGCAGTGTTGGAGGATAATGAGCTGAAGGATTTCATCGATAGCGATGTTCCTAAGCCGGGATCTAGTGATGCTACATTACTTGATGCATGGCAAAAGAAGACAACAAAGATGAGGAAAATTCTGTTGGAAGGTGTGAAGGACCATATTGTGTCCAGCCACTCCATTCTTAATGTGGAAGGCTTTGACAGAAGTTTTCCAAAGTAGAAGTGACCAGAGGAAGTTGGTGCTTAAAGACAAGTTCAAAAAGATAAAAATGGAGAAAGGCGACAATATTCCAAAATACCTCACGAAGTTTGTCCACTACAAGGATGAACTGGGAAGTGTGGGGGTTACTGTTGATGAAGAATATTTGGTGAGCTTGGCTCTCCTTGGGCTTCCGAAGAGTTGGCATAGCTATGAAGACTCTATCAATGGACGGGAGAAACTGCCGAGATGGGAGCGACTTTGGTCAGATCTTGTGCAGGAGGAGATAAGGCGAAGTACCAGGGATGCATCTTCATCGAAGAATGAAGATGAAGAGAATTTTGCTTTGGCTGCCAAAGCAAGGAAAGGGAAGGGGAAGAAAAATCCTTCAAAATCCGGTGCTAAAGGCAAGAAGTAGGATTTGTCCAAAGTGAAGTGTTTTCACTGTCATGAACATGGACATTTCGCCTCTAACTGTCCACAGAAGAGGAAGAATAAGCAGGCTGATGGATCTGCAACTGGAGAGGCCCTAGCCTCGCAATTAGAGCTGGATTTTTCCTTGATCAATGCTTGGTTTCAAGTTGCATGGGATCGGTATGGTATCTTGATAGTGGTGCATCTTTCCATATGACGTGAGACAAAGAGTTGTTTAGTGACTTGGAGGAGAAGAACCTCCAACTGCATATTGAGATGGGCGATGCTAGTCGGTACAATGCGACTGCCATTGGGACCATCACCTTTGAGAGGGAGTCCGGTAATCCATTCTTGTTGAAGAATGTCATGCATGTTCCAGGTCTAAAGAAGAACTTGGTCTAAGTCGCAATGCTGGAAGACAAAGGTTATGATGTTGTTTTCAGTGAGGGAAAAGCCTTCCTTCGACATAAAACAACGGGTCAAACTAAGAAGATAGGGGTTCGAATTAAGAATCTCTACAAGCTGGAGGTAGATGGCTGCGCTGCAATGGTGGGCAAAGCAGAAGAAGTGGTGATCCGGGATGAGGGCGAATTATGGCACAGGAGATTGGGCCATCTTCAACATGGCGCTTTGAAGATTTTGCAGCAAATTTATACTGGACTTCCCAAGGGTACTCTTGCGTAGTCAGCTCAGTGCAAGGGATGTAATATGGGTAATTTTGTGAAGACCGCCTTTCATGAGAAGGAGAACTGTGCTTCGGTGATCCTGGAGAGAATTCACACAGACATGTGTGGACCATTCTCAGTTGCTTCAACAGCAAAACACAGGTATTATGTGATATTTGTTGATGATTATTCTCATAGATGTTGGATCTTATTCATGCAGAAGAAGAGTGAAACGTTCTCAAAGTTCTGTGAGTTCAAGGCATTGGTGGAGAAGGAGTCGGAGAAGGAAGTGAAAGCTCTACGGAGCGATAATGGTGGTGAATACATCTCGGGTGAATTCAAAGTCTTCTATAGCAAAGAAGGAATTCGAAGAGAACTCATAACGCCTCATAACCCACAGTAGAATGGGGTCGCGGAGAGGAAGAATAGAACGATCGTGGGTGCTGCATGAGCGATGCTGCATGACCAGGGCCTACCGATGCACTTGTGGGCGAAAGCATGCAACACTGCAGTTTATGTGCAAAATCATTGTCCTCATAGAGTACTTGGCATGAGTATACCCGAAGAAGCTTTTAGTGGTAAGAAGCCTGATATTTCTCATTAGAATATTTTTGGCTCACCTGTTTACATTCATGTGACGAAGGATGCCAGGAAGAAGCTAGAGTTGACTGCAGAAGTTGGGATATTTGTGGAGTACACAGAAACACCCCATAACTATCGTGTGTATTTTCTAGACATTCGGATGAATGTTGTACGATGGGATATAAAATTCAATGAGGTGAAAGCCATGAAGTTGTCGCTTGAGAGGGAGCTACACTTGCATGCGGAAGAGGAACTTCTTGTTCCCAAGGATGAGCCTCCGGATGTGGATCAGCCACAGGAGGAGATTCATGGAGTGGAGGAGTCCTCTCATGCAGAACCAAACATTAGACAAGGCAGAAAGCGTACCACAGAAGCTGAGAGACTGAAGCGTGATTCAACACAGAATGTAGGAGTCGCTATATCACAACGCAGACAAAGACAGTCACTGTTGAGTCTCAAAAGTGTTTTCCATATTCATATATATTTCCATTATGTCATAACCATTCAGCTCTTATTCCCTAGACATTTGACCTAAAGCCCTACATCAAGTAACCATTTTCATAAATATATGGGTTAAGATCCTTGTTTTCCAAAGTTATTTATTTTATGTATTTAAAGTGAATTTATGATTAGAAACTAGAAAATTAACATAGTTTCATATATCTATATATGTGTTATGAGTTTTGTGACATGTGTAGGTCAAAAGGAAGCTTATAAAAGACCTTTTTGTGGCCTCTCAAAACCAAATTCGAATTTGAGTGGAGAAGATCATGGGATCATGAGGACATGTGTCTCATTTCCTTGCTGTATTGAAACTCTAAGAGGATATGTGTCTCATTTCTTAGTTGTGTTGAAACTCTAGAAAGACATGTGTCTTATCATTTCCTATTTTGATTGTAACTCTAGAGATGGGGGGAGAGATTCATGGACTCCCATTAATGAGATAACTTCTCATATTTTGTATAAATAGGAGAAGCTTTCTCCTATCATGGGTAGTGAAAAAATAGGAGAAGAAGAGAAAGGAATAGAGAGTGTTTTGTAACAAAGCTTAAGATGGAATGGGATGTAGATTTGTGAGTTTTTCAATAAAGAAGTTCTTTGATGCTATTTTTATTACAACTTTAAAGAGCTGAAGAATTTCACCAAATTGATAGCAGAGGGCCCCTGTTATTCAAGGAGGTTTTACATGTTTTCTAGATAAGTCATTTTCAATTCTGTTTTGTCATATTTCATTACTTAGATTTCTTTCTGAAATCATAGCTTTTAGCATTATGTTTCATGTCATTTTCTTAGATAAAGAATATTCATGATATTGCAGTTAGTTTCTTTCTCAAGCTCTTCCAATACATCTCTATTAAATGAATGGGATTCAATTGTGATATTTTGAGGTATTAGCATTTCATTTTCTGTTATTTAGTTAAAAAGAAGATTCTCATTTGCCAGATCTATTTAGTGTTTACATTATATTTCTTTAGGCAGAGTCAGTAAGAGGGCTAGAAGCTTCTGGTTTCATCCTTTCTAGTAAAGGTGAAATAACCAGTAAAAGCCCCTACTGTCAATCTTTGTATAAGAAATATTTTGTTCACACAATTTCATATCAGATTCCTCATTATACTGCAGTTAGTCTCTTTCAAAAGCTTTTCCAATAAACCTCTAATTCACGAATGAGACTAAGTTGTAATATTGTGAGTTATTGATTGTTTTGCTTCATAGAAGATCCTTATCACATTATGATTAATCTCTTTCAAAAACTCTTCCAATAAACCTCTAACTCATGAATGAGATTTAGTTGTAATGTTATAAGTTGTTTCTGTTTTTCTTTTATGTTTTAGGAGATCTTCATTGCATTAGAATTAATCTTTTTCACAAGCTCTTCCAACAAATCTCTAACTAAATGAATCAGATTAAGTTGTAGTGTTTTGAGTTACTTTTCATTTCATGAATGTTCATTTAGAAGCTGTAATATCCATGGATTAGGACTCTGTTTTTATCATTTTCTAGTTAGGAACATAATTTGCAAATAAACTATGTTTTCATTTATTCATTAACATTTCCTTTTCTCCCTTTTTGACATAAATCTAACTTCATCTTTTTAGCATAGAGTAGCATACTAAAGATCAAACATAAAAAACCCCAAAACATCAATAAAACACTAAAAACAACGAAGTAAGAAAAAGGGATACTTAGGCACATATAGTGCATCACACTTCATCAGTTTACTAGCCCTGGTTGATAATTTATGTTAGCAATTTAGGACATTAAATTGACTAAACATTTTGGTGTCATTGCCGAGGAAGTGTAACTAGGTAGCCTTATTTCTTACATATAAAAAAATAAAAATAAAAATTAATAATTTATTGAGTATGCTCTCCTCCTGCACTTTGTGTGATCTAGAGGATCAAAAAAATAATTTTTATGTTAAAAATAATAATAAATTATGTTTTCATCATTTCATTTCATTTTACAATAAACTTTAAAAATGATGAAAAATTTTAATTTCAATAATTGTTTTGTTTAATGTAATATATATGTATATTTTTGAATTTTTGAAAATATAATATATAATTTTATTAACAAATCAATTAAAAAAAAAATGACTCATGGAAATAAGACCAATGCATACGCATGAGGCTAGCCTTTGGCTTGGCTTTACACATATATGCAGTCCTTCAATCCACACAAAGACCCATGCACTGCAATTAAAAAAAAAAAATAACCTTCTCTTTTCCATATTCGTTTTTCCTCAAACAACAGTTATTAGAAATCATTTTTAAAAATTTGCATACAATAAAGGTATATCACATGAAGAAAATTTTGATGAAGAGAAGATTGCAAATTTTTGATGAGGAAAAGATTACAAATTGCTGATGAAGAGAAGATTACAAATTCAATTGCAGGGACAGACAATGGAAGTGTATCATATGAAGAAATTGCTGATGAAGAGAAGATTTCAGACTGTTGATGAAGAGAAGATTGCAGATTCCATTGCAAGTAATTGGAATGAAAGATATCTATCTGAACTTCTCTGTGAGATACAATCCATTACACTTCAAAACCTGCAAATAAAAACAAATCAAACCACAAGTAATTGCCAGAAAACGAAATGCGTAATTGTTAAAAACACCTGATTTTAAAACAATTTTTCTAAGCAAAACGAGGCGAATTAGAAAACAATAAAACATGAGTTTTTTCGGGAACGGGGTGAATTAGGTAATCTTATAAGAACCTTCTAAAATTCGCAGCCATTTGGGAGAAATTCAGGGTTCTTCGGAGCACTAATTTGCAGTGTGCGTGAGAGAAAAATGTTTTTTTTTTATGAAAACAATCACGATTTTATAAAATTCAATTTTGAGAAATAATCAAGGAACTGATTTCCTTATTTGAAGGAAAATGTGGCAGAATTCATGTGTGGTGGCACATGATGAGTGACAAATGGATTATTTGAGGCAAACACATTATCACATGTGCATCAAATGCAAGTTGTATAAATTGAGGACTCTGCCTTCATCTCCTTCATAGTTAGGAATTTGACTTTAGAAATTTCAAAGCTTTTTATTTTTATCTTGCATGAAAGAGGCATTGGCATGACTTTGTTTCAAAAATATTTATAAGGACAATTATTTCATCCATGCTTTATTTCATTAAAAAATAAAAATAAAAATACAAAAATTCAAAAAAAAAAAAATCTTAATAATGGTTTGCAGGACAATTGGAAGATTATTTAGATGATTTCTAAACATTTGGCATTAATATTGTTGATGTGTATTTTTCTATAAATTTTTAACTTGCAAAACACAGCAAATCTTTGTGATGCCAATTGTTTTACTAAGCACAGTGCATGAAGTCATCCGACAATAGGGAGTTGATTTATTTTTCATGGTTATTCTTTAAAAATGGATTGTTATCGATATCATGAATTGGACCGAATATAGAACTTTTTGATTTACCTTAATCTGTTTCATTTGACATTTAATTTTTGCGTAAGAATCAGAAAGAAATTAGCTACTTCTTTTTTAACACACTTATGTTCTTTATGTCAAGTTTTTTTTGCAGATTTGGGATGATCGAATGATCATTAAAGGAAACTAATTGTGCGCACGATTGGTTTTCAAAGGACTGATTTCATGAGAAACATAAGAACAAGTCCATGTTTATATCCATCAAGACCATTACTTTTCCTCCATTTTTGAATTGTAAATCCAACCAAGAAATTCAAAGCAAACCACCATTATTTTCCCAACAAGAGTTAGTTGTTCATTTTCCTTCATTCACATACACTTTCCATTACTTTTTGTCTACTCCACAAATAAAAGCAAGAAGTTCACCTACATGCTTATTTCCCATTGTCATTTTCCATTTTTCATTGTCCATTTCCATTTTCCTTTTCCCATCCTTTTCATTTTTCAAATAAAACTTGCTTCAATGCAAATTATTGAATCCATAGTCCTTCAAAAATTATTCTTTCATGCTCATGTTAGATGATGGAGGATTCCTTAAGGCCTTCCTTCTAACAAGTCTTGGCCTATCGACATCAGTACATTATCTAGGTCCAAGACTAGAGTCCTTAATAGTACCTTGAGGCTTGTATGCATTAATGACAAGTTCTCTCATTGACAATCATGGAAATACATCAATGTCCCTTGATCGTCAGATCTTGCAAGTAGCTCGACATCAGCCCATCTATTCGCACTTTGCAAGATGTACTTAGGTACCTTGGCACTCATTGACATTAATGGTGATTTTGCCTCGCATTGGTTAACGACATTCATCAATGGTCGGTAATCCAATGACTTATATTCATGCTCGACATCAACACATTTATTCGCATGACTAGAATTGTAACATCGGATTTTGTAACGATTGAAGACTACATCATTTCAGCAGTTTGCAGCAGGAATCAATTTGTATCAGCAGCAATAAATATCCCAATCTTTCCATCAGCACAAAGAGAACAAAGAGAACAAAGAAGCAGATCAAATTCATTTGTTTACATAGTTCATGATCCAACAACATCAACAGCCACACTCTTCAGTATACACAACTCATCTACATTTAAGGTAAGTGAAGGTATGTGGTTTTCTAATTTTTAGTCATGTAATTCATTAGAATGCTAAAATTGTAACTGTGGAAAAATTCCTCACTCCCTTTTTCACATTGTCATATCTTTAGTTGGGGGGGAAGAGACATCATTTCATATCCACATGTCATAAACTATCACACATTTTCATTTCATTTCCACCCACATATACTTTCCAACCAACTATTGTTGCAACATGATCCAAAAGATTATATGCCTTGCAAATGATCAATTCATTGATGGAGTATTTGATTCTAAATGTTTTCATGAACTTTGATGCAACAAAGAAAATAAAGCATTGTTACACAAGAACCATTGCTAAAAAAAAATCGGTTGTCACACAAGAACCAACCATATAAAAAAAAATGTTGCAATCAAATGTATTATACTTTGCCAAAATAAAATATTATAAAGCAAAGTTTGGAACGAATCTATATGAGTCAAAACTCATAAAAGATCAACTCATGGACAAATGAATAATTGCAATAGTTGCATGAGGACGTGCAACAACTTCAGTTGGGGGGTATGTTGAGTCTCAAAAGTGTTTTCCATATTCATACATATTTCCATTATGTCATAACCATTCAGCTCTTATTCCATAGCCATTTGACCTAAAACCCTACATCAAGTAACCATTTTCATAAATATATGGGTTAAGATCCTTGTTTTCCTAAGTTATTTATTTTATGTATTTAGAGTGAATTTATGATTAGAAACTAGAAAATTAACATAGTTTCATATATCTATATATGTGTTATGAGTTTTGTGACATGTGTAGGTCAAAAGGAAGCTTCTAAAAGACCTTTACGTGGCCTCCCAAAACCAAATTCGAATTTTAGTGGAGAAGATCATGGGATCATAAGGACATGTGTCTCATTTCCTTGTTGTATTGAAACTCTAAGAGGATATGTGTCTCATTTCTTAGTTGTGTTGAAACTCTAGAAAGACATGTGTCTTATCATTTCCTATTTTGATTGCAACTCTAGAGATGGAGGGAGAGATTCATGGACTCTCATTAATGAGATAACTTCTCATATTTTGTATAAATAGGAGAAGCTTTCTCCTATCATGGGTAGTGAAAAAATAGGAGAAGAAGAGAAAGGAATAGAGAGTGTTTTGTAACAAAGTTTAAGATGGAATGGGATGTAGATTTGTGAGTTTTTCAATAAAGAAGTTCTTTGATGCTGTTTTGATTACAACTTTAAGGAGCTGAAGAATTTCACCAAATTGATAGCAGAGGGCCCCTGCTATTCAAGGAGGTTTTACATGTTTTCTAGATAAGTCATTTTCAATTCTGTTTTGTCATATTTTATTACTTAGATTGCTTTCTGAAATCATAGCTTTTAGCATTATGTTTCATGTCATTTGCTTAGATAAAGGATCCTCATGATATTGCAATTAGTCTCTTTCTCAAGCTCTTCCAATATATATCTATTAAATGAATGGGATTCAATTGTAATATTTTGAGTTATTAGCATTTCATTTTCTATTATTTAGTTAAAAAGAAGATTCTCATTTGCCAGATCTATTTAGTGTTTACATTATATTTCTTTACGCAGAGTCAGTAAGAGGGCCAGAAGCTTCTGGTTTCATCCTTTATAGTAAAGGTGAAATAACCAATAAAAGCCCCTACTGTCAATCTCTGTATAAGAAATATTTTTTTCACACAATTTCAGATCATGTTCCTCATTATACTGCAGTTAGTCTCTTTCAAAAGATTTTCCAATAAACCTCTAATTCACGAATGAGACTAAGTATTAATATTGTGAGTTATTGATTGTTTCGCTTCATAGAAGATCCTTATCACATTATGATTAATCTCTTTCAAAAGCTCTTCCAATAAACCTCTAACTCATGAATGAGATTTAGTTGTAATGTTATAAGTTGTTTCAGCTTTTTTTTTATGTTTTAGGAGATCCTCATTGCATTAGAATTAATCTTTTTCACAAGCTCTTCCAACAAATCTCTAACTAAATGAATCAGATTAAGTTGTAGTGTTTTGAGTTACTTTTCATTTCATGAATGTTTATTTAGAAGCTGTAATATCCATGGATTAGGACTCTCTTTTTTTTATCATTTTCTAGTTAGGAACATAATTTGCAAATAAATTATGTTTTCATTTATTCATTAACATTTTATTTTCTCCCCTTTTGACATAAATCTAACTTCATCTTTTTAGCATAGAGTAGAATACTAAAGATCAAACATAAAAACCTCAAAACATCAATAAAACACTAAAAACAACGAAGTAAGAAAAAGGGATACTTAGGCACATATAGTGCATCACACTTCATCAGTTTACTAGCCCTGGTTGATAATTTATGTTAGCAATTTAGGACACTAAATTGACTAAACAGTCACCTGACCGATATACTGGATACATGGCTCTTATGAGCAAGTGTATCGTGATAGAGCCATCTTCTTTTGAAGAAGAAGTGCAGGAGCCCACATGGGTAGATGCGATGGTGGAGGAGTATGACCCCATTGTCAGAAAAAGTGCTTGGGAGATTGTTCCAAGGCTGGTGGGAAAATTAGTTGTAGGATCAAGATGGATTTACAAGGTAAAGCAAGCTGCTGATGGGAGTGTCAAGAAGTATAAAGAATTTTTTTTTGTTCGGGGCTTCTCACAGATTGAGGGGATTGACTATGAAGAAACCTTTGCACCTGTCACACGGTATTCTTCCATACAGACCATCCTTGCTCTCTCAGTGCATATGGGTTAGCACATTCATCAGATGGATGTGAAGACTGCGTTCCTTAATGGGATCATTGAGGAAGAGGTGTACATTGAGCATCCTAAAGGACTTGAGATCTTCAGCAGCAAGTCGCATGTGTGCAGGTTCAAAAGAGCGTTGTATGGGATGAAACAAGCACCCCGTGCTTGGTACACTTGGATCGACAACTATTTCACTGGACTTGGCTTCACCAAGAGTGAGGTGGATGCAAACCTGTACCATATTGTGGTGGAGGGTAAGCTTTTAATCATTGTAATTTATGTTGATGATTTAATACTAACAGGTGATGAGCAGTTGATACACTCATGAAAGGCAGATATTGCAAAGGAGTTTGAGATGAAGGATTTGGGCCTCCTTCATTATTTCCTTGGATTGGAAATATTGCAGCGGAAAGGTGAACTGTTTGTGTCTCAAGACAAGTATGCCCGAGAGATACTGGAGAAGTTTCACATGCAAGGCTGCAAGCCTATCGACACTCCTCTTCCAGGAAATTGGAAGAAAGAGGATGCTACATCGGCAGAGTTAGTGGATGCCACTGTTTATTGATAGTTGGTGGGTTTGCTCATGTATTTAGTCAATGCAAGACCAGACATATGCTATTCGGTGAACCAGCTTTCACAAGTGATGGTTAAGCCTACCAAGCTCTTTTGGAAGGCAGGCAAGCATGTCCTGAGATATCTCAGGGGCACATATGAGTATGGTTTATGGTACAGACAGACGGATGAGGTGAAGTTGCATGGCTTCATGAATGCAGATTGGGCAGGAAGCCCAACAGACAGAAAGAGCACATCAAGAGGGTTTTTCAATATCGGATCTACGACAATTTCTTGGTACAGTAGGAAAAAAATATCTGTGGCACTCAGTTCAGCGGAAGTAGAATACATGGAAGAAATTCAAGCTGCATGTGAGGCTATCTGGATGAGGAAGATTCTGGTTGGCTTGTTCAGTTCACATTTAGATCCCACGCTGATACATTATGATAGTCAGAGTTGCATTAAACTCTTGGTTAATCCTGTGTTTCATGATAGATCTAAACATATTGATATCCAGTATCATCATACGTAGGATTGTGTGCGCGGAAGATCATGTTGTTAAGTTTCAAGACATTCTCACAGAGGATCGTGATGCGTATATTCCGATGAAGGCATTCACCGTATAACGCAAATACCATAGAGGCGGGTGATCGGGTGAGGGATAATCCCTATCTTGTTGAGAGGGAGTGTTGAGATTCAACAAGATGATGAGCTTAGTGAAAAGAGTCGCCTTCACTAAGTGGGCCCGCAGGCTATTTTTGGCGCAAGTCTATTTTTAGACTATGTCTATTTTTAGACATGATGATCATATTTCAGAAGTTGTAGGATTCTATTTGTGGATGGTTGATCAAATTGGAAAAATATATGAAATTCTATTATTATAATATTGGGCGAAGTCTATTTATAGATCGTCAATCTAAAAATAGATGCATGTTGATTATTATTAGCTCTTAATAATAATCAGACTCTAAACAAAAAAATATTCTCTTGGAGTACTTCAGTTCAGTGCACAGATGTGGCACATCATCTGACAAAAGTAATTACGCAATTCCCAAGGGTTTACTGGAGCTAATGCATGGAGGACTCAGTTAGAACTCAAGTGGCAGAGTTATGACACAATTGAAAGAGTAGTTATGGCGTTGTATTCAGTTTAACTCAGTTAGACTCAGTTGAGCTAGTTGTATCTAGTCTAACTAATTGATACACTAGTGAGAGTGGGGTGAATTACTTAGTTAATTAATTCACAAATAATAACTCATTAATCAACTGAACAATACATCAGTTAACTACAGTGCATGGCAGTTTCAATGGAGACCAGTGGAGAGATAAGTGAAAGGGCAAGATAGACTATCTGTTGTGACTATAGTGATGCATTGATTACATCACACACACATTGGAGTTGCCAATGAGGATTGCACAGTCAAGGATGGAGTAATTCAAATTCATTCAGAGCTATTATTCAGTAGAGATTGCGCAGTGGAGGCAGGCTAGCAGGTGGCAAAGATCGGTGCATGGATTTGCAAGATTGGGCCTGATTAGTCTATGACGATTGTACTGTACTGAGAGCTTGTGATAAGCTTTGTATGCTTTGTATGAGATTGTCATATGATCTCCATGTTACATAATATATAGTTGGGGTTTTCAACTTCAGGATTTCCCGGTTAAAAACTGTGTTATGTGCGATTGAATATTTTTGTTTATGCTTCACATGTGTGTGCAATTGATTTTTCTACAAAAGATTAACAAGTGGAAAAGATTCAATATCTTGCATAAAGTTAAATAGTGTGAGATCAGGTGGATCTAGGACATATGCATACTTAGTGCATATAATTTCTACAAAAATAGAAAATCCCTCAAAAGTATTAGTGGGGATTCCTCTTCTTTGCACAAGGTGAGCATCAATAAAGTTGTGGGTTGCCCCACTGTCAATCAGGACAGATACTCTTTGATTCATGATTGAGCCTTGTACTCTTAGGGTCAAGTACTTAGGCACTCCCTTCAAAGAAGCAATTTTTAGTATGAATCTTTCGTCGTAAAAGATCCCTTTAGCTACGCATAACAAATAGCCCTAACATCGATTATGGATGCAAAATATCTTTAAGTCTACTGCATAAATTCAAATCTAAGCACAAAAAGACATTAAGCAGATAAAATATAGTATGGCTCCATGCATCAATAGACAAGGCAATAACAAAATGTTTAAAAGAATGATTTGTATTATATTAAAGAATGGGGCACCTGAGAGGAAAACAAGAAAGGTGTTTTCCGGTTCTCCTCAGTGGGATGGGTTCTTGGAAGTTCTCAGTGTTGCAGATCTGGAATTTCTCTCTCTTATGGGTGTAGAACAACAAACATAGAACTCAATGGGAGTTCATAGAACAAAATGGAAAATGGTGACCAAGAGTAGATCCAGAGTGATCTAATGCAATGAAGGTGACTAATGAATGGGGAAAACCCCCCTATTTATAACAAAATATTGGGGCGGTCTAGAACTCGGTGCATGAATAAAATATTATTAATCGAATTCTAGAAGCACTCTTTAGGAATATTTTATTATATTTGTTGGAGGGAAAAGGGTTCTTGACTTGGTTCAATTCCTTTATTTATAAATAATAAATAAATAAATGGTTTATTTATCATTTTAGGGAAGTGATGGGAATATAATTAAATAAATAATGGTTTATTTAATTATTTATGGATGATTTAGTCAAATTTAACTAAGAATATTATTTAAATAATGATTTAAATAAATTATTCTTAGGGAATAATTAAATAAATAAGGATTTATTTAATTAAGTTCCTTATTTTGGGTTAAATATGACCAGGAAATATAATCAAATGAGTTATTTTATATGGTGAAAGCAATTTTACTTAGGATAAAATTGGTCTTACATGGTGTACTTGGGTTCATCTAATAATAATAGGTTAGATGACCAAAAATGGTGTAACAGATTGCCCCCCAACGTACGAGTGTTAGGAGAAAATCGTATGACCGAAGTACGTTGTAAGAACTCAATCACTAGATATCGAGAGGGAAGTGAGAGAGAGAAATGTAAGGTTGTCTGAGGTGCTAAAGGACTAGAACCTGAGGAGATGAGACTTACAGGTGCAACAAGTCTCTAGTTTATGAAGTGGTACCTGTGCGAAAGGTGGCGGGGGAGGCATACCTATGCCCGCCGAGACAAAGTACAAAGAATAAGGCGCCCGGAAAACCACAGAACGCAATGAGTTCAAAGAGTAAGGCGCCTGGAAAACCACGAAATGCAATAATGAAGCATGTGTTGGCCGAAACATGAGCCAGATAAATCAGAGGAGGAATCCCACATACATGTGATGCCTGGAATAATCGTCAGGACGTATATAGTAATATGGTAGTACATGAGATACAAATATACCCAAATGCCCCCTACACACAGGGAAGGGCTCTCAAAATCTGACAGAGACATGTGAATCGAAAATGGCGCTGCAAGCGGTTGAAGCCGATATCATCAAATGAGAGGAGCTGCATCAAGGGCGGGAATGAAGTCATCCGAGCATGTGGGGGGCTACCTGCAGGGCCACCCCCTCATGAGGTTTGAGACATCTCACACATGCCCGGGAATCACCAATAGCTGCTGCGACATCACTGGACCACCGAGGATACGTATCGCGAACATGTTGAAAAGGGGCTGGATCCAAGGTACCCGGATGAAGACTAATGATGATGTTGAAATGATGAAAGGTCCAAAGGGGACCCAAAAAAACATGAGTATGAAATGGTATCTCCTGACGGAAATCGACACAGACAAGAATAAAGATGGAGGCTAAGTGGTGCCCCAAGGAAAATTGTTGTAAGTGAGAAAATTCGATTTGAAAAAGGAGGAAAGGAAGACTTCGTGGACAACATGTGTCCTGGTGAAGTAGTGACTGATGAAAAAAAACATATGCTGGCTATCTACAAGAAAGTAAAACATGCATTTCGAGCAGGAAATGCTAAGGGTAATACCTCTTGAGATAGAGTGCATTGCGAGGATTAGGAAGGGGGTGGCCTTCAAAGTCCTCTAAAAGATATGCCCCCTTCCCAAGATTTTTACTGGTGATGTAAGGCCCTAGCCATAATGAGTCGAACTTCCCATGACCGAGGGTATCGTGGGCCTGGTCATAGACTAGAACAAGGTCACTTTCATGAAAGGTGCGAGGATGCACTTTTCAGTCATACTGAGCTTTGGTGCGCTTTTTGGCCGCTTCAAGAGTTTGTAATGCAACACGACGATCTTCAGAAGCGCGCTCAAGCATGATAAGTCATTGTTCTAGAGGTTGGGTATCAGGGAGGAGTTCGATGGCCAAATGAAGGGAAGGGATTTCACATTCGATTGGTAAGACTGCCTCCTCGCCAAAGACAAGGTGGAAAGGAGTGAAACTGGTGGTAGTTTTAACAGAAGTACGGTAAGCCCAGAGAGCAGGGAAGAGCATGAGATGCCAATTGGTTTTGTGTTTATTCACCATTCGTTGAAGCATGGTTTTAAGAATTTTTTTGACCGCTTCAACTTGGCCATTACCTTGGGGGTAATAGGAAGATGAATATTGGTGTTCAAAACCCAATAAGGAGGAGAGCTCATTCCAAATTTGATCTTCGAAATGTCGGCCATGGTCCGAGACTAACTGTTTTGGAACTTCGAATCGATCAATGACATGGTTAAAGAAAAAGAGGGCTGCAGTGGCTATCGTATTGTTGAACGTAGGCATAGCTTCGGCCCATTTAGTGAAGTAGTCAACTACCACGATGATATATTTGTGGTTACCAGCAGATGGAGGTCGACATTTTATAAAGTCGATGGCCCATTTACAAAAAGGACCAGCTGTGACGACAGGATGGAGAGGAGAGGGAGGAGCTCGCGCCTTGGGGGCGAAATGTTGGCAATTGGAACAATGTTTGACTAATTCAATGCAATCACTGAAGAGAGAAGGCCAAAAATACCCAGCACGCATGATTTTTTGGGCGGTGGCGAGGCCAGAGAGGTGGCCACCACAAGCGCCACTATGACAGGAATTTAGGACTTGCTCGGCTTCAGCATGGGTGAGGCAACGACGAAGGACAGTATCTACGCCGCGATGATAAAGGTCATCGCTAAGTAGAAGGTAGCGAGAGGCTTGGTGTCGGATACATCGTCGAGCATAACGATCAAGGTGAAGGGCGAACTTATGGGTTCGCAAGTAAGTAAGGATGTCACCATACCAAGGATCGTCGGTGGTGATGGAAAAAAAATGTTCATCGGGAAGAGCGTCATTAATTGGAGTATCTCGCGTCTGGGTAGGTAAATCAGAAATGAGTTCAGCTAGGACTAAACCTTTCTTACTTTTTGGGGTGACAAATTAAAGGTCGAATTCTTGGAGAATAACAACCCAACGGGCGTACTTCCCATTGAGGATGCGGCGACTCAATAGGAAAGCCATGGGGTTGGAATCAGTCACAACCTTGGTGGAACACATGAGGATATAATGACGCAATTTTTGGACCGAGAACACGACAGTTAGTGCTAATTTTTCTTCATGCGAGTAGGACACAGGTGGACCGGAAAGGTTCTTACTGACATAATAGCTCACATGTTCAACACCGTTATAATCCTCCTGGATAAGGACACCAGCAACCGAATATGTGGAAGCGGAGATGTATAGGATGAAATCTCGTTCAAAGTCAGGGGGACGGATCAAGGGAGCGGATGTGAGAGCATGCTTGAGGGCATCAAAAGACTCTTGAGTGTATGTATCCCAGACAAAAGGGGTGTGAGATCGAAGAAGTCTAAGGAAGCCGTGTGCGGTAGTGGCATAGTCAGGAACGAATCGGCGAAGAAAATTAGCTTTGCCTTGGAGACTTTGTAGCTGGCGTAAGGTACGAGGCAGAGGAAGGTCAAGAATGGCTTGAACCTTCAAAGGGTCGAGAGTTATCCCGTCTTTAGACATGATGAAGCCGAGGAGACGACCGACAGGAACACAGAAGACACATTTCAAAGGGTTAAGGCGAATGTTATACTTGCGGCATCGGAGAAAAATGGTACGCAGGTCATGAAGGTGTTGCGCCCAATGTTTAGAACGTGCGGTAAGGTCGTCTAAATAGGCAAGGATAATATGGGCTAAGTCATGGAAGCAATAAGACATGGCTCGTTGAAAGTTGGTGCCGGCGTTTTTAAGGCCAAATGGAATGACTCGGTATGCGAAAGTGCCCCACAGACTAATGAACGCGGTTTTAAGTTGATCAGCACAACGGATAACAATTTGGTTGTATCCGGAGAAGCCATCCATAAAGGAGAGAATCTCATGCCCCACACACTCATTGATGATTTGGTCAATAAATGGTGTGGGGAAGTTGTCTTTGGGACAAGATTTGTTCAGATCGCGAAAGTCGGTGCAAACACGAATGGTGCCTTGTTTTTTGAGGACGGGAACTGGGTTAGACACCCAAGTGGTATATTCAATGGGGTAAATGAAACCAGCCTGCCAGAGCTTGTCGATTTCAGCTTTGATGGCTTCACGTCTAGAAGGATGGATGGGTCTCAACTTTTGATGAACTGGAATGGCATCAGGCCATGTGTCGATGTGATGTTCGACAATGGCAGGATCGAGTCTGGGCATTTCTGAGTATGACCAGGCGAAAACATCATAGAATTCTTTGAAGAGTTGCGTGTAGGCATCAATTTCTTCCAGAGTGCATTGGGCGCCCATGGTGATATGTTCTTCATTACCTGGCTTGACAGAAATGTTGATTTTGATGGTGGGAGAGATATTAGCCATATTTCCTTCCTCGAAAGCATCAGGTGTAGGGATGGGGTTTTTGAACCAATCGACTTTAGCAGGGATGAAGTCTTTGGATTCGAGGGCATATTGGTCATGGGATTGATGTGGGAGGAAATATGCACGATGGTGCATATCGTCCCATGGAAAATCAGGGTTTGTCATGGCTTCCATGATGTCTTCATCGGACTGGAAGATGGGAAGGGAGGATGGAAGAGGTTGACCTGAGGAGGTGGAGGGATGAGACTCTTGATTGTGATGGGAAGGGCTCACAGGTACGATGTTATGTGAGGTGACAGAGTGAGCAGTTGAATGATCAGGCGAAGCATTGGGGGAAGGGAGTAAGGGGTTGGTATCCTAGAATCGCGGTGATGAGGAAAGGTAGGAAATGGTAGCTGAAGTCTCGGTCATTTCGGTATCAGGGGGAGGAATGGAAATCATGGTAGACAATTGGTACTGTGTGAGGGAAGAAGGATTACGGGTGAGGGTGGCTTCGAATTGGCAGTATGTGGCTAAAGAGGCATGATACTCGTCAAGGCGGGGGCAAAGGTGGGTATAGTGGCCATGGAAATTGCACAAAGAACAAGGGTGATTGGTGTGCAAATTCTTAAGTTTAGGGGTAGAATCCGGTATGGTGACATGGACTTCTGGGATGTCTGATTCTGGAAACATTTCATTAACCATGGTCTTGAGAGGTGGTAATTCAGGGCAGGTATGAGTGGCGTGACCAACAACATCACACATAGCACACTGGATGGGATGCTTGGGGGGCCGAGAAGGGGCAGGGTTGGGTGGGGTAGGTTTGTCCCTTGATGCCCCCCTGCGAGCTTTTCCATTTTTACTCGAAGCGGTTGTAACAGGAGGTGGTGCTTGTGGAGGTGATTGAGGTACCGGCGTAGCAAGAGAAGTCATAGGGATTGGTTGAACCAGGGTTAAAGTAATATATGGTTTAGGTTGACCGGGCGGAGTGGTAGCTGGAGGGTCAAGGTACCAGATGGGTATACCCAAGGTCAAGTTGGGGAGGGATAGGGTGGCCAAGGTAGGGACCGAATAAGCTCCAGGAGGGGGAGCGAGGAAAGGTATTTGACCAGCATGGAAATGGCCAGGAGGAATGGTGCCAAGGGGGTGGATGTCAGGTGGAATCGACCCGTGAGGAATGGGGGTGGAAGAAGAGTCAGAAGGAAGAAGGGTGGGTAACGGGGGCGAAGGGCTAGGAGCTGGTTGGGGTTGAGGTTGCTGACTAGCCAAAGTGGGCTCTGTAAGGTTAGCCCAAGATGATTGCATCATGCAAACGTTCGCCAAGTTAGGATCAGAGATGGGAGGGGAGTCAAACAAGGTGCCAAGCAAGGAGGAGTCTTTGTAGACGCCGGGGGAAACACTGGTCAAAGAATCAACAGTTTGCTTGTTGGTGACAGTAGAGATGGTGGACTCAGGGGAGGTCTGAGATTTTGGTTCATGGTAGGTCAATTGGTCAATGGTGACAATCTTGCCATTATGAGGGAAAAACATCTTGCGGTGGACTGCAGACGGGATGGATGACATGGCATAAGTGTAACTACGCCCCAAAAGGATGTTGTAGTCAAGAGGGGCGTCGATAACTTCAACGTCGACACAAACAGTCTTGCCGGCAAGGGTGATAGGAAAGTTACGAAATAGGCCAATGGGCTGGGAGGCATGGCCATCCCATGCACGAAGGGTGATGGTGGAAGGGACCAGTTTAGGGGATTCGAGTTGTTTCCAAACCGAAGCGGAAATTACGCAGGTAGATGCCCCCTCATCAATAATACATCGAGCAACATTGGCGTTTCGGATTTTGACTGGGATTTGGAAAGCAACTGAAGGAGGAAGAGGGGGATGGTCTGACTGATGGGCGTCGAAAACAATCAATTGGTCGTCAGCAGGAACTACAGCGCCCACGGCAGATAGTAGAGCCCTCTTTTGAGAAGGACACGACTGGAGGAGTTCCAGTGTTGAAATGGCAGCAGGAGATTGGGCCATATCATCTACTATGTTGTATGAATGGGAAACTCGACCAGAGGCAACATTTCGGCGTAATGGTCCCTTAGGAGGCTTGGGATGAACCTCGGCTTTGGGCATAGGGAGTTGCAAGGGACCATTGGGTGTCGATAGAGGCTCTGTAGGACCTGACGATGGAGACTCAGAGATAGTCGGAACAGGAGGTGTGGAATACTGATGGGACCGAGTTTGAAGGTTGAGGTCGACAGTGAGAGGTGGGTCAGAAGCCATCATGAGAATCTGGTAATCAGAGGAACCAGAAGGGGAAGGTTGAGTGGCCATGAATCCTTGTTGCAGGAAAGGATCGGTAAACACAGCAGGTTGAGAAGTAACGGGGGTGGGAGGGGTAGTAGAGGAGGAGTGTTGTCCCCGTACGGTGGCCTGAGAATCCCAAAGTTGCCGCATTTGTGGTAATAAGGGAAAATCGTGAGTGTAGTGACCATAAACACCACAACACGAACAAGGCTTATTGGTGCAAAGTGGCCTGTCCGGCTTGGGCTGAGAGCCCTGTGGCTGGTTGGCAGTGGTAGAGTCGATATTGGAAGGATTGGGTCCACGATTACCAGAAGCGGATTGATTGCCTCTTCTCCTTCTTTGAGAAGGAGGAAAATTAGGTGCCCCCTGTTGTGAAAATACTTGCCCTGGAGGGGGTAGTAAGTGCGGTTGTGGGGGTGGGGAAGGCAAGGGATTGGAAGGTCCAAATGCTGGAGGAGCTGGGACACCAGGTTGCGGATATGGATAAGGAGTAGGGTGGGCAGCAGCAAGGTAAGCAGGGGGGTGGGAAAAAGGAGGAGGCATGCCGTAGCCTGATTACATGCTACCGGGAGGGGAAAAAACGCCGGAGGGGCTGGCCCCTAGAGGAAAACCAGGGCCCGAAGGAGGTTGGGCAGAGGTATGTGACAGCGCTCCAATGATACCGTCGGCAGAATGAGATGCCCCTGAGGCATTAGGGTCACCGGGTTTGGGAAGGTCAGGAAGGACGGTATAAACATAACCAGATTGGGCGTAGATAAGGTCATACTTCAAGGCAATTTGGAGGGTGGCTTCTTCGGTTTGGGGAAAATGGGATGTGACATCTTTGCCAATGGGAGGTAAGAGAGAGCGAAGGAACCAGACCATGTAAACCCGATCTTCAAAGGGGGGAGCTCGACATAAGCTTCTTCTGCATTGCCATTCCTGGACATGAGCGGAAAGGCGGGTGAAGGAGGATTGACGGAAGGAGGTCAAAAGCTCGGTACCAGTGTCGTATCAGAGAGGGAGTAGGAAATAAGATAAAAAGGCTTGGGCAATGGTCGCAAAAGTGGTATGGGAGGAGGTGGCCTGTTTAACATACCATTTAGAAGCTTCACCTGTAAGTGTGCATTGGAAGAATCGAAGACGAATAGAGTCGTCAATAATGGAATTGGAGGAACACCACATATGGAAGGATCAGATATGGTTGGCGGGATCCTCACTAGCAAGGCCTTTGAACTTGGGAATGTCGGAGGGGAGCTTGGTTGGCATAGCAAGCCAACTAATATCGTGGCAGATATGATCATTAATCAGCTGATTGAAGTGGGGGAGACTAAGGCCAGCCATATAAGGGAGTAATGGGGCAGTTGAGGTAGGTCCCGAGGTGGTTCCACTGGAAACAGACCCAGCAGTAGTACTGGGGTTACTGCTAGACATGGTGAAAATGACAGGGGGAGAACCAGGAGGGGGAGAACCCGAAAAATTAGAGGAAGAGTCGGAGTGCAGACTTGGGGAAAGACTTACTCGATGACGACGGGAAGGAGGAAGTCAACCAAGAGGAAACTGAGGATGAAGGCCAAGAAGTCTCCGGGAGAGGCGCCTTAGGGGCGCAATGATGACGGGAAGAAGAAAACCGACAAGGGCAGGGAGGGACAAAATCAAGTGAGGTCAAGGGCAAAAAGGTGCAGTGACAATTGATTTTAAAGTCTTTGCCAGGCGGTGTTAACCAGGCGCTTCTTCACTTAGGGTTAGTGTGTGGCGTGCGTTAATTTTAATTGTTGAAACCTAGACGTTTTGAGAGTAAAAGAAAGAGTGTGCTGCATAACGGAAAAGAAATCTGCAGTAAATAAGACTAAAAGAATAGAAAATTAACAACTAAAAATGCAGCAATGTAACCCAGAAAGGCGGGTCTCTCAAAACTAGTCTATAAGAGGGAAAAAAATAGTCAAAGCATGCTAAAAAGAGGCCAATAGATCGAAGGTCTGGAGGGACTGGGATCTAAAGGGTAAATCTACTGAAAAGT
This sequence comes from Pinus albicaulis, assembly GCA_034641835.2. Classification (NCBI taxonomy): domain Eukaryota; kingdom Viridiplantae; phylum Streptophyta; class Pinopsida; order Pinales; family Pinaceae; genus Pinus; species Pinus albicaulis. The sequence continues at coordinate 771,816,411 of CM076575.1, read as the reverse complement.
GGTGCAGAGAACAACAAATAAGAAGAGGCAAGGTTGCTTCTAAAAAGGAGGAGATCAGCTAACAATAGAAGAGACAAGGCAGTGGCCTTAGAAATGAACCCAAACAAAACGATATGAGGTGGTTTTGAGAGGGAGAAGAGCTGATCTAAAGGGATCTGAAAAGGAGGTATCAGATCGGAGAAAAAGAGGGCTGAAACTCTGGAAATTCAGACTTCTGAAATAGTAAAGACTCGTGCATAAAAAGTGGAGGGTACTAGAGCCCTAAGGGGCAATATTCCCTCTTATTTGAGTGAAGTAGATCAAAAATAGGTCCAAACGGGCAGAGACAGAGGCTGGAAAACCCTGACAGAAGCTTCAGACAAACCCAGAAAAAGTGCTAAAAAATTTGCAGAAAAATTGCAGGTCGCAGGTTCTGACCTGTTTTCAGTCTAGGTCGCAGGTTTGGGGCAAAAAAGTGCGCCCTGAGGCTCAGGTCGCACTTTTTGGGCCGATAAGTGCGACCTGCAGATCCGACTCTCTCAGCGGCAGATTTCAGAAAAATTTGTCGTCTCAGCCGCGGCTGATGTCTGTCACCTGCGCAACAAGGCCAGAAGCACACGAAAGTTAAACATTTGACTGTTTGAGGGTTTTATGGGTGAAAATCACCATGAAAATAGGAAAAAAAAAATGGAAGAGAAACCCTAGGGTCTGAAACAGCTGGATATGCAGGAATAGATAAAATGACAGCGGTCGCAAATGAAAACCCGTGTGGAGTCGCCAATTGTTAGTATGAATCTTTCATCATAAAATATCCCTTTAGCTACGCATAACAAATAGCCCTACCATTGATTATGGCTACAAAATATCTTTAAGTCTGTTGCATAAATTCAGATCTAAGCAAAAAAAGACATTAAGCAGATAAAATATAGTATGGCTCCATGCATCAATAGACAAGGCAAGAACAAAATGTTTAAAAGAATGATTTGTATTATATTAAAGAATGGGACACCTGAGAGGAAAACAAGAAAGGTGTTTTCCGGTTCTCCTCAGTGGGATGGGTTCTTGGAAGTCCTCAGTGTTTCAGATCTGGAATTTCTCTCTCTTATGGGTGTAGAACAACAAACATAGAACTCAATGGGAGTTCATAGAACAAAATGGAAAATGGTGACCAAGAGTAGATCCAGAGTGATCTAATGCAATGAAGGTGACTAATGAATGGGGAAAACCCCCTATTTATAACAAAATATTGGGGCGGTCTAGAACTCGGTGCATGAATAAAATATTATTAATCGAATTCTAGAAGCACCCTTTAGGAATATTTTATTATATTTGTTGGAGGGAAAGGGTTCTTGACTTGGGTCAATTCCTTTATTTATAAATAATAAATAAATAAATGGTTTATTTATCATTTTAGGGAAGTGATGGGAATATAATTAAATAAATAATGGTTTATTTAATTATTTATGGATGATTTAGTCAAATTTAACTAAGAATATTATTTAAATAATGATTTAAATAACTTATTCTTAGGGAATAATTAAATAAATAAGGATTTATCTAATTAAGTTCCTTATTTTGGGTTAAATATGACCAGAAAATATAATCAAATGAGTTATTTTATATGGTGAAAGCAATTTTACTTAGGGTAAAATTGGTCTTACACGGTGTACTTGGGTTCATCTAATAATATTAGGTTAGATGACCAAAAAATGGTGTAACAGCAAGAGTCCCAATTGTTGGAGCAAAGGCTCCCTCCCCATTTCTGGATGGTGTTTGATATTCCTCATCATCATCATCAGTGCTATGACCCCTCCTAGGTCCATCGTTTTCATCTTCCTCCTCAAAATCTAAGAAGACTTCTATGTAGTGTGCCCTTCCAACAACACATCTATGTCCTGGTACCCAGGAATTTTGGTAAGTGAAACACAGTTTGTTTTTCCTCAATTCCCTCCTGAGATCAATATCAAGAGGTTTCTTTAGGGAGCTCTCCTTGGGAGGAGAAAATTTTCCTTCCTTCCCCTTAGAAAAGTGAGGGGCCTTGCTTTGGAAGTTTGCCTTTGCTTTTGGCAAGGCATCTTGGAGATCTCTAGCTCTCTCAATGGCATCATGAAAAGTGACGGGCTTGGTGGATTTAACCAACCCATGCAAATGTTCCTCCAGGCCATCGATGAACATGTAGACTCTCTTTGCTACAGATAGATCAAGGACCATGACTGATAATCTTAGAAACTCAGATATGTAAGTCTTTGCATCTCCTGACTGCTTCAGCTTTGCAAGGCTTATGAAGGGTGCTTCAGGATCCTTCCTATCAAACCTCTCCACCAGTCTTCTAGTGAACTCAACATAAGTAGTCACATTTCTATATCCCAATGTAGACAACCCATGGAACCACCAATTGTGTGCTTCAACTTCAAACTGCAGTGCTGCAATCTTGATGGCTTCAACTTTAGGGAATTTGTTCAACTGGAAATAGATATCCATCTTTTCTACCCATGCCTTGGCATAACTGGAGGATGATCCATCAAACTTGGGCAAAAATAATCTGCCCATAGTGTGGTGTCTCCCATGAAAGAATCCACCATCTCTATACTATTGCCGTGGTCTTCTTCTGTCCTTGAGGTGACAAAAGTCCTGGAAACTCAAGTGGTCCTTGAATCTCTGACTCTGAGAGTCATTCTCCACAAATTAACCTTCAAGGGAGGCTTGCTCTCGTGGTCCTTCATTCTCCACAGCCAAGAAAGTAGGCATAGTGGAGCGTTGTGAGACTTGTGGGGCTTGTGGCAGATTCACTGGTTGACCAGTCCCATGATGCGACATATCATAGATTTCTCCCAGCTGAAATCTCCTAGGAGATTCCCTCATTCTATCCATTCTCATCTCCTTGATCTCTCTAGCAAGATCTTGCATGGCAACCAAAAGAGTTATTGCAAATTCTTCCCCTTCTTTGTCACTTGCAGTCTAAGGGGATTTACCCTTGTCACGATCTTCAATAGTGTAGTCATACTTCTTATGACTTCTATTTTGATACCTCTTCTCCCTCTCAGTAAGAGGTTCATCTTCTTTTGAATGCAACATGGTAGTAAGGCTCCAAGGCAAGCACAGGTTGTGCCAAGAAAGGAGCTCTGATACCACTGTAATGTTCCCAAAATGGGGATTGCACATCAAGCTTGGAAAATAATGCACTTCCTGAAGGATTTATGTACAGAAATGAGTTTAAAACCCTTGGATCCCTTAGATCAGCAGATTTGGAATCTATATCCACAAGGGGAGAAAAAAAAATCAAACTAGGTGTGGCAAATAGGTCTCCCACAACCTAGTCTAGCTGAAAAACAACCTACAAGAGGGGCTGCAGCTATGCACAACAAACTGCCTCAAGAATAACGCAGTACTGGAAAATATGAGCAGGAGGCCATCAAATATAATTAAAAAATGAAGGTACAACATCAAATCAGAAGTAAAGTGAAGCTCTTTCAATATACAGTAGATTATATAAGACAAGAGAGCAAGATATCTTCAGAAACGAGAGCTACACATGTATATATTAGCAGAAATGGCTCAACAACATTATTTTCAGGAGCTATAGCAGCTGCATATTACAACTCAGATCTAGGGCAGATCCGTGGACAAAAAATTAGCTCTATTTCAGATTTGGAAACTAGATAGTTTTCTTTACAATATCCCCTTGGAGTTTTGACCAAATCATGCATAAATAAGAGTAGATATGAGATACAAGATGCAGATCTGTAAAATTCTGCAGTAAATTTATGAATATAAAATTTCATTACAATGGATCAGATCTAAACAAAACATGGATCAGCAAGCTAATCCATGGATCACCAAGTGGAAGGCAAGACCCAGCACCAGAGATCTCTGATCTAAACTACGATCAAAACACCATGAAGAACCTCATACCAAAATAACGCAGTCCATCAATAGGAACAACGTTGTAGCTCAAATGATATATTTTTCCCACTGCAAAGTTACAGATCTAAAGCACAAAAATAAGAGACACTCTTCTAGGAGGTTAAAAGACACACTCCATGAGAAGAGGCTCCCAAAACAAACTAGATCTCTACAGATCTAGAACTCCACTTGCTGCAGCTTGCAAGAGCAAACAAACCCTCACTGGATCTGTGCTGCTAATGAAAGTAGAGCTTGGCCTCAAGCCTTATAGTGGATCAAATCAGCAAATACTCCTCCAAGAATCCTCAAAGGAAGAGGTGAAATCCCTGCATAGGAATTCCAAGCACAATCCTCCACTAGACAACAGAGAATAGTATTTGTCTAAGCAGACAAATACCCAGAAATATGATCAATCAGCAACCTTCTCTTTCTGCCCTCCCTCTCCTTTTATAAGATGAAAAGCCTTTGCAAACCCTAAACCACCTTGATGAGTTAGCCCTTTTCACATGAGAGGCCTCCTTCTAGAACCGCGCTGTCCCTTTTAGAGATGCATTGAACCTAGACAACGTTATTGATTTGGTCAAGGTTGACCCAGTCTTTAGCTCAAACCTCTTTCACACCTGCAAGTGATGATTTACATGGCCTTGATTTATCTTTGTTCACATGGGCAATGATTTATTCATCCTTTTCAAGAGTTTTACATGTCCTCCTTTATTCATTTATTCATGCAACATAAATTAAAACAAAATTGGATATTCCTCTTAGTTATGGCTAAGTAGGAATATTACAATATGGGACTTCTATAAACAGGGAGGATTACTCGAACTCTTTCTATGAGAAGTCTTATTTAAAGTCGAGAAATATTGTGATTGGGGGAAATTGGAATTTTTATACTGAGGCATCAGAGCTATGGGCACCCCAAGCACATATTGACCCCTTGTCCAATTTAGTTAGCACGAAGCTAATGGAAAAAAATTCATAGATATAAATCTAATTAGAAACAAATCTACCTGGTGGAACATAAGAGCAAAGAATGCATTTGTGGCAAAGAGATTGGATAGGTTCTTGATGAAGGAGGAGTTGGTAGAAAAAGTTTGTCCTTTCGACAATGGATTGGGACATGTGGGGACTTTGATCGCAATCCAATTTATTTATAACTTATAAGTGGGAACAAAAACCAGGTAGCCCTTTCAAATTTAATCAATCATGGCTCAAGGATGAGAGTTTTGTACAGTTAATCAAAAAAATTTGGGTTCCCTAAAATATGGATGATCCTCGCTCAACTTCTCATCAATTTACAGAGAATCTTAAAAGAGCCAAACAAAACTCTATTAAGTGGGCCAAACAAAACAATCTTAAAGATCAGGAGGATCTTAAATCTATTGAAGTCGAATTGGAAAACTTGCAGAAACCAAGACTTGAAGGATATGAATTGGAAGAAGCTAAAAGTAAAATTATTGACCTATAAAGGAGGAAGCACAAAATTATTCTAGCCCAGGAGGGACAATGGAGACAAAAAAGCAGGGGTGTGTGGCTGAAAAGTGGAGATGAAAATTCTAAAATTTTCCACAATTTTTCCAAGGGAAGAAAAAATATAAATATTATTTGGGAGATGTAGAACTTCGACGAAATTATAGAAAAATCATTAGAAGAAATAGCTACAATAGAGGTATCCAACAAGCCTTTCCTTTTGAAGCAAGATCCTTTAGGGACAATTTCAAATATTTGGGTTTACATATCAAATAAAATAACTATAAGAAGGAGGATTGGTGATGGATAATTTAAAAGGTGGAAAAACTGGTCAAACACTGGAACCTCAAATGGTTATCGAGAGTTGGGCATATTGTGTTGATAAAATCAGTAGTTAAAGACATACCAGTTTATTGGGCGACTCTCACATGTGTTCCAAAGGGCATCCTTCAGGAAATTAGTAAAATATGTAGGAAATTTCTATAAATAGGTAACAAGGAGGAGAACACCCTTCAATGGGTGGCATGGGAAAAGATAGTCTTTTCTAAATATTGGGGAAGATGGGGCCTTAAATACCTCTAAGCCTTTGCTTCGTCTCTAGAGGAGAAATATAGCTGGAGGCTTATTACAACTTATAATCCATGGATGACTGTGGTGAACATGAGGTACAATTTCCTTCTCACCTTGGAATAGCGGATTAATAATCCTTTGAAAAAAGTGCCTAATTCATCATCCATCTAGAAGACAACAATGAAGCTTTTGCTGTAGTAGGCTCAATATTGATGTGGAAGGTAGAAACTGGAGAAAAACTAAGGGTGGGGGCTCAGGATTAACGTAGAAGGTAGGAAATGGAGAAAAAATAAGGGTGGGTTTAGACCCTTAGGTGGGTGGGGAGGAGAACTATAAATTTCCACTAGAGCTGATAGAAAAACTGAATGACCAAGTAATAACCTTCCTAAATCAGGGTTCTGATTTTCAAAGATATACCTTTTGGGCCCAAGGATGGAAGAGTGTAGAATAACTTCAACTAAACGATGCCTTTGTAGTTTTGTGGAAAGAGTTCATAATAACACTAAGAATATCCCATATCCGATTAAGAGATTAGGAAGACGAACTGAAATGGATCTTTGTGACATTAGGGAACTAATTTCCTAAGCTAGGAACTAATGGTGGTGGAAGCATATTTGGGAATTTTAATGCAAGGCCCCAACCTAGGACAACCTCCAAAATAAGAATAAATAAGGGTATCGATGGTGTGTGTTATGTATAAATTCAGAGTAAAGGGTGGACGATTTTTTATTGTTTTGTCCTTTTACAATGAACATTATATAAAAAGTCAAACATACACTATTTTTAAACCTTGACTGGAGAGGAAACAATTTTAGGGACGCTTTGGAATTATAGTGGGACTTGGTCGTACAAAATGTTGGGAAAACATCAAGAGGGGGGGTGAATCAAGATTTATCGCATATTCAAACTTTTACTTTTTTCATTCCTTAAAAACCATACGCTACGTTACTTCAGTAAACCAGCGTATATACGCGGATCCCATTTATGAAACTAGCGTATACACAGAGATTTAGATATGTCATTAAATCTTCACTTAAACCATTACATCATTTATTCATCAGATATTCAATAAGCAGTAAACAGGTGCAGTAAGAACAGAATAAACCATCACACAAAGCATCACACATGAACACCAGGATTTTTAGGTGGAAACCCAAATCGGGAGAAAACCACCGCTGCAGTTGCTCACCCTTCAATATTTTATTATAGAGAAAACATCTTACAACATATGTGCTGGCGCAGACTTGACCAGCACGCAGGCACCCACCTGCGCTCGTTTACCAGCCTCTCCTGGAAGGGAGCTCCAACCCCCTGACTCGTTTACCAGCCTCTCCTGGAAGGGAGCTACGACACCCCGATCTCGTTTACCAGCCTCACCTGGAAGGGAGCTACAACCCCCTGACTGAAGGCTACAACCCTCAGCACCACCTTGGACCACGTTTCATCAATTTTCACACTGGATCCAACAACTTCAATAGAACACCACTTGCAGGCCACATTTCATCATATTTTCATACTCGACCCTTTCCATACTTTTAAGCACAACCATACATCATCAACAGATACATATCAACACAGATCAGATAGCATAAACACAGCAGAACAGCTCAGATATTTCATACCCCTTGCTTCAGCAAACCCTAGTTTGCATACGCTCTTTTACTTCACTGATTTCGCGTATATACGCGCTTCCGTCCACACAAACCGGCGTATACCTCAGTATATATTTTATTGCGCATACGCGCTTTCTCTTCGCTGAAGCTGCGTATATACACGCTTCCTCCGCGTCGAAGTAGCGTATAGATCTTCAATTATTCCAGAGCAGCATACTTCTTCAGATCAGATATTCAGTTCAGATTTACCCTTTCACTTCAGACAGATGTTCGCCTAGATGTTCGCCTCATCACAGATCTAGGCCTTCCATAGGCAGATCTAGTAAATACAAGTGCATTTCAGATCTAGATCCCCTTCTTCATCATTGGTGCATCATACACTCATATTTATCTTCAAGTGTAACCCTTTCCAATCAGATCTACTTCAGAGAGAAGTATTCATTCAAGCTCAGACATCTTGCACCCACACTCATATTGTGCACAATGAATTTCTTCTCCTTTTATATGATTATCCTTTTTCAATACCATGAGCCCCTTTTTCAATACCATGGACCAAAACAATACCATAAGCCCAAAACTACCTGGACGGGGTCAATTAGGTGGATCATTACCCAATACTATGGGTCAATACCATGGTGGTTACCCTTGGATTTTCACTTTTTGAGCGCTTTAGCCCATACGCGACTTGTAACGTTCCTTTCCGCGTGCATACACGACTTCCCCTAGGCCAATCCGCGTATACCAAGAGACATGCTCTTTTTCATCATTCTCTGAGTACATTCTGAAATCCTTTCTTCATTGCCTTCTGTAAATACCGTAGATACATCAGATTTCCTTCATCAAGGACATATTCTATCAAACACAACTTCATCAAGTAAGTTGTCATCATCTTCATCAAGTGGGTTTCCTTTCAAGTACAACACTCAACAACATATCATCAACAATCATCATATCACTTCAGATTTACATCATTTAACAAGTCCATCAAGTCAAGCATAACTTCATCAGGTGGAGTGCCATCAAGGACAATACATGTCAACAGTCGCACGTCTTCATCTTCATTCAGTGGGTTGCCATCAAGGACAACACTCGCATTTCATATTTCCAACACAAAAGACAATGGAAAATACCCCCACTTCTGTGTTGGCGGGTCTAGCTAGCCAGAAACAAGGATATATCCAGAAAACAAGCTTCAAATCCAATATCTGAAGCCTTTGAAATCATGGCTATTTACTCTATGATGCCAACAAAAGAAACAAATAAAACAGAAAGGGTGGTATCCATTCAAGAGATTAATTTTGAAATACCATGGGCTTACCTTGATGGACTAAGTAATGGTCGATGTCAGTGTGATAGAGGTATAATGCTCCATATGAATCAAGAACATACGCTCAAATAAACCATCAGTTTGGGTAGGGGATCAAACAACTATGCAGAAATATTAACATTGAAACTCTCATTTTCTGGGCTCGAGAAAAAGACTATCTTTCCATACACATTTTTGGTGATTCTCTCAATGTAATCAATTGGTTCAATGTTGTCCAGAGGTGTCACAACCATATTTTGCTGCTTATTTTAGAATAAATATTTCAGTTAAAATTAAATTTTAATTACATTTCTTGTTGCCACATATACATGGTATGTAATGCATATGAAAACAAATTATCTAAGGAGGGTGCTCAACAGGATCAGATAACTTAAAAAATCAGTGAGTCCATATATGGACCAATTCACCACTACCAACATCAGTCTTTTCTATATTTTTGAGTGTCGTATATGCATACCTATATCAACATTTTTGTTGAGGTTTTTTGTTATTACTTTTTTTTTTTGACACATTTTCTGTTGTTTTCAAGCATGAATTACTATATGCATGTTTTTTACAGAAACAATTGCCATGGTGACAAATAAAGAATAAGAAATTCTTATCTTCCTCTTGTACATTTCTAGACCCATCTGCCCACCAACTAGTTTTAGTAGTAACTTTCATTGTGAGAATACCTTTCATATAAGATTAAAAGTCCACATCCTCTTTAGATTTTTTTTTAATTAAAAAATTATTAAAAAGGATAATAAAATATCCAACCTCCACTTGTCATAATCAAAGATTTTAGAGGAGATTGGGATAAAATACATTTTGTGTCATTTACCCTCTCATTCTCTTGTCTTATGTAAGCCATTATGAACAATATTGTCGTATTTACCTTGAGATTTTCCTGCTTGAACTTAATTGGTATTTCCTAGATTCATTGGTATTATTGTTTGAGTCTTATACTTTGAGTACATTTGTAAATGTGATGGAATGAAAAGGATTTGATGATTGCCACGTGGTTGTTCCTAAATTTTTTCAACATAATCTTAAACATCTTGCTAAATTGCATAACCTTCATGAACACATTGATTTTTTGTATTTGTTTATTTCTCTCACCCAAGCTCATGGTTGCTCGCCCATCCTCTTAAAAATTCTGGTATCTAAGTGAAATCAAGAAAGAATATGACGTTATAGTGACGAATTCAAAATAATATCAATATGTTTTTTTATTATGGTTGTGACTATATATCTTAGAAAGTGTCTCACTTCCTACATGTCAACAAAAGTATCATCTTTCCTAGATTTTTTCAACATATTCTTAAATATATCAATAAATTTCACAAGCATAATCGTTTATTTGTTGTCCTTTTTTTTATAAAGGGTTGTATTCTATTGATTTAGCTAGAATACGAGCCATAACCCTTACATACAAAGATATTTCTTCTTCAACAAGAGATCATAAATGCTCATTATAAATTCTATTTGTACCTAGTCATTTCCATGCAAGGATTCTTACATTATTTATTCTATATATATTCACCAAAATATTCCACAATATTTTTCAAAAAAGCATAAAATTAAAACATGATTATATTTCCTAGTCACTTAATTCCTTTTACATTTGTTCACCAATTGTTTGCTCATTCTCCTCTGCTTGTGTCCTGTGCAAAGTGAATTCTTCCATAGTCTGGTCATGGGGGGCACTAAGCTTTCCTTCACAAGTAGTTGGATGGATAGGGTTGGAGAGACCATAGAATTCTTTCAAGACACCAAAAGTTTCAAATTCCTCCTTTACCTATATACCATCCACCTTGAGTGCCAGAGTATCCACCTTATTTGCCAGGGTCGCCACCATGAGATGGAGGCACTCCATTTCCTTCCATGGATCTTCTAATTGAAAGTTGAGTAGGGAGAAATGTGAATGAGCTTTCAAGGTAACTTGTTCACCAAGATTCATCAACATGAATCAGATTTCCTCCATTGCGTTAGACAACAAGTGATCCTCTTAACAATTTTCGCTACTTTCATGACTCAAAGAAACCATATTACCAGAAAATACTGATTCTTTAGAAAAAATCATTATGTAATTCAGGAGGATAACACTTCTTTTATGATTCTTAGAAACTTCTTCCATCGCCCCAATGACCATTGCTTCAAATATAATGCCCTAATCATTGATTGGTCTGATGAACCATAATATCTCCGCAAGGAGTCCTTCAACCTCATTCTGAGTGCAATCATACTAAGATGGAATGACATTGGAAGAACACCAACTTGTGATCCCAACATGATCCTATTAAGCAGGATTTAATTCTTATCTCCACCCATCCTTTAACATGGATTTCAATCCTCTAGATTCCCATATATAAGGCTCTTCCTGATGTATTTACATGATCGGCGTGAAAACCTTGTGTCTTATCATTAATCCATGATTAAATACCTTAATAAATACTCTCACACTCCTGATGATCACTTGTTCAAATGTTTAAATGCCTTTAATCTCTCTATTGATGACAACTTGTCAATCATGTGATATAGCTTTTGGTGGGCATGCCTTTGTCCAGGGAAATACTCCCCTATTCCAAGAATGGAAATCAATGCAGCAGAGGCCTAGGAACCCTAAGCTGAGGCTACATTTCTGCAGGAGAACCTAGAGGATTTAGCCCCATTTTATAGCATCATTTCATACCTCTATATGCTTGATGCTCTATGCATTGGCCTTGGGCAACCCTTTCCCTTCAGACTTGGTCCTTTACCTAAAAAACATTATTTTTAATTCCATACACAACTATGCCCTCTAAAAATTGTGTGCACACATGGGTCAAGTAATACCCAACCCGCGTATATAATTTAAAATATGAAAAAAATATAAAAATTTCCTATTTTCTGGGTGGGGTTTATGGGTCACACCGGAAGCCTATCTATAGGAGCTCGTGGCCAAAATATTCCTCAACAGAAAAAACTGTTTTGAGGAAGTATAAATACACCTCATGGGAAGGCCTAAGAAAACGGAGAGGGATAGGTATTGATACTATATCCTTTTAGTCATTGATCAAGTTTGATTATCCATGTGCCTCCTGCACTTCCTAGGTTGAGGAAATCTTTGTTTCCCTCTTTGAGATGTTCACCTATGTTATGTGTCATCCTTGTGTATCCTTATGGAAGAATATTGTTGAGGCTTGAGCTAGACAGATCAAGAGGACAATTTCGCTTTGAGTCGTGGCTGAATCAGATGGTATTCCTCCACATATTTTACTTACATCAATAAAGAAGCTCTGTATCATTCTTGATGTCACGATATTTAATTCTATTATACATGTTATGACCTTGTTATATTTTATTTCATGTTATTTGATTTATAAACTTATATGATCTAACCAATGACATCTAGAAAATGCTTTCAATTACTAATAGTCTATGTGCTTTTCTTGAATGAGTTGTAGGTTTTGAAGCACATGGAGAAGTAAAGGGCCTGAACCCTACGGGAACGACCACAAATGTAGGACATATGAGTAAGGTCACTTCTCCCAATTTTACTAGTTTAAGCATTAGGACCATTAATTTTCTTGCTTCTTGCTATTGTATGAATATTTCTCTATTGGGGTTCTCAACCCAGACCCTAGGGTAATTGATCCCATAACACCCCACCTCCTCTGCATATGAGTACCTACCTCATCACTTCTTATTCTCTTTCAAATTTTGATGGTGTTGTTTCTTATGTTTCGAGGCCTGGTCCCTCGAGGCATTTGCCTTCTATTATTATTTCCTGTGAGAGCACTTGTTAACTTATGGAAAACATTGTAACATCTATACCCCCTTTTTCTATGCTACGTATCTTTCCTAAATCTCCGCTCCTTCCTAGTCATCCATTAAGAAAGTGTTAAACCCCTAAAACCTCCACCCTAGACTATCGAGGGACTATGTGGATTCCTAATTGAGAGAGATTGGGGAAATTCCCAGAATCATTTTATCTCCCACAACCAGAGGTAAAAAAATAAAATCTTTCGAAGGCCCTGCAGGAGCCTCGCATGGATATATATGATGGTAAACATAAAACTCTAATAGGAGCGCTTATAGTAACGAATGCCCTTGTATATGGTTTTCAATTATAGCCATTTCTCCCAATTGTAGAGGGTTATATAATACCCATAAGAAACTAGCATTGAAGTGTCTCATGTCTGTTTCTTCTCTTGACATTCTCTTGCTTAAGGAAAATTTAGGCCCGGGAGACAAAATTGTTGAGTTTCTCATTAGAATGTTTCCAGGCTAGTTATTTTTTTCGTTGGATGCACGCGCAAGATCAGGTGGCTTAGCTATTGGTCTTAACCTATCCAAATTCAAGTTATCCAACTTATGGAGTTTGGATACGATCTTGGGAGTGGAGGTTTACTCTATTGATATAGCCATGAAACTCAGTCCTAAATGTATATGGGACTTGTCTAAATAGGGAATATTATTCAAACTCTTTCTATGAGAAGTCTGTTTTAAAGTCGAGAAATAATGTGATTGGGGGAAATTTGAATTTTTCTATTGGGGCATCATAGCTATGGCCCCCCCAAGCAGATATTGAACCCTTGTCCAATTTATTTAGTAGGAAGCTAATGGAAAAAAGTTCATAGACAAAAATCAATTAGAAATAAATCTACCTGGTGGAACATACAAGTGGAGAATGCATTTGTGGCAAAGAGATTGGATAGGTTCCTGATGAAGGAGGAGTTGGCAGAAAAAAATTAGTCCTTTCGACAATGGATTGGGACATGTGGGGACTCTGATCACAATCCAATTTATTTATAACTTAAAAGTGGGAACAAAAACAAGGTATCCCTTTCAAATTTAATTATTCATGGCTCAAGGATGAGAGTTTTGTACAGTTAATCAAAAACATTTGGGTTCCTTAAAATATGGATGATCCTTGCTCAACTTCTCATTAATTCATGGAGAATCTTAAAAGAGCCAAACAAAACTCTATTCAATGAGCCAAACAAAAGAAGCTTAAAGACCAAGAGGATCTTAAATCTATTGAAGTCGAATTGGAAAACTTGCAGAAACTAGGACCACAAGGTTATGAATCATAAGAACATAAAAGTAAAATTATTGACAATAAAGGAGGAAGCACAAATTATTCTAGACCAGGAGGAAAAATGGAGACAAAAAAGTAGGGGTGTGTGGCTGAAAAGTGGAGATGAAAATTCAAAAATTTTCCACAATTTTTCCAAGGGAAGGAAAAATATAAATATTATTTGGGAGATGCAGAAGTTTGATGGAGGTATAGAAAAATAATTAGAATAAATAGCTATAATAGGGAAGGACATCTTCAAGAATAATTTTAAGGCCCTAAAGGAAGCATCAATAGCAAAGGTAATCATAATTTCACAATTCTTCCCCTAATTTGCAAAGGAGGAGGATAACAGGTTGTTGATGGCCCTAATTTCCAATGGGGAACTGGAGGTCATTATTAAATCTATTCAGAATGATAAAATTCCAAGTCCTGATGGATAGTTGAATTATACTGAGGATTTTTTTATTTGCTTAGAGACGATCTATTAAGAGTGGAAAAATAGTCTTGTCTAAGGGGAAATATTTATGAATATTTTAATTCTACCTTTCTAGTGCTTATCCCTAAGGTAGATAACCCTCAGTATTCTGAAGAGTACAAATCAATCTCTCTTTGTAATTGTATTTACAATATTATTTCCAAAGTCATTCCTGCAAACTCCATCCTATCCTTTTGAGAAACATTTGTAGAGAACACTTTGGTTTTCTAGAGGGTTGCCAAATTCATGAGCCATATGAGTGGCCGAAGAAGGTAGGCACAACATCAAGACTAGGAAGCTAAAATGAATCATTGCTAAAATCGATTTATCTAAAGCATATGATAGAATTAGCTGGATTTATTTGTGAATTTTACCTATTTAGGTTTTGATATTTGCTTCACCAATTGGGTTATGGGATGTATTTCTAATGTTTCCTTTGCAATTCTCATAAATGGATCGAATTTCCCTTCTTTCCATTCTGAGAGAGGGATGAGGGAAGGTTTCCCTCTGTCTCCTCTACTACTTTTACTTACAGCTGAAAGCTAAAGCCGAGTTATCTTAGCAACAAAGAGGATTAGAGACCTTCAAGGTATAGAAGTTTCCCCTAATTTGTACATCACACACCTAAGGCTTTGTGGATGACATTAAACTATTTAGTAACGAATCTAGGCATGATTTAACATACATCAAGAATTCCCCAGAGCTCTTCCAAAAAGAAATAGGGATTCCAATTAATGAAAGGAAGTATTCCCTATCATGTGAAGGTTTCTCCCAAAGATAAATATGAGGTATCCAACAAGCCTTTCCTTTTGAAGCAAGATCCTTCAGGGACAATTTCAAATATATAGGTTTCCATCTCAAATAAAATAACTATAAGAAGGAGGATTGGTGATGGATAATTTAAAAGGTGGAAAAAATGGTCAAACATTGGAGCCTCAAATGGTTATAGAGAGTTGGGCATCTTGTGTTAATAAAATCAGTAGTTAAAGACATACCAGTTTATTGGGTGACTCTCACATAGGTTCCAAAGGGTTATCTAAGGATGGTACTCAACAGAATCAGATAACCTGAAAAATAAGTGAGTCCATAGATGGAACAATTCACCACTACCAACATTAGTCTTTTATATATTTTTGAGGGCCGTATATGCATACCTATATCAACATTTTCTATTTTTGAGGTTTTTTGTTGTTACTTCTTTTAGTTTTTTTTGAAATTTTTTGTTGTTGTTGTCAAGCATGTTTTTTACAGAAACAACTACCATGGTGACAAATAAAGAATAAGTATTACTTATCTTCCTCTTGTACATTTCTAGACCCATCTACCTGTATGAATTTATAGGGTAAGTTCTGTAGATCAAGAATCAAAGGTCACCGCTCACAAACAGATCACAAATTAGTACACCAGTATAATCACGTGGTTAAAACCCTCAAAGAGGGAAACAGTCCACGCCCTGAGCCAACACCGCCAATTTATGGAATTTATTAATATAAAAGAAAAGTTACATATGTTTCTCTCATAAACGGTTACTGGAAAAATGACCCTCCATTCTCTTTAAATAGATATCATGGACCAATTGGGTGTTAAGCCACAGATAAAGTGTCGTTAATAACGAGGTGAGAGATAACCGTCGGATCACTACAAATCGTGACCGTCGGATTATAAGTTACAAATGTACATGTTAAAGAAACACACTTTACCTAACTCTACACTAGACTAAGTTATTCTTAACTATTTCCTATGTGTCGGAATATCCTAACATCGCCCCTTAGGAACAACTTGGGATAGGATTGAAGGATTTACAAAGGTGACACAAAAGGAGCCTATTTCCTATGTGTCAAAATATCCCAACAACCCCCCTTAAGAACAAATGGGGATAGGATTGAAGGATTACAAAAGTGACACAATAGGAGAAGGAAGGAGGCATTAGAGCCTATCCCCCCTTAATGACAACTTTCCTGAACTCCAAGCATGGATCGAAGTTTGGTAAACTTCACTTATGTGAGAGCCTTCTTAAAGATATCGGCTACTTGATCATTGGTCGGACAATATTGCATTTCAAGAACACGATCATGAATGAGATTTCTGATGAAGTGAATGTGGAGTTCAATGTGTTTCATACGCTGATGCTGAACTGGATATTTACATAGTTGAATGGCACTCTGATTATCACACCAAAGTGTAGTTGGATGCTACTGATGAAGACCAAATTCAGACAGGATTTGACGAAGCCACATGGATTCCTTGCTGGCTTCAACTGCACCATGATACTCTGCTTCTGCTAAAGAAAGGGAGATGGCACTTTGTTTTTTATAAGACCAAGTAATAGGTCCTGCACCAAGAGTGAATACATATCCTGCAGTGGACTTCCGATCATCAGGGTCACCAACCTAATCATAATCAGTGAAACCAATCAACAAGGGAGATGCTCCTGCACTATAATGAATCCCGAACTGATATATACCTCAAATATATCGAAGTATTCTTTTAGCTGCTTTCCAGTGAATTTCATGAGGTTGGTGCATAAACTGAGCGACAAGACCAATGACAAAGGAAAGGTCAGGACGAATATGGGTTAGATACAAAAGTTTACCAAGAAGTTGACGGTATTAGGTAGCATCAACTTCAGGGGTAGTATAGTTGACTAAAAGCTTGACTCCATACGGAAAGGGAGAAGGGGCAGGCTTACAGTCTTCCATGTGAAAGTGGTGTAGAAGATCACAGGCATACTTGGACTGAGAGAGGGTAATGCCTTCCTTGGATTGAAAGACTTGAAGACCAAGGAAATAATGCAAGTGTCCTAAGTCTATCATTTCAAACTTCTTTTTGAGGCTAGAATTCACATGGTTTATATGATTTGGATCACTACCAGTAAGGATAAGATAATCAACATAAAGAACAAAGATGGTGAAGGAATTACCCACCTTCTTGGTGTAGACAGTGTTGTCAGAATGACACCTAGAAAAGCCATTATCTAAGAGAAATCTATCCATTTTGGCATACCAAGCCTGAGAAGCTTGTTGGAGACCATAGAGAGACTTCCTAAGGTGACAAAAAAGGATGGAGTATTTTTGGATAAAGCCAAGGGGTTGTTCCATGTATATTTCTTCGTGCAAATCTCCATGTAAGAAGGCAGATTTAACATCCATCTGATGGACTTCCCATTTAAAGGAGGCAGTAAGGGAAAGAACAAGGCGGATATAATTTATTTTGGCAACAGGGGAGAAGGTTTCAGTATAGCTAATGCCTTCAACTTGTGAAAAACCTTTAGCGAAAAGACGAGCTTTATGTCTATCCACTTTTCCATCTGGTCCAAAATTTGTTTTGTAAACCCATTTGCATCTGACAAGTTTTCTTCCTTTTGGAAGAGGAACAAGATCCCAAGTATTGTTTGCCAATAAGGAACGATACTCTTCATTCATAGCTTCATCCCAATCTGGATGACTAGAGGTTTCTTCAAAGGTTTCTCGATCAAGTTTTTCTGGAACTTGAGCCAATAAGGAAGAGGCTCTTTCGAACTGAGAATGTGTACATCGTTGATCAACATGGTCACCTGCAAGAGAACCTGCTGCATCCTGAGTAGAGCAGACCCATATTGGAAGCGATGGAGTATAAGGAATAATTTCACTAGCTGGAGGAGGATTTTCATCCTCATTGTCATCATCTGAACTAGAAGGAATGCTATTAAAAATATAAGAGAGAGAGAGAGAGGTGACACATATGCCGAATCAGGCTCGCAGGCCAAAGGTGGCACACCTGCTGAACTAGGCTCGCAGGCCGATATATTTTTATCAAAATTTACATCTCTTCTAATGATTATATTTTTGGATTTGGGTTGAAGAAGTCTATATCCTTTGACATCTTCAGAATATCCAACAAAATACATTTTTCACTCTTAAGTTCTAAGGCTTTATGTTTCACATCTGGAATATGGGCCTAAGCATCACTTCCAAAAACACGAAAGTGACTTACATCTAGTTTCATTGAGCTCCAAGCTTCTTCTGGAGTTATATTCTTTAAAACCTTAGTAGGAGTGCGATTTACTATGTAATTTTCAGAGTTAATGGCTTCTGCCCAAAAATTGAGACCAAGTCCTTTAGATTGAAGCATACAATTAGCCATTTCTTTCAAGGTGCGATTCTTCCTTTCAGCTACACCATTTTGTTGTGGAGTATATGGAACAATATGTTGCAATCGAATTCCATGCTCAATGCAGAAGTTGATAAATTTGTTGTTAACATATTATCCGCCATTTTATGATCTTAACTTAATAATTTGATGTCCATATTGTTTCTCAACAAAGGCCTTAAAGGCCAAGAACATGTTAAAAACTTCACTCTTGAGTTTTAAGAAATATACCCAAGTGCGTCTGGAAAAATCATCAATGAAGGTTAAGAAGTACTTGCAACCAGAGAAAGAAACAACAGGAAGTGGACCACATAAATCACTGTGCACAAGCTGCAAAGGGGCTGAAGCGTGCCAAGAGGCATGTTTTTCAAAACTATCCCGATGATGTTTTCCGAGTACACATCCGGAGCAAACACCATCTCGACAAGATACCATAGGAAGGCCCGTCACCATATTTTCCTTACATAGAGTTTGAAGAGAGCAATAGTTTAAGTGACCAAATCGCTCATGCCAAAGTTTGCTCACATCATCATTATGAGCAACAAAAACGGAGGGAAGAGAGGATGACCCAAAGTTTTCAAACTTATACAACCTTGTGGAATCATCAGCAATGCCAGTAGCTAAAATATGTTTAGGATCTTTGAGGTCCTTGATTACAACATCATGAGGTGAGAATTCTACTATTTTCCCTTCACCTGAATGAGTTATCTGATAAACAGATAAAATGTTGCATGACAAGGTAGGAACACATAATACATCATTAAACTGACCATTATCTAGATGAATGGTTCCAGATCCTACAACACTAAGAGATCTATCATCACCAACATAAATATGTTTGGTGTTACAATCATTTAAAGAAGAAAACATGGCTTTATTTTTGGCCATGTGATAAGAAGCTCCATAATCAATGAGCCACTCATGAGAATGAGAAGAGGAAGATACATTTAATGCATAACCAGATCTTGATGCTTGACAACCACAAGAAGAAAGTGCCATTCCTAAAGATGAAGGTGAAGAGTGCTCCAAATTGATGTTGTGCTTCTTCATTGTTGCTTCTAAGGCTTCCATCTTCTTAAAACATTTGGACTCTAAATGGCCATCACGATTGAAAAATTTGCAATGTCTATCTGTCTTCTTTCCTTTGTTTTTATATGCCTTATCATTTTGGTGAGTTGATTTTTCAGTTTGTGGCTGAAATTTCTTAGGACCCTTGCTTGGTTTCAGACCATACTTTTTAGGATAGTGCTTCTTGGAATTCTTTTGATATGATTGATGTGGGGCTGCTAAGGCTTTCTTAGAACCATTTCCAGCAATGATAAGACCAAGGTGTAAATGTTTTTCTTGTTCTCTTATCAAAGAATCACAAAAGGCATCAAAAGAGGGATTATTGTAGGTGGTTCTTGAAGAAATGATGGCTTCTCTAGTGGAATGGAAGGCAGAAAAAAATACAGAGTATGCAGGGCCAAACTAGTAAGAATGCAATAGATGAGGATACCATCTTCCTTTTTGACCTTATAACCTTCTAAAATAACTCTGAGGGTTTTGAATTTGGTCAAAAAATCTTCAATAGAGGAGAAATTATTGGGGTCCAAAGTAAGCAACTCATTTTCAAGCTGATGTGCCCTGATTTGATTTTGAATGCCAAAGACAGTATTTAGCTTGTCTAGGGCTTCATGAGGGGTGTCAATGTCAAGGATATGAAATCAAAGATCTTGAGCAATGGACATTCCTATCAACCCTCGTGCTTGATCTTGTTTATTTTCCTATTAAGCAACTTTATCATCATTAGAAGGTTTAGTTTCTAGCCCTGTGGCTATTCTATAAAGCCCTTGACTTCTAAGTATATCTACCATGTGAGGTAGCCATTGGAAATAATTGGTGTTGTTAAGAATAACCAGACATGCACTTTCCATTTAAAAAAAAAACTGAAGCTGAGAAAATCTGAAACTAACTACTCAAATGGAAAGATCTCGAAAAATTAGGCCATTTAAAAAAAAACGGCTTGAAAAAAAGGCTTTTGGATGAAGAAGTTATGCCTTTTGAAAAAAAACTAAGTTGTAGATGCCAAATAGTTATGAGAACGGGATGAAGTGCGGCTCTTTAAAAAAAAAATTCCGCCCCTTTGAACAAATTTTTTTTACAAAAGAAGCTTGAGAAGGAGACTTGAACCCAAGACCTCTATTCGCATAAACTAACCCCTCACCAAGTGAGATAGTAAAATGATTATGTTATTTTAGAAAGGAGGAAGGGGGGATGATTATTATTATTATTATTATTGTTGTTGTTGTTGGAGGTGTGCGCGCCTTTTCCTACACAAAAAACGAGCAAAAAAAATGAAATGCAAAGCCTTATGGCAGAATACCTTTCATATAAGATTAAATGTCCACATCTGCTTTAGATTTTTTTTAATTAAAAAATTATTGAAAAGGATAATATAATATCCACTCTCCACTTGTCATAGTCAAAGATTTTAGAGGAGATGGGGATAAAATACATTTTGTGTCATTTACCCTCTCATTCTCTTGTCTTATGGAAGCCATTATGAACAATATTGTCGTATTTACCTTGAGCTTTTCCTGCTTGAACTAAATTGGTATTGCCTAGATTCATTGGTATTATTGTTTGAGTCTTATTCTTTGAAAACATTTGTAAATGTGATGGAATGAAAAGGGTTTGATCATTTTCAGGTGGTTATTCCTAAATTTTTTCAACATAATCTTAAACATCTTTCTAAATTGCATAAGCTTCATGATCGCCTTGATTTTTTGTATTTGTTTCTTTCTCTCACCCAAGCTCATGGTTGCTCACCCATCCTCTTAAAACTTTTGGTCTCGAAGTGAAATCAAGAAAGAATATGATGTTATAGTGATGAATGCAAAATATGATTAATAAGCTTTTTTATTATGGTTGTGACTATATATCTCAGAAAGTGTCTCACTTCTTACATGTCAAGAAAAGTATCATCTTTCCTAGATTTTTTCAACATATTCTTAAATATATCGATAAATTTCACAAGCATAATCATTTATTTTTTTTCCTTTTTTTTTAAATAAAGGGTTATATTCTATTGATTCAGCTGGAATATGGGACATAACCCTTACATACAAAGATATGTCTTCTTCAAAAAGAGATCATAAATGCTCATTATAAATTCTATTTCTACCTATTCATTTCCATGCAAGGATTCTTACATTATTTATTCTAAATATTCGCCAAAATATTCCATAGTATTTTGAAAAAAAACATAAAATTAGAACATGATTATATTTCCTAGTCACTTGCTTCCATTTCCATTTGTTCACCAATTGTTTGCTCATTCTCCTCTACTTGTGTGCTATGCAAAGTGAATTCTTACATAGTTTGGTCATGGGGGCCACTAAGTTGCTTTCCTTCACAAGTAGTTGGATGGATAGGGTTGGAGAGACCATAGAATTATTTCAAGACACCAATAGTTTCCAATTCCTTCTTTACCTATATACCATCCACCTTCAGTGCCAGAGTATGCACCTTATTTTCCAGGGTTTCCACCATGAGATGGAGGCACTCTGTTTCCTTCCATGGATATTCTAATTGAAATTTGAGCTGGGAGAAATGGGAATGAGTTTTCAAGGTAACTTGTTCACAAATTTTCATCATCATGACTTAGATTTCCTCCATTGCATTAGGCAACAAGTGATCCTCTTTACCATTTTCGCTACTTTCATGACTCAAAGAAACCATATTACCAGAAAATACTGATTCTTTAGAAAAAAATCATTATGTAATTCAGGGGGAAAACCCTTCTTTTATGATTCCTAGAAACTTCTTCCATCACCCCAATGACCATTGCTTCAAATATATTGCCGTGATCATTGATTGGTCTGATGAACCATAATATCCCTGCAAAGAATCCTTCAACCTCATTATGAGTGAAATCATACTAAAATGGAATAACATTGGAAGAACACCAAATTATGATCCCAACATCATCCTATTAAGTAGGATTTAATTCTGATCTCCACCCGTCCTTCAAAATGGATTTCAATCCTCTAGATTCCCATCTATAAGGTTCTTCCTAATGTATCTACATGATCGATGTGAAAACCTTGTATCTTATCATTAATCCATGATTAAATGCCTTAATAAATAATCTCACACTCACAATGATCCACTTGTTCCAATGTTTAAATGCATTTAATCTCCCTATTGATGACAAATTGCCAATCATGTGATATAGCTTGTGGTGGGAATGCCTTCGTCTAGGGAAATACTCCCCTATTCCAAGTTTGTTCCCCTATTGGTCTGTTCATTGGAAGATGCATTATTTCCCCTTTTAATGTGATATAAGATAATGGATTCAAAATTTTGAATCCGTATCCATATTCTTGTTGTTAGTGGAGCCAAATCTTCCCCTGAAGGATTTTTATAATGGAATCTCCAAAGACAAAGATATAATGACTTCCTTTTGTCTGAGTTATTCTCAATCTCTGCCATAATGCAAGAGATTATGCTTGATTCTTTTTTTCCATCCTAAGTCCCAAGTGTATTTGTCATTGCTTCTCCTTTGGGGTTGCAAATGACCCCTCCCGCTCCTTCATCACCCTCCTATATTATATTTGTAAACATTTGTATCAACATTTAAATATTTTCTATATACTAATATTACTTTATTGAATGTAATTGTGTAGTGTCAACCCCCTAGGGCATTGCTCGGCGAGAAAGAGGTGGTTGTAGTACAAGCACCTATTCAAGAACATGTTGCAAATATTAAGGATCAAGCTAATGATCCTATGGAAGAAGATACTTGTGATGATAACATAGTTGAAGAAGACGGGACAAATAGATTGATCTAGGAGATATTTAATAATGTTGGAATGGATGTGATGGAAATCAGTATGATGGTCGTGCTTTTGATAAACCTGTACTCGAGAGGGAAATTGAACCTCTTTATGAAGGCTCAAAAACATCTCCTCTCTGTTGTATTGTTGTTGGTCAAATTAAAGGTGGTGAATGGTTTGTCAAACACATTTTTGACACAAATCATAACACTACAAGGAAAATACATTCTAGAGAATGTTATAACATAGATTTTGTGTTATAAAATTGGAAAAAATTCTTAAAAAAATATTTGCTAAAACATTCAGTTGTGGTAGTTGATTTTTTAGTGGAGATTATAACAAAACTTCATCACAAGTGTAAAATTCTTGGCGGCCGAAGGTTTTAGCGGATGTTTTTTTTAGCGGTGTACTTACTGTAAAAATAACACCGGTGCATTAAATATATAAAATAACCAGGGCTTCATACTTAACTAAAAGCACCGAGGAATTGAATGCAAAGAACACTCGTGCCTAAAATGTATACTTCCCTGGTAGGTATATATTAAAAAAATGCACCAAGGTGTTATGTTCATGAATGACAGTGGGGCAGGAAAAAAATTATTGCAGACTCGATGCTTTTATTTAAACTCATAGCTCCGATGTGTATGATTTGTATAAAAGCACCGACACACTTTTGATATAAAACATATGGTTTTGTTAATTTGATTAATGCACCGGGGCAGGAAAAAAATATTGCAAATCCGATGCTTTTATTTAAACTCGTAGCTCTGATGCCTATGATTTGTATAAAAGCATTGGTGAACTTCTAATATAAAAGAGATGATTTTGTTAATTTGAAAAATGCACCAAGGCTGTAAATTATATTTTTTAGCACCAGGGCGTTAGTTCTATGAAAGCACCGGTGCTTTAAGAATTACAATGCACCAGCGCATTAAATGCAAACAATATCGGTGCTTGAAGAATTAAATGCCCCGATCTTGTCGTTTTCATAAAAGGCATCGATCTTGTAAGAAAAATGTCATAACGATGCTTTTGGATAACATAACTCAGTGGTGTGTGTTTATGTTATGGATGCACCCATTTTTTTTATGATATTTTCTCTTTTTTAGAAACATCGACATCTGACAATGCAATTATTTTGATTTCTAAAATCCAATATTCATAAAAAAATCGAAATATATGTTATAAAAATATTCATATAAATTAAATTTTGATTAGTTCATTTATATATGATGTTTGGATTAATTTTTTATATTATCATATTTCACATCTCTTCATTATAATATTTAATTATCCATATATTTAATCAGTGGTGTAACATTTCACAGCGACATTAGATAACACAATAGAATAAATTAAAATTTATTTTAGTATATATCAATAAGAGGCTCTTTTTCATACAAAATGGGATTTTTGTTGGTAACCCCTTGTCTTTCAATTGGGACTCTATGCCCATTACATTAAACAAAATGTTTGATTTTCACAAATAATTATATCAAAATGTACAAGAGCTTGCATTTATATCAAAATAGATCATCATTCTTTGTTGGAATTGATGTCAATTTTTGATATGCTTCCATAACTTGGGTTATTTGAACAAATGTTTTGTTGATTGCGTCGATTTTTTTCGTCTTCTTGATATTTTTCCATCTGCAAACATAAAAACAAAGTGTAATGAGTGTATCTACATAGGTGAGAATAATGAAAATTGAAATAAATAATATACATCAATGTAAATAAAAAATTAATGTAACATAGAAAGAAGTGACTCATGAACTGTACACATGGTTTCAAAACGAAATATTTTGTTGGCGTAGTTCCATACTTTGTTTCCTGCAAGTTTTATATGCCATTATAAATCATAGATTTAACCTAAATGATTTTTTTGTTCTATTAATTATAAACACAGAGAAGTAAAACAACACAGATACTTACAAATTCCATAATTAATTTTTGATATTCCAACATATACTGACAACCCATATTTAACCCAATGTCAATCAATTCTTTTGATAAATCTTCTTTTTATGTTAGCACCTATTTGAAGTCATTCAAGGATTATTGTTGTAAAAAATCTTAAAAAGTACAAAAATGAAGACTTGGGTTGTTATAAGGAAATATTAACAATTACTCACAAACTTTGATATCAACCCTTTTCTTCCTTGTCATCCTGTTTTATGTGTTGAATGAGTTCCATTTTGCTTTCTTTTCTGCAATAAAATACTTGAAAATTAATATTTAATGATAAATTAGTTGTTTATATGTACAAAGTCAAACATGATTACATATATTTTAAGCACGTTGTTGTTGCGATGGCTCCTCCTATGATGAAATTATGTCCATTTCTTTGACCATCTCCTTGTACATTTTTTTGGACATTCCTACTAGCATGTTTCACATATCAGCTCGTTGATCCTTTGGGATTTTCATAATCTCCCTCAAAAAAATAATAAAATATTTTTATATTGATATATGAAAACTAAATACAACAAAATTTATATTAATAAGTGAATGTTTGTAGTAATATATATGCTATTATTTTTCCTCTTTATCATAAATTTTGAATCATCGAAAATAAATGTTCCAATTAAAAATTATGTTGGAGGTAAATTACATACATTGCAAAACCCTAATTTCTAGCTATTTATATAACAAACCTTTGTTCTAATATATCTCTAAAATTTCAGAACTTTTGAATTTGAAAATTTATTTTGTAGTACTTTGATATGTCTTCTTTGCAATTCCATAGGTTTGATAAAATATTGATGTGTCAAGTAAAAGTTATTGCAACTTTCCCAATTTTTTTATTTTTATTTTTGGCCGATTCCCAAAGATAAATTGTACAACATGGAATGTATCCAATTTTTCAAATATGATTTTAATATTTATATCTAAGGTACTTCAATATGTATCCTTAGAACAAAGTTTCACGTTCTAAAACTTATCTAGGATAGTTTCATAGAAATTATACCAAGATGACTCATTTAAAAGATGATTTTAAGACTAGTTAGAAACCCTAAATTCCATAGGGTATATATATCCTAAATTATAGTAAAACATGATTTAAAATTTTGATCAATTATACCCTAATATTTATCTTTAAATTGCTCAAAATTTCATGGTATGAAGCCTCCTAGGAAAAAAGTTATAGAACATTTTCTAGGATAACTCATTTGAAACTAATTTAAGAAAAAATTACAAACCTTGAATTCAATAGGGTATATCTCATAAAAAGTAACAAATTAGAATATAAAATTTTGATGACATGTACTTCAAAAATTTCCTTACTCCTAAAAATTTCATTATTTGAAGCTTCCGATAAGAAAAATGTATATCAAAAGTTCCATGAAGACTTTAATAAAGGAGGAAAACCCCTATGATCATAGCTCTAATGCCAGATGTCATGAAAAATGTGCCTAAAAAATGATAAGAAGTCAATGAATCTAAGTCACTTCAAGGGTATAACCTCCTTTTATAATTAATTCAATGTAATACAAGATATGGTGATCCTAAAACTAGGTCTCCTTGGTATATACATACGATATATAGGGCAGTATTCTAATGAAAAGGTACAATGAAAGGTATTGGCCTATATAACAGTAGAACAATAGAAATGTAAAAATTCAATATATATGAATTAATAATGAGTTATAGGGTTGACATAGCACTTGAATAAGGCTTGAAAAAAAAAAAGGCAGCTCATGACGTTGTGTTGATAGATGATGTGATTAAATAGAAAGAAACTATATGGTCATGGTGGAATTCGAAACCAAAAGAAAACAAAAGAAAAAAGAAGAATATGGGAGTGGGGTATGTGAAATGAATTCGGTTTAGACATGGTTTAGTAGAGAACTCAAATGTCAAGATTAATCACGGAGCACTGATATTTAGGAAGGAGTTAGATCACCAAGAGTACTCAAAATGTTGAAAATTATAGAAGGTGAAGGGGTAGTAGTAGAGTTTTAAGAATCAATAAAAGATTTGAAAGGCCAAATTTATTAGAAGATACAATTATAATTTGAGAGAGGAAAGGATGTGAAGTTCTCAACTGATAGAGAAAATGATAAAAAGTGGACATGGCTTGTGTGATGATAACATAATGAGCGTGACTGCAAAGAGAGAGTAAAAAGGTTGAATGCATTATTATTTAAAATATTCTAAAAAAATAAAAAGAGGAACATATCAACATAAAACTAGTTTTTTAAATTAATTTTCCACTATAAATTTGTGTCACTATATGAATGTTTCATGTGCATTTCTAGTGTGGTGTATAATGGTGCTTTTACTTATTTATGTTCAATTTCTTTCTTGACTAGTTGATCATTTTATGATCCATTTTGAATTTAATATATGTATGCTCTACCATGTGTTGTGATAAGCAGGGGGGTTGGTTTTCCACTACATTATGAACTATAGACTATTCTCCATTATGGAAACCATCTAGAAAATGTACTAAGGTTTATAATCTTAATTTATGCACCCTCAAGTGAATTCATTTCATCATTTGACTGGATTATGTCGTATGTAAAAAAATCTCTCTCTCTCTCTCTCTCTCTCTCTCTCTCTCTCTCTCTCTATATATATATATATATATATAATTTAAATTGTATCGCCTCAAAATTTATTCATACAACAAAAAAATATATCATTGTTCATGTTGCGTCTGGTCACAATCAACCTCAATGGAAACCAGATCTATTGACCATGGAGAATAGTTCATATAATGAAAAATGATTACAAATATCATTATGAAATCAATGAAAACTAACATACAATAAAATACAAAAAGTAAAAGACAACTGCCAAGTGGATAAATATAGTATCAAGATTCAAATTAACTAATTGGGGACAAATCTTGAGCAATAGTTCCAACTTATGAAGGAGGTTTCAGATCACATTGTAGATGAATTTATAGGTTAGCAAACCAAGCATCCAAACTAGTATTACATGCGCATTGGTAATGTTGCACACACTTGATTTTATTAAGAGAAGAGATGATATCATTGTGATCTTCATGTTTCTCATTTTGGATCCTACCTAAGAGTGTCTTCATCTACTAGTGAAGGGTAACCGACTTCAAGTATTGGATTTGTCTTCCTCTAGTGTTTGTAGAGCTAGGAACCCAAATGGCTACCTCAACTTGACTTTCCGAGTCAGAGTAGGCTTGTTAGTGGTTAAGGCATCAAGTTGGAAAATTCCATCTTGAATTTCTAGATGAGTGGAAGAGTGAAAAATGGCTACAACAACTTGGGCTTATGATTGGGCTTGTTTTTGGCCCTAAGGACCCTTTCCCTGAAACCCATAGTGACAATGCATTCGATGTTGTTAGTGAATAGTGCACTAGAAAAACCAAGGGTTAGAATATAATTCTCCCCCAAAACACTCAGAATATTGGGGATATTAGAATAAGAAATAAAATTAATACCTAGGGAGATTTGAATTTCCAAAGAGGCCTATGATTGATTTTAATTGAAATAAACTCTTGAGGGGGGTTTGGGGGGCATATAAAATATTCCTGGTAATATAAAATAACCACTGCTAGTCAACAACATTAAAAATACGTCTCACCCCCATTGAGCTCAGAGCATCACATGCCAACACCCACCAAATAAAAACAAAACCAGTGAATAAATTGTCAAAACCAAAGGAATTATACATAGAGAGAATTACCCAATACTAACCAACCACAAAACATGAACCTACATAGTCATGAGAGTTATTTGAAGGCTAATGTCTCTTGCTCTTGCAATATATGTCATTGTAGTTGTTGTCAACGCCTCAGATGATGCCTCCACTATTGAAAAAATTCAACAAGAAAATCTAAATTTGATTTGTCCTTGATTAAATTGAGAAAATTTGAATTTCCACATCAACAGACAACTTGGATGCAGTTAACTGAGGTGAAATAGTTCTTGTCACTTGTTTAGCTCAGTAAATTCGAGTTGGAGGAGTTAGAGTTCAGTTAAACATGCGTGATTTCTAATTTGTAGCAATCAAGGTCAGTTATTTCATGTTGTTTCCAGTTAAGCTAGTTCTAACTGTTGGAGGAACTAGTGGAAGGTTAGTTGTGTTGTGGAACTTCAATGAAACTTAGTGATCATTTAGTTAACTAATAAATAAACCAAAAATATCTAGTTAATGTAGAGAATTAGAGTTCCCCAGCTATGGTGGAGATTTCAAGCCAGTGTAACATCAATTGTAGACTAGTCTTGAGTGTGAGGGTGTTTCATGCAGTCAGATGATCAACCTTGGGAGTTGCACATTCTCTCTCTCTCTCTCTCTCTCTCTATATATATATATATATAGTGAATTTAAATTGTATTGCCTCAAAATGTCTTCATACTCCAACAAAATATATCATTGTTCGTGCTATGTGTGGTCACAGACTGTCTCAATGGAAACCAAATCTATTAGCCATGGGAAAGAGTTTAGATAATGAAAAATTATTAAAACTATCGCTATGAAATTTTTGACAACTAACATAGACTAAAATACATAAATTAAAAGACAATTGCCAAGTGGGTAATCGAAATATCAAGAGTAAGATGAATTAACTAGGGCTAAATCTTGAGCACTAGTTGCAACAGGTGAAGGAGGATTCATATCACATTGTAAGTAATTGAATAATGCAACATGCAAAGGGTTTTTTAGAGGGTTTATTTCCCCTAGAAAAATAAAATTTTCATGTTTTTATTTCTCATTGCATGTTTATGATTGGTGTTCTAAATTGTGAATTAAGTTCCGCAGAGCAATATTGTAGGTTTGTGTCTATTAGGTACCTATAATACTAGTATAGCCCCGTTATTGTTATTTTTGTGCCCATGTAGTCCCCATATTTTTATTATTGTTCCTCATAGAAGCCCACTATTCTTATTGCTGTGTCCTTACATTATTATTATTATGTAGCCTCTGATTATATTGTGACCCCTTAGACTCCTATATATAGAAAGGAGGTTTTTTCATTTGAATCATCCAAGAATTGTTCATTTATGTAATTTAAAGGAGGTTTACCCCTCGAAGAGGCTAAATTTTAAGTCGTTGATCTATCTTTTCTTCTATTTTGTGAGCTAGTTCCATAACATTTGGTATTAGAGCTTTGGATTCTAGGGTTTCGCTTCTTCAAACATGCCATCTTGGGATTTTCACTACAATTTTTTTTCTATAAAGATTCAAAAGTTGAAATTGAAACCACTTAGAGTTGAATACTAGTGAACCTCATGTATGAATTTCATATATTGGTTCTCTATATTTTTGGAGATATGATCCGAGGAAGTTATGGTTTTTGCAGGCTCTAGAATTTCGTCTCAAATAATTGATCGAGGGAAAATTTTCATAAATTTCGTTTTAGAATTAAAATTTGAATTCTGTAAGAATTAGTCGAAATTTCGTGGACTGTAGTGTTTCCTGTATCAATTTGAGAGCCAAATTTTTAAATAGTGATACCTGGCATCCCTTACAACTTCGCTCTACTGGACTAGTCCATAATAAAGACATCATGGGATATTGGGCATAAAGTTACCTTGAAGATTCCAAATTTAGTCTGACCTATGACATTGGAAAGAAGACTGAGAGGGATACCATAGGACCAAATTTCAGCTCCTGAAGATCCAAGATCACATAGATCCTTAAAAGCAAGAAAATTATGTGTATTTCTTTTAAATTGCATAAATTTTGTTTGAAAAATCAGTTTGAAGTGATTCCAAGGTATACTAAAGAATATATATCAAGATTTGGTTCTAAAATTCCTCCCAAAAAAAATAATTCCACACCCATTAAGCCCTTAGAAAGCTCTACTGTGACACATGAAGAAGAACAGTTGCAACATGATATATCAAAATTACGGGACCAAGTGTAACAAATTTCGCTCTCACATAGAGCAACCAAAGATGACCTAAAAGGTGACATGGATGGTTTAAAAGGTGAAATGAATGGTTTAAAATCAGCCACGGATTGTTTCAATAATGACATGGAAGCTAAGATTGATGGTATAAAAGAAAAACTAAAAGGAAACATGGAAGACTTGAAGAATGGTCTAAAAGCATACATAAAAGTTTTAACAAAGTTGCTACAATAAATGATTCCAAATGTTGAAAAGTTATTAGATGAAACTGTTATGAAACCATCTCACAAAATAGAAGAAAAGATATATCAATGACTTAGAAATTAGCCTCTTTGAGGAGGCAACCTCCTTTACATTACATAAATGAACAATACTTGGATGATACAAATGAAAAAACCTCCTATATATATATAGGGGTCCAAGGGGTCATAATATAATCCTAGCCGACATAAAAATATCAATGTAAGGGCACAAAATTAACAATAGTAGGCTTTTATGGGGCACAATAATAACAATATGGGGACTACATGGGCACAAATATAACAATAAGGAGGGTACACTAACAATAAAAATAAGGGGATACACTAGTATTATAGGGACCTAGCATGCACCTCTCCTTCAAAAAAGTGTGTCCTCAATGCTTGAGTAGTTCAGGATGCTTTTATATAAAATTATCATCCTCCCATGTCGAATCTTTTGTGGGTAAGTTCTTCCACTTGATGAGATACTCTGAAATTAATCTATTTCATAGCTGTCGATATCTTATTTTCGTGACCACTTGATGCTCCAATATGATTTTTTATTCCTCGTAAAGTTCTAGCAATATTATTTGAACTGGGATCTTGTCACCTATAACCTTCTTTAAGCATGAAATATGGAAAACTGGGTGCGCTCGGGAAGATGCAAGAAGCTCCAATTTGTATGCCATAGTACCAATCTTTTGCAACACCTTGTAACGACCATAATACTTTAGAGATAATTTATTAACCTTGTTAGCTTGCTTCAGAGACATTTGTTTTATTGTTGTAGTCGTAAAAAATACCTAGTCGCCTACATCAAAAATTCTTTCATTGTGATGTTGATCTATCTGTTTTTTCATTCAATTTTGTGCCAAAGTGAGGTTATCCTTTAAGAGTTGGAGAACTTATTGTTGATGCTCGATGTGATATTCCACTGCTTGAACCTTGGAATTTTCTCTTAAATATGATGTGATTGAGGTCGGATGATATCCATTAAGTGCCATAAACAGGGTCATTTTTTCTGCAATATGGAAGGAAGTGTTATACCACCATTTAGCCAAAGGTAACCACTTGACCCATTGTGTATGTTTATCAAATACAAAACGACAAATATATCCTTCCAAACAGTTGTTCACTATCTCATTTTTCCCATTATATTGAGGATGATATGATGAGCTCTAAGCTAATTGAGTACCCAAACCAGAAAATAATTTCGTCCAAAAATTTCGTGTAAAAATGGGATCTTTGTCACTTACAAAAATCTTTGGGTTTCCATGTAGCTTTTGAATCGTTTCCATAAATGCAATAGCAATTGTACTGGATTTAAATGGATGAGATAATGAAAAAAAGTGTGAATACTTCGTAAGTCTATCAACTACCACCATGATGACTCTTTCCTTCGGACTTGCATAAACCTGTGATAAAATCCATTGAAACCTCCTCCCAATATTGTCTTGGAATGGATAAAGGTTGTATTAGACTTGGGGTCTTAATCGTCTCAACTTTATTTTTTTGGAAAACCAAACATTCTGTCACAAAATTTTGAATATCATATTAAGACCATCCCAAAAAAAATTCCTTCTTGATCCCGTGGTAAGTTTTTAAAAATCCCAAGTTCCCTCATAAGGGAGAGGTGTGCAATTCCAAAAGAATCTTTTGTTTGAGTTGGGAGTTATTACAAATATATAAGCAATATTTGTACCATAATGAATCATTTTTTTGTAGAAATTATACAACATATATGTATATCATGGATTCAATCCGATCTAACAATGTGCTAAATCTAAATATTGAATCACTTCTACAAATCAATTGTGGAATTAAAAACACAATCGCCAGTCACATGAAGTAAAGAAGAATCAATCAAACCACAACACAGATAATTTCCTGGGGAAATATTGCTGCTCAAAACCCCACTATATTCTATTGCATATTCAACATCGATACAAGAAACAATTACATACAACTCTTCTCACAAGAGCCCTCTTGTACTTAGCTAATTGTCTCACACTGTCCTGGACAAAATCGAAATATTGCTGCCCAAAACCCCACTATATTCTATTGTATATTCAGCATCGATACACGAAACAATTACATACAACTCTTCTCACAAGAGCTCTCCTGTACTCAGCTAATTGTCTCACACTGTCATGGACAAAATCGACCAATGCTTAGTCAATTCTCAGCCTCCTGACAGCCTGCCTTTCTTGCACAATTCATGTGGAATTCAATCCCTATTCCATAGGAATTTTGGCCTTCCTTGACTGCGCAGGGATCATGGGAAATCCAATGGCTGTTTGGTTGCATGGGTGCAACCTAATAATCCTACAATTGATAGTCAACATCCCTTTCACCTAGATCTCAACTCGGTCTCCACTGGAACTGAAATGCATGTAGCTAATAATATCAAATCATCAGTTGCATGTTATATCATTGATTGTGAAATAAATAATATTTAATTCACTTGATCTCTCACTAATGCAACAAATAGTTACAACTAGCACAATTGACTTTAACTCACTTAACTCACTTAACTGAGTTAACTGATTACTCATGCATTAAACTAATGCAATTAACTGCAACTTAAACTCTAAAACACATAGAATCAGTATGTGTGCCTCACCAACTACCCTCAACTCGAAATTCATGGGTTAATTGAGTTTATCACACTCAATTAACTAGTACAAGTTATTTTGAGATAATATTACATTTTACTGTCCATTTTAATTAAGGGATAAATAAAATAGACACTGCACCAAATTTATCCCACACTAGTGTAGGTGATGCTAAGACCTGTGGTCCCACACTAGTGTAGGTGTTTCTTGGATCTCCTAGTTTCACACCTAGTGTAGGTGCAACTTGGACCTCCTGGTCCCACACCTAGTGTAGGTGCTGCTTGGACCTCCTGGTCCCACACCTAGTGTAGGTGCTGCTTGGAACTCCTGGTCCCACACCTAGTGTAGGTGTTTTCATGTTGTTTCAGGATGCCAATTTCACTGTTTCTTGTTGCAAACTTCAACACTCCCTCTCAACAAGAAAGCAATGTCCTTGCATGCAAAATGAAACTCTTGCATGCAAAAATTCTCTAGTGTTTCTCACACATGAAACCTTTGCATGCAACACTTTCGAAACTAAATAGCCTCAAAACAATTGAATTATTATAATGCATTTGTCATCAGATTCATCTGACTACTGCTAGCTACTACACATATATACTACATTATCTGCACTATTGACATCTACATCTATGCACTCTGCATTTCTTCCAAATCCGATCTGGGCTCCAGTATCCGACACCTGTCACTCTAATTTCTGTCCTCCTAAAATTTTACTGCATCAATATAACTAGTCCTGATACTGCTGTAATTTTGGCTCCTTGTAGCCAGGTTAGATCCATGAGATGCACCATCTCGAGGACCCTGCAAAAATTTCTTCTTGGGATTAATATTGCATGTCGCCCCACCTCACACCTGTAGGTATAGCTCCATGCACTTCCTATGCCCATCTGGCTCGAAATTTCTCTGCTTGAGTGGTTTCTGCCACTCCATGATCCTCTGCATGTGGCTAATCCAAATCTTGAGGTTCATTCTTTGGAACAAATTGTTCCTCACCTGCATGCAAATCCAGCTCCCTC
Source organism: Pinus albicaulis (assembly GCA_034641835.2). Classification (NCBI taxonomy): domain Eukaryota; kingdom Viridiplantae; phylum Streptophyta; class Pinopsida; order Pinales; family Pinaceae; genus Pinus; species Pinus albicaulis. The sequence goes on along the minus strand of CM076575.1, from coordinate 771,781,369 downwards.
TCGAGGGTCAATTGCATGGCTTTCTAAAGCTTCCCAATGGTTGGAAGCTCTATAGAAATCACATCTACATCAAGTCTATAAAGATTCTTCACTCGAATCCCAATAATATTGGCTTGTCCTGTTTCTTTGTGTCGCAAGAAAGATTTTCCTTAACTAAAAACAACATCATAACCTCTATCCTCCAACATTGCAACTGAAACTAATTTTTTCTTCAAGCCTTATACATGCATTACATATTTTAATAATAATGGTTTACCTAACTATCTCTATAAATTAACTATACCAATCACAGTAGTAATGTACCTCCTATCATCACCCATATCGATATGCATCTGGAGGTCCTTTTCCTCCGAGCTACTGAAAAGTTCTTTGTTTCCCGTCATGTTGAAAGATGCACCACTATCCAAGTACCACCCTGATCCCATCATACTTGAAACCATGCATGCAATCAGGGAGAAGTCAAGCTAAAATTGCGAGGCCAAAGCCTCACCAGCTGAAGATCCTGAAGCCTTCTTGTTCTTCTTCTTTGGTGGACAATTAGTGGCATAATCTCCATGCTCGTGACATTGAAAAAATTTCACTCTGGACATGTCGCGTTCCTTGACTTCATCACCGATCTCAAATTTGAAATAGGATTTATTTCCCTTCCACTTATTCACCTTGACAACCAAAGCACAATCTTCCTCATCTTCATTCATAGATAAAGATCCATCTCTGGTATTCCACCTGAATCCTTCTTGCACCAAATCTGACCAAAGTCGTTCCCAAACTGGCAGCGTCTCCCTCTCATTGAAAGAGCCCTGATAACTATGGAAACCATTGGGAAGTCCTATAAGAGCTAGGCTCACCAAATCATCATAATAGACAGTAATTCCTACACTCCCATGCTCATCCCAACATTGGACAAACTTTGTTAAGTATACCGAAATAGTGTCGTTCTTCTCCATTTTGATCTTCCTTAGTTTCTTCAGTGCCAATTTCCTATGGTCACTTCTGTTTTGAAATAGATCTTTCAAAGCTTTCCACATTTCATATAAAGTCACTTTGCCATGGAAACTTGAGACAATGTGGTCTCGTACTCCCTCCAGTAATATCCTCCTCGCCTTTGCCACTTTCTTTTGCCATGCATCAATATTTGTAGCATCTGTCACACCAGGTTTAGGAACATCATTTTCAATGAATTCCTTCAAGCCATTGTCTTCGAGTACTGCCTCCATCCTATCTTTCCAAGAAATATAGTTAGAGCTGCCCTCAAGTGCATACTCCAATATCAAGCCATTGAAAGCCATTTCGATCATGAATCACCTGTAGCACCAAGAAACTCTTCTGCAAATTCGAATTCTATTCAATCACAAACCCAACTTCTCCTCCACTATTGTGATTTCATGTGCTCTAATATCATGTAGAAATTATACAACATATATGTATATCATGGATTAAATCTGATCTAACAATGTACTAAATCTATATACTGAATCACTTCTACAAATCAACTACGGAATTAAAAATGCAATCACCAATCACATGAAGCAAAGAAGAATCAATCAAACCACAACACACATAATTTCCTGTGGAAAGCTTGCTGCTCAAAACCCCACTATATTCTATTGTATATTCAACATAGATACATGAAACAATTACATACAACTCTTCACACAAGAGCCCTCTTGTACTCAGCTAATTGTCTCACACTGTCCTGGACAAAAATGACCAATACTTAGTCAATTCTCAGCCTCTTGATAACCTGCCTTGCTTGTGCAATTCATGTGGAATGAAATCCGTATTCCATAGGAATTTTGGCCTTCCTTGATTGTGCAAGGATCATGAGCAATCCAATGGGTGTTTGGTTGCATGGGTGCAACCCAATAATCCTACAACTAATAGTCAACATCCCTTTCACCTAGATCTCATCTGGGTCTCCACTGGAACTGACATGCATGCAAATAATAATAGTAAATCATCAGTTGCATGTTAGATCATTGGTTGTGAATTAAATAATATTTAATTTAGTTGATCTCTCACTAGTGCAACAAAAAATTACAACTAGCACAATTGACTTTAACTCACTTAACTGAGTTAACTGATTACTCATTCATTAAACTAATGCACTTAACTACAACTTGAAATATAAAACACATAGAATCACTCTACATTCCTCACCAAATACCCTCAACTCGAAATTCATGAGTTAACCGAGTTTATTACACTCGGTTAAATATTACAAGTTATTTTGAGATAAGATTACATTTTATTGTCCATTTTAATTAAGGGATAACTAAAATTGACATTGCACGAAATTTCACCCAAAAAAATGTGGGCATTGCTAAGACCTGTGGTCCCACACTAGTGTAGGTGCTACTTGGACCTCATGGTCCCACACCTAGTGTAGGTGCTGCTTGGACCTCCTGGTCCCACACCTAGTGTAGGTGCTGTCATGTTGTTTCCGAATGCCAATTTCATTGTTTCTTGTTGAAAACTTCAACATTTTCTAGCTAAATGTTTCAGATGTACTGATCTCTTGTTGCAACTTTTGAATGAGTTTCCACACCTCTTCATCATTCTTCCATTCATCCCTTACTTCAGTTATCCATTTAGGTTGGATAATAGAAATGGCACAAAGAAATTCTTCCACATCTTCATATTTTCTTGAGAGTGCATCTGCAACAACATTTTGCTTCCCGTTTTTGTAGATTATTTCAAAGTCAAAATGAAATATTTTTGCAACCCATTTTTTCTACTCTCCTGAAAATAATATTTGTTCCAAAAAGTATTTAATACTATCATGATAGTTTTTTACCTTGAAGTGTCTTCCCATTAGGTAAGGTCACAATTGCTTTAGTGCATGTAGTATTGCCAACACTTCCTTCTCATAAATATGCTTCGGTAAATACTTACTAATGACCCTCATGAGTTCTAAATGTTTTTTTTGGAAAGTATTCAGTCTTCATTCTAATTTGATAATATCCAGAACAAAGATCCAACTTGGTGAAGTAAATTGCTCCATGTAACTCATCCAATAATTCATCAATGATGGGGATGGAAAATTTATCTTTAATAGTGAGCTTGTTGAGCTCCCTATAATCCTGAAAAATACGCCATGATCCATCCTTCTTGTGCACCAATACTACTGGAGCAGAGAAAGAAATTTGACTAGGTTGAATTACACCAACCTCTAGCATTTCTGCAACCATACGTTCAATCTCACTCTTTAGGCATAAGGATATATATCTATAAGGCCTGATGTTTGGAGGAACACTTCCTCGAATCAAATGAATAACATGATCATGGTCACGAATAGGTGGGAGTCCCTTGGGAGTTTCAAACACCTTGGAATTATTGTTCAAGACTTTTTTGAGATCTGGACAAATAGATGATTTTGATGTTTGAACCTCTAGTGAGCATAATTGTGCAATTACACCTAGTTGTTCTTTCTTCATAAGATTTTTCATGACATTAGAGCTGAATACCTTTCCTGGCTTCCTTGTGATACCCCATAATTCAAATTCCTTTCCTTCCCAAAAAAAATTCAAGAAAAGTTCTTGAAAATTAGAAGTCATTGTCCCCAAAGATTGTAACCATTGGACTCCTAGTACAACATTAGCACCACCCATTGGAATGGAGAGAATTGGACTATTCAATACATATTCCCCCATGGTTAGCTTGATATTATGGCACTTTCTAGAGAAATTTATAGTTCCTCCATTTTCAACCATCATTTGACACTCTGATGTTGGGTATAGGAAGAAATTCAATTCTTTGGATACCTTAAAATGAATAAAATTATGGGTACTACCCGAATCAATCAATGCTATTGCATTTTTCTTCTTGATATGTCTTTCTATCTTGAGAGTTTGAGGAGTGGTAATTATTTCCAATGCATTGAAAGATATTTTCAGGTTCATTTCTTTTTTCTCTAGGGTTGGTTCTTAGTGTATATCCTCTTCTTTTGAAGTTTATTGTTCATTTTCTTCCTCCTCTTCACAATCTATGTAAAATAATTTCTTCTCAGCACACTTATGACCTTTAGTGTATTTTATATCACAACTGTAGCAAATCCCTTTTACTATTTTTTCTTCTAATTTTGGTTGTGTCAACCTTGTAGGTTGTGGAAGTCTAGGAGTAGCAACACTTCCATATTTATAGTTGTGAGTGGTAGGCTTCATTCTTGCCATAATTTTTCTTTCCAATCTGAATTCCTTCTCCAATGAATCAGGTTCCCAAAGGTGAACCTCATGTTGGATGTTATTCTTTAAATTCCCTATGAATACATCAATATTGTGTTCCTCTAGAATATAAGTTACCCTTATATTAAATTTTTGGAAGTCCTGAATGTGCTCCACCATTGAACCCTTTTGTTTGAGATTTATCAATTGGCTAAAAAAGGTGTTTCTCTTTGTATCCTCATAATGTGCTATCATTTCCTCAGTAAAAATTGACCAAGTGACAATGTTTTTACGAGATAAAAGCCATTTGTACCATACAAATGTATTGGGTTGTAAATATAAATTTGCATTACGTACCTTTTGTGTGTTTTGCGCATTATGGAGATCAAAATATTTCTCCATATGTCATATCCATGTTACGAGATATTTTCCATAAAAAATTCCTCCTATCAATATTTGCAATATGGTGGGTTTTCAATCCAACATTAGATTCTATGAAATTATGATTAACATTTCTTTTTTTCTCATCATGAGTTTCCTCTTCTACCTTTTCATCATTAGGAATCTTTTCTTATAGACAATTTGTCAAACCTTCCTTCAAACCTTCAATTTTTTCTTCTATTCCATCGATCTTAGCTTCCATGCCATCCATATTAGCTTCCATGTCTGTTTTTAAAGCATCCATGTCACCTTTTAAAGCATCCATGTCACCTTTTAGTTCATCTTTGGTTTCTCTTTGTGAGAGCGAAATTTGTTGCACTTGGTGTCATAATTTGGATATATCGTGTTGCACTTATTCTTCTTCATGAATCATAGTAGAGTTTTATGAGGACTTAATGGGTGTGTAATTATTTTTGGCAGGAATATTAGAATCCAATACTTGTATCTATGCTTCAATACGCCCTTGGAATAACTTTAAAAAAAAAAATCAAACATAAGTTATGCAATTTTAAAAAACAAATACACACCTTTTTCTTGCTTTTGAGGAGGTCGATATTGAACCTGATGTATCTCTGTGATTTCAGATATTAAAGATCTAAAATTTGGTCCTATAGTAGCCCTATGAGTCTTATTTTCAATTCCACGGGTCTGACCTAATTTGGATTCTTCAAGATAAAGTTATTTCCGATATTCCACAATGACATAATTATGGACTAGTTCAGTAGAGTGAACTTGTACAAAGTTCCCTGTGTCACTATTTCAACCCTTGGATTTGAAATCGATACAAAAGAAACTACAGACCGTAATTTTTGACCAATTTTTACATAATTCTAATTAGATGTCTGAAATTAAAGCTATGAAAATTTTCCTTTGGCCACCTGTTTGAGATAAAATTTTGGAGCCCGCAAAAACCCTAACTTCCTCAAATCATATATCCGAAACTCTAGTGAACCAAGCTGTGAAATTTTTACACGAGGTTCATCAAGATTTTGGCTCCATAGGGTAAAAATTTTAGCTTATGAGTTCATGTAGAAACAACGTTATAGTGAAAATTACAAGATGACGTGTTTGAAGAAGCGAAACCATAGAATCCCAAGCTTTGATACCAAATGTTATGAAACTAGCTCACAAAATAGAAGAAAATATAGATCAATTACTTAGCAATCGGCCTCTTCAAGGGGGAAACCTCTTTTACATTACATAAATGAATAATTCTTGGATGATACAAATGGAAAAACCTCCTTTCTATATATAGGGGTCGAAGGGGTCATAATATAATCCTAACCAACATAACAATAACAATGTAAGGGCACAAAAATAACAATAAGGGGGGGTACACTAACAATAAAAATAATGGGATACACTAGTATTAAAGGGACCTATCAGAAACATATGATGAGAACAGAAGAAATGTTAATCATGATTTCATAGAATCTAATGTTGGAAAGAGTACCCACCATATTCCAAAGATCGATATTAGAAAGTTTGATGGCAAGGATCTGGTAACATGGATACTACAAATGGAGCAATATTTCGATCTCGATGTTGAGTGGAGGGCTTCTTTTGGACAGTAGAGGCCATCTTGTCAATGCTTCTGTAGAGGAAGAAAGGTAGGTTCAGCAATTGAGACTTGTGAAATGCATAAGAAGCCTAATGTGATAGGCATAAATCCGGGAAAACCTCCCTTCACATGTGAAATACTTCATGATGAATTCCATGAGGGGGGCATAGCTGCTCAATAAGTGAGAAAAAGGGAAAATAGCTTGGCAAGCATCTTGATGGTATGGTTTTAAAAATGGTTTATATTGATTTAGATCTAGGTATGCTTGTTTGAACCACTTTTCTCCTATATAGGGGATCTTAGTTTCTTTGGAGATAGCCCTAGGAGTGAGTTTTAAGTGTAGACCTGGTAGATGGACATGCTTTCCTTGCAGCCTCAAAGAAAACAAATGTGTCAAAGGAGGGTGATTTTTTACTTCTTGGATTTTTTGGCAAAAATCCAAGCACCCTACTTCATGAAAATTGAAGAGTACTAAAGGGGATTCATTCACCTCCTGAGTTGTAATAGGCTCATACCTATTGTGATACCCACTTCTGCTATCCTTCTTGGGAGGCATTTTTGCTTTTGATACCCCTTACTGATTTATCAAAACAAGACTTTGAAATGATCACTGAAAAATGTCTCTTCTCAAAGCATTGTTTTCTTCTTAGTTGGCAAACAAGTATTTGTTAAATGAAAACAAATTTACTTCCTCAGCACAGTGTTTTGAGCAAAGAGGCCTTTAATAAGATCTATTTGTGGTTTTTGAAGACAAGTCCCCCTTTGTTTTTGACACAAAAACTCTTTCTCCTCAATCACTGGATTTTTTGAAATCACTGTTTAAGAGGTGAGAAAACCCCTTATAAACTAATCAAAACTGTTTCCCCCAATCACTATCTTCCTTTGTTTCTAAGAAAAGAGTACACTCTTGAAAACAAACTAGGTTTCTCCTTTTGAAATCATTTTTATCCTTCTTTCCTAGGCTAGCAGATAATCTGTCTGATGAAGATAAGTTTCTTTTCCCCTTTTAGCACACAATTCTTGGCTTTCTCTGTAAAATTGTGACTATCCTTTTACAAACTCAGAACAACAAATCTCCCTTTAAAACTGCCAATAAGCCTTTCTTCCTTTATCACTGTTTCTCTGTTTCTTAATGAATATGACAGTTTTAAGAGAAACTGTGTTTTTCTTAAGGCTGGCACACAAAAACCTATGATCTTGAGGACATGTTCTATTTACTTTTAGCACACAATGTTTGGCCTCTCATTTGCTCCAATGGAGGCTTGACAAACAGGTCCTTTACAAATTAACAGATATCTAGCCCCATTTTTTACTGATCTTTTTCTTCATAATTTGTGATTTTAAACATATCTTTAAATCAAAACTTCTGGATAAAACATATAAATACCTCTTTGTATGTTCTCCTTGTGAAAAAATTTGGTCTTCAACACCTTTGGTGGCCTTTTGATCTTTGCTGCAGCTCTTTTTAGTATTGGCCCGGGCAAGCAAAACTTACGTTCAGAAGTGGCCCGGGTACCGGGCCGTTCAGAGGTGGCTCGAGTGGGTCAAAAATGGGCCGTTTGTTTTTAGGAGCAAAGGAGGATGGCCAAAGGTGTCGGTCAACTTTGTAGAGTTTGTTGAGCTATAATGAGTAAAATGGCGCAAGTTAGGCAGGAAAAAGCAAAGGCATGAGTGAGAAAAAGCTGGGAGGATGAGGGCACCATGTTCAGGGATGGTTGTTGGGCCGTTCAGGGATGGCCCGAGCATCGGGCATAGGCATGCCACACAACCACACAGGCGCGCCGCGCTGTGTGCAACATTAAACTACCGGCATCTACAGGCACGCTGCACGTTCAAAAAGTTCAAACGCTCTCAAAAAATCGTTCTTTGCTCCATGACTGGGTTCGAAAAATGATGATGAACGTTGGATTGAGCTTTCTTATGCCTTGTGAGGCCTTCAAAACTCATCCCCTCCTTTATTATTTCAAAATATGAACTCACATTTTTTGGCATTGTGCCTTTCATTGCCCCTTTGAAAACTATCCCTTAAAACTTGAGACTTGAACTTATCATCTGATTTAGAATACCTTAAAAAAAAAATTGTTTGTGTCCTTCCAGACATTGGTCTCTTATCATTTGAAGGAGGTTTTATATGAAAATTTACTACTACAGTCTCTCAAAATCACCATGTAAATCCACTGTTTTTGAAGTGGTGAGGGTTTTTTCACCATGATTTGGTCTTCTATTTGTATGATGAAGGAGGCCTCCTAATCATGATTTGATCTCCTGATTTTTACCAAGGAGTTCATTCTTTTAAAACCAATACTGCAGCTTCTCAACACCATAATGCATCTTCTATTTTTTATGAAGTGAAGGAGATCTTAAACCATGTGTCTTCTTTGTCTCTTTGAATGAATCATTAGGGGTAAACATTTACCTTTTCCACTCATTCCTGAAGGAGGTCATCAAACATGATTTTACCCCTTGCTTGTTTCTAGGAGATCATCTTGAAACATAAAGAGTTTATCTTTATCAGAAAGTGTGCCTTTTTTTCTTTTGAAGGTGGCCTTTCAAACTTGAAACTTGAATTTATCCTCTGATTTAAAACACCTAAAATGCAGATTTCTTGTATCCACCAAGACTCTGTCTCTTATCATTTTATGGAGGCACCCTTTGATTGAATGTGAATCATGGTTTCATCACCCTTTTTAACCCTTTGAATGAGCTGATTTATAGTGTAATTATTTGGAGAGCTGACCCTCTGCTTTTTGTGAAGGAGGCCATTGTTGAAATCTCTTAAACCAATTGTCCTCTTTCCCATGTGACTTCGCTTATGGTAAGTGTCCTTGTCTCAAAAGCATTGTGAATCCTTTTAAGATTGAATAACATGATTGGGGAAATGATGAGGGTTACTGTTAGGCACTTTGGATTAACACTTTCTCTTGACTATGTATAGACCTTCTATTTGTCCTGAAGAAATTCCTTGCAAATGTGACCACTTATGCTCATTTTGAATCATTGTTGGGACCTTAGCTCATGATGAAGGAAGCCTTCAAGCTTTTGATATGAACAGACCATTCAACCTATGAAATTTCATTTGTTTCACCACTTTTTTTCTCAACTTTTCTTATCAACAGAAACCTTTCAAACACAACATCAATTAATCCTGGTGATGCATCCTCTGTCATCTTTGGAGGAGGTGGCACAAAACAACTCTTGAAGCTACTTAAAAAAAAACATGTTGGCCCTCTGCTTATTAGTGAAGGAGGTCACAACAATGTGTCTTTTACCCTCTTCTTTTATATGAAGGAGGTTCCATCATTTTTTTCTAACCCTCTGCTCTTTGAAGGAGGTTTCTATCACTGTGTTTCTAACCCTCTACTTGTTATTGAAGGAGGTTATCTTTAACACAGGATATCCATCTATTTCAATCACTGTACCTTGCTATGTATGTTTGTTTGAAGAATGCCAATAGGAATCAAGGTGGAATTTGACATTTATCATTGATAAAATCACTTGAGACTCATGTCCTCTTACTTTATGAGGCCTTGTCTGAGATGTATATATCCTTTTGTAAAATATCACCGTCAAAAAAAGACCAGAAGAAATGTGATTTGTATATGGAGAGTGTTTGCTACTAGATATCATTTAGCTATATTTTCCCTTGAATGTGTTGTCAGAGGGATATTGAAATTTCCTTTGACTAATTTTCAAAACCCAGGTTCAAGGTAACATAAGAAGCAACTGTCTTCTTATGCCCTATATGATGATGCCCTTCGGAAAGATTATGCAACACTGCTTTTGGAGGGGATTATAGAGCACTGCTAATCAACATCACTCAGTATTTTGTGTTCATTTGACATGAGGAATGATCTCTGCTCTTCAGGAAGCCTTTGGATTTATAACATGTACATTTTCTGCTCTTTACTCATTTCACTTCATTTTCTTCATTGATTTCAAAACCCCTTCAACAAGAGGGACCTGTTTGAACTTTTCCCTTTTCTCTCCTTTGCCTACTGATCATCATTCAATTACACCCCTGCAAAGATGTAAAAATAGATGCTTTTGAACCTTGGAGAGCTCTTTTGGTGCTTCATGGAGATTTTGCCTGATCTAAGCATATTTTTTCAAACAGTGAACATCCTCATCTTTTCCTGATTTGGATCTTTGCTGAAATTCTTCTGTAATGAGACAAAGTGACCTCTTAGTGGTGTGCGACCTATGGATAGACCAAGGCTTGTTTTGCAGAACAGGAAATATTTCATGGTTGACTGGTACTAGACAGAGGCTTTTTTGGCCTAGGATATCTTAGCCAAGGAAAAAATCCCTAAACACCACGATCTAACTTAAGGAAAATTTTCACAGATTTTGAGTGTTTTCTTAGACATGATCAGATTGTCATATGACAAGATGATCAGGGATAGAGTAGCAGACACTTTTTCAACCTTTGGATAGTGAATGGCATGAGAAACAAGGGAAAATTATAGGAGATAATCACAGCTATGACAACTATAGACAAGGAGACTTTGCTGAAGCGAGATAGGTCTTGAAAACTAGAGATTTCTCTCATCATAGACTGACAAGAAGGGCTAGGAGGACAAAAATTGTTTTGGGGTGTTTTCTAGATGACAAATTGACAGTTTGAGATTAACTTCTAGAAAACTCAGCTAAGGGAACTATTCATCAACAACAGGTAAAAAATACTGATGACTAACAGGTTAGAATCTTTGGATACGATAAATTTTAATTTTCAAGAAATTTTCTTGAATTTTGTTTTGGAAGGAAATGAAGTTGAATTAAGGCCTATCATACATAAACCAAAAAAATAATTAGATCTAATGGCATGAAAAATATTCTAAAGAAATAAAGACAAGGCATAATAGCACAATTATTCTCATTAGAGTTTCCAACATCAAAATCATATATTCCTCTAGATCTCCAAAAATTCTGTGACAATCATTCCAAGGTATTCAAGACTCCCAAAGGCCTCCCACCTATTCATGATCATGATCATTCTATTCATTTGAGTTTAGGAAGTGCTCCTCCAAACATCTGGCCTTACATATATCCCTATGCCCAAAATATATAAATTGAATGTATCAGATTGCATAAATGATAAAGGACGGTATAATTCAACCTAGTCAAAGTTCTTTCTTTTCTCCAGTAGTATTGGTGCACAAGAAGGATGGATCATGGTGCATGTGTCTGAATTATAGGGAGCTCAAAAAGCTCACTATTAAAGATAAATTTCCCATTCTTGTCATTGATTAATTATTGGATGAATTACATGGAGCAATTTACTTCACCAAGTTGGATCTTCGTTCAGGATATCATAAAATTAGAATGAAGACTGAAGGCATTCCAAAAACAACATTTAGAACTCACGAGGGTCATTATTAATTTTTGGTTGTGCCTTTTGGCCTTACCAATGCACCTTCTACATTTCAAGGGTTGATGAATTTCATTTTCAAACCCCTCCTTAGAAAATTTGTGTTAATATGTTTTGATGATATACTAATATAAATAAAGTCTTGGAAGGATCATGTTCAACATGTTGACAAGGTGCTCAATCTATTGGAGAAGAAACAATTATATGAAAAAACCTCCAAATTTTTCTTTGGAGTAATTGAGGTGGAATATCTAGGTCATATTATATCTCATGGGTGTGTTAAGGTAGACCCTAAAAAAATTAAAGCCATTAAGGAATGGAAAATTCCCACAACCATAAAGAATCTGTGAGGATTTCTAGGGTTAATGACGTATTATCGCAAGTTTGTTAAGAATTATGGGAGAATAGAAGCACCTATAATAACATTACTGAAGAAATATGCATTTTTTTGGACTCCAGAAGAAACTAAGGCCTTTGAACATCTTAAAGAGAAAATGTGCCAAAAATCGGTCTTAGCTACACCAGACTTCACAAAAACCTTTATTGTGGAATGTGATGTCTTAGGAAATGGAATTGGTGTTGTTTTAATGCAAGAAGGAAGACCCATTTCTTTTGAAAGTCGTCCAATCAAAGGAAAGTATTTACAAAAACCTATTTATGAGAAATAAATGTTGGCAATACTACATGCACTAAAGAAATGGTAAACTTACCTAATGGGAAGACATTTCAAGGTAAAAATAGATCATGATAGTCTTAAATACTTTTTGGAAAAAAGATTATCTTCATAAGAGAAACAAAAAAGGGTCGCAAAGATGTTGAGTTATGACTTTGAAATCATGTACAAAAAAGGGAAGCAAAATGTTGGTGCAGATGCACTCTCAAGAAAGGATGAAGATGTGGAAGCATCGCTTTGTGCCATTTCTATTATCCAAATAGATGGGATAATCGAAGCAAAGGAATAATGGAAGAATGATGAAGAAGTGTGGACACTCATTCAAAAGTTATAGCAAGATCCCAGTACATCTGATACATTTATATGGAAAAATGATTCATTATGGTACACATATCGCTTATATCATTGTAAGAATTCTCAACTAAAAAAAAAAATATTTTGGGATTGCACACCTCTCCCATAGGAGGGCACTCGGGGTTTTTAAAAACTTACCAAAAGGTCAAGAAGGAAGTTTTTTGGGATGACCTTAAATATTATATTCAAAAGTTTGTGGTGGAATGTTTAGTCCGCCAACAAAATAAAGTTGAGACAATTAAGACCTCGGGTATGCTACAAACTTTAACCATTCCAAGTCAACGTTGGGAGGAGGTTTCAATAGATTGTATCACAGGTTTACCCAAGTCTGAAGGAAAGAGTGTCATCATGGTGGTAGTTGATAGACTTACCAAGTATGCACACTTTTGTGCATTATCTCATCCATTTATAGCTAGTACAGTTGCTACTGCATTTATGGAAACAATTTTGAAAGCTATATGGAAACCCAAAGATTATTGTAAGAGATAGAGATACCATTTTTATTTGAAATATTTGGACACAATTATCTTATTTCCTAGGTACTCAACTAGCTCATAACTCATCTTATCATCCTCAATCTGATGGGAAAAATGAGATAATGAATTTTTTTTTGTAAGGATATCATAGTTGATTTGTATATGATAAAAAAATGCAATGGGTCAAGTGGTTATCTCTGGTTGAATGGTGGTATATCACTTCCTTCCATACTGTGGAAAAATGACCCCATTTATGGCACTTTATGGATATTATCCACTGTCCATCAAATCATCTTTAAGTGAAACTTGTAAGGTTAAAGAAGTGTAATATCACATCGAGCATCAAAAACAGGTTCTCCAACTCTTAAATCATAAACTCACTTTGGCGTGGAATCGAATGAGAATCACAGTGAAAGAAGTTTTGTGTAGGTGACTGGGCATTTTTACGGCTATAACCATACAAACAAATGTCACTCAAGCAACCTGAGAAGGATAATTAGTTATCGCCAAAGTACTATGTTCCTTATAAGGTGTTAAAAAACATTAGTACTATGGCATACAAATTGGAGCTTCCTGGATCTTCCTGAGTGCACCCAATTTTCCATGTTTCATGCTTAAAGAAGGTTATAGCTGACAAGCTCCCGTTTTAAACAATATTTCCAGAACTTGAGGAGAAAGGAAAATTTATATTGGAACCTGAAGAATTCATGGAAAAAAGAACTTGAAAGATACAAAATCGATCAATTTGAGATTATCTCATCAAGTGGAAGAACTCACCCGCTGAAGATTCCACATGGCAGGATGAGAATTTTATATAGAAGCATCAAGAACTACTCAATTGTTGAGGACAAAACTTTTTTGAGGGAGAGGGGCATGTTAGGTCCCTATAATAATACTTTATCCCCTTATTTTTATTGTTAGTGTATCCCCCTTATTGTTATTGTTGTGCCCATGTAGTCCCCATATTTTTTTTATTGTGCCCCATAGAAGCCCGCTATTTTTATTTTGGTGCCCTTAAATTATTATTATTATGTAGGCTCTGATTATATTGTGACATGTTAGAATCCTATATAGAGAAATTAGGTTTTATCATTTGAATCATCCAAAAATTGTTCGTTTATGTAATGTAAAGGAGGTTTCCCCCTCGAAGAGGAAAATTTTTAAGTCATTGATCTATCTTTTCTTCTATTTTGTGAGTTGGTTGCATAAAAATGTATTGTTATTTTGATTAAAATTTCGTGACAAAATGAAAATCTACAACATAATTTCTACATCCACCACTTTCATCAAGCTTTTCCCCTCGCCATTGCTTAGCATTTGATAACAAAAATTCTATACTATTACAACAATAACCATGACTTTTTTTTAAGTGTGTATTTGTTTGAGAGAGAGTTTAAGAAATTAATCTAACCAATTATTATTAATGTTGCTATATTTTGACTATTTTCATATTAATAGATATTAAATTAAAATTTCTTAAGTGAAAAACACAAATATATATTAGTGAATTTATTAAAAATTCTATCCACAAGTTTGAAAAAGCATTTCTTCAATCTAAAAAAATAAAACTAAAATCTGAAATCATATCTCTATTCATCAGTTTAATGCAAGTAGTCAAAGAGGTTTTTTCTCATTGCATGTTTGGGATTGGTGTTCTAAATTGTGAATTAAGTTCCACAGGGAAATAGAGTAGGTTTGTGTCTTTTGATTTTTGTATAAATTAATGTGTAGATTCTAAACTTCTCTTGAAATTTACTCAATCACAAGACTAGAAGCTACTCTACTGATATGTGGAAGCAAATTCATGATAAAAAAAACAAATCATTAACATGTAAAATAAAACATCAGACATGCACAAATATTTATCTAGGGGAAAGTAACTGCTCAAAACCACTTACTATTTGTATTGCATCAATAAAATAATTTGGATGAATACAATATGTTTTCTCAAGCTTGAGCACAACATGCACCTATCCTGACTGACTGAACTTGAATAATAATTAGCCAAAATTTTAAGCCTCCAAGCTCTTATTTCCTTGCGTTTTTCATTGAGGAATTTGACCCTATTTTTTAGGGGAATTCCTTAATTGGATTGTGCAATTCCTGCAGGCCCATCCTTTGACTAGATGCACCACCTGCACAACTTGGATTTGTTCACAACTGATAGTAAACTTCCCTTGAAATCCAATTTCAACTGGGTAGCTCGAATTATCTGCATGCATCAATTATTTTGGGTTGATTGATTAGTTAACTGGATGACCATTGAGTGTGACTGAAGTTACACTGCACAACTTGACCTTCCACTAGTTTCTCCAACAATTTGATTTAGTTTAATTGGAAATAACTCAACTTAATCGAAATAGATTTATATAAATTAGCCATCAATCATATTAACCTGAACTCAAGTGTGTCCAACTCAAATTAACTGAGTGACAAGAGCCATGTCACCTCAGTTAACTACCTCCAAGTATTCTACTGAAATTGAAATTCGAATTTTAATCTAGTTTGACCAAGGAAAAGTCAAAACTAGATTTTCTTTCTGCATTTTTAACACTCCCTCTTAGCAAGAAAGGGATTATGTTCCACCCCATTCCTCCCTCTATGGAACTCGAATTTACCTGTTTACAAGGATTTTGTCAAAATGTGTGCATCTTGTTCCTTTGTCGGAATGTACTGCAACTACATGATTCACATCTGCACATAATCTCATAGATGGTGATACCAGAAATCTATGTGCTTGGATCAATCATGAAAAACATTTTTTTTAGAGGTCTTGATGTAACTATCATTATCACAGTAAATCATAGTAGGATCCATCATCTTACCAAATGACCCAACAAGAATTTTTCTCATCCAGATCACCTAACATGTTGCTTGATAGACATCCACGTACTCTGCTTATGTTGAGTTGAGTACCATAGATCTCTGCTTCATGTTGTACCAAGAAACTGTTGCGGACCCAACAATGAAAATTCCTCCTGATGTGATTTTCTGGTCTGATGTACTCCCCACCCAATCTGCATCTCTGAAGCCACATAGCATCACTCCCTCTATCTTTTTGTACCATAGTCCAAACTGAGTAGTGCCTCTGAGGTACTGTAGAACATGTTTAGCATCCCTCCAAAATAATTTAGTTGGTAGAACCATGGCTTGGCTCAACTGGTTAACTGCATAACACATGTTTGGTTATGTGTTCACAATGTACATGAGTCAACCCACCAACTTCTTGTACATGGTAGCATCCACTTTCTCACCTGAAGTGGAATCCTCCTTCCTCCAATTGGTTGCTAGAAGAGTTTCCATGGGTTTGCATCTGTCCATGCGGAAATTCTAAAGTATCTCATTAGCATACTTGTCCTGAGAGACAAAAAATTCCCATTCTCCTTGTCATACTTCCAGACCAAGGAAATAGTGCATGAGACCCATTTCCTTTATTTTAAACTCTCTTGCAAGGTACTCCTTGCAAGAACTAATAAGTCGTTCATCATCGATCAAAATCAAGTCATCAACATATAAGAAAATAATCAACAATTTATCTTCTACCAATATGTGGTAAAGGTTTGCATCCACTTCACTTTTGATGAAGCCCAAACCGGTGTGGTAGTTGTCGATCCTATTGTACCAAGCATGGGGTGCTTCCTTGAGCCCATACAATGATCGCTTGAGTCTGCACACATGTGACTCTCTGTCAAAGGTCTCTAAACCTTCAGGTTGTTCAATGTACACCTACTCATCAATAAATCCATTGAGGAATTTTGTCTTATTATCCATCTGGTGGATCTTCCACTCCATCTATGTAGCCAAACTAAGAATTGATCTAATGGAATATTACCTTGCTACAGGAGAAAATTTCTCCTCATAATCAATATCTTCAACCTAATAGTACCCCTTTGCCACAAATCTAGCCTTGTGCTTCTCTATGCTTTTGTCTGGTGCATGCGTTTACTTGTAAAGCCATCTCTAACCTACCACTAGTTTTTTTTTGGTCTTGATACCACCTCCCAAACAATATTTGAATCATATTCCTCTACCATAGAATCAACCCATACATGCTTCTCTACTGCTTCCTCCAATGAATTTGGTTATGTCTCTACTAGCTTAGTCATTAGAGCCATGTAACTAGCGTACCAATCTGGTGACCTCCTCTCCCTATGTTGTGATGTGAGTGTTCCCACATTCTCTCTAGCATCCTGCAATAATTTTTCAAATTTCCTGGTTCGTTTCCTTCCTTCTCTAGATGTATTTGCTTGAGTAGTTGTCTCCATTCTCTCCTCCCTTGATTTTTGTTGCTCCACACCTTCTTGAGGTTCTTCCTTTGAATTCAAAATCTCTCGAGTTGTATGCAACTGAAGCTCCCTTTCAAGAGAACACATCATTTCCTTTTCCTCATCGAACTTCACATCCCTTTGAAAAATTGTCATTCTAATGGATGGAAGGTACACACGTTATTTGTGAGGTGTATTAGTGTACCCCACAAATATCCCCAACTCTATTGTCAACTCTATATTTTTCCTTGCTTCCTTGGAGACATGGAAGTATACCGATGCTCCAAAGATCCTAAAGTGTGACACATCTGGTTTCTTCCCTAAAAACGATTCTTCTGGTGTACTTATCCCAAGAATCCGATGATGACTCCTGTTCTGCAAATAGACCAATATGTTGGATGCTTCAGCCCACAAGTGTAAAGGTATGCCTTGGTCATGAAATTTCGCCCTTGCTTCTCCCACAATAATTTTGTTTTTCCTCTCATCCACCCCATTTTTTTGTGGGTTGTGGGGTGTTGTCAACTCCCACCGAATTCCTTCCTTTGTACATAAATTTTTAAAATCATGCGACATGAACTCATCTATGTTATTGTCACTGAGAGTCTTCACTTTCTTGCCAGTTTCTTTCACAACAAGCGATTTAAATTCAAAAATCTTTGAGAATTTTTGGTCTTTATTCTACATGAAGGAAATACAACACTTCTGTGAGAAATTATCTACAAATATAACATAATACATGTGCTTGGAAGTGGAGGCTATCGAGAAAGGTTCACAAACATTATAGTGGAACCTTTCAAGGATTGCATGCTCCCTGTTGTCCCGATCATTGAAGGTGTATTTTGTGTACTTCCCCAAGCTACACTCTTTGCGTGTATTCTGCTTCTCTAGTGCTCCTTTGAGGAGGCCTATGGTGGTATGCTACATGATCTCCAAATATCCATGATGCAAATGACTAAGTCTTCTATGTCATAATTCACTGACATCTCGAATATGTGTTAGGTCCCTACATTCCTAGTGTAGTCCCTTATTGTTGTTAGTGTAGCCCCCTTATTGTTATTGTTGTACCCTTGTAGCCCCCATATTGTTATTATTGTGCCCTTACATTATTATTGTTAGGTTGTCTAGGATTATATTGTGACCCCATGGACCCATATATATAGAAAGGAGGTTTTGTCATTTGTATCATCCAAGAATTGTTCATTTATGTAATTTAAAGGAGGTTTCCCCCTTAATGTGGCTGATTTCTAAGGCATTGATCTCTCTTTTCTTCTATTTTTGGAGTTGGTTTCATAACATTTGGTATCATATCTTTGGATTCTAGGGTTTCGCTGCTTCAAACTGGCCATCGTGTTATTTTTGCTATAAATTTTTTTCTATTAAAGTTCAGAAGCTAAAAAAAACCCATTTGCGAAGAAATTCTGAGGAATGTCATGTAAAATTTTTAGATCTTGGTTCGCAATATTTTCGGATATATGATATGTGGAAGTTATGGTTTTTACAGGCTCCCTAATTTAATCTCAATGAGTTGACCTTGGGAAAATAACCATAACTCCCTCTCTGAGCATAGGATTGGAATTCTGTAAAAAGTGGTTGAAATTACACAGACTATAGTTTCCTTTATATCAATTTCAAAGCCGAAGGAGGAAACCGTGACATGTGGCATGCTATACAAGTTTTATCTACTAAACTAGTCCATGCTTAAGTAATTGTGGGAAATTGGTTATAACTCTGCCTTGAAGAATCCAAATCAGGTCAGACCTATGGCATTGGAAAGAAGATTTAGAGGGCTACTAAAGGAATGAAGATAGGATCTCAGGGATCCAGAATTATGGAGATACATCAGTTTCAATATCGAGCTCCTCAAAAGAAAAAAAAAAAGGTGTGATTTTTTTTTTCAAATTTCATAAGTCTTGTTTGAAAAATCAGTTTGAAGTGATTCCAAGGGCATATAAAGCATATATATCAGTATTGGTTCATAAAATGCCCCATAAAAATAGTTCAACGCCCATTAATCCCTAATAAGTCTCTCCTATGACTCATGAAGAGGAATAAGTGCAACATGATATATCAAAATTACAATACCAAGTGCACCAAATTTTATTCTCGAAAAGAACAACAAAAAATGAAATGGAAGTTTTGAAGAAAGGTGTGGGAGATAAGATGGATAGTTTGAAGAAAGGTGTGGAAGCTAAGATGGATGGTTTTAAGAATGGCATGGAATCTAATATGGATGGCATGGAAGCTAAGATGGATGACATGGAAGTTAACATAGAAGACATGAAGAATGATATAAAAGTAGACATGGAAGGTTTGAAGGAAGGTTTGACAAAATTGATACAAGAAATGATTCCTAATGGTGAAAAGGTAGTATAGAAAACTCATGATGAGAAAAAAATAAATTTTAATCGTGATTTCATAAACTCTAATGCTGGAATGAAGAACCACCATATTCCAAATATCGATATGAGGAAGTTTGATGGCAAGGATCCTGATGTGGGTAAAACCCATAGTCCCGGTTTTCTCCTATTTTCAATCTCAAACTGTGTGTAAAATGCATTCAAAATTCACTGCCCAACCAATTCCACAATCTGGGTAATCTCAACATGTTCTCATTTCTTGGACTGGCAATTTAAATAAATCTGGGTGCTTTAATATCTCAATATGAGATTGAGATATTAAATTAAATTCTCACCTTGGTTATGAAACGACACCTCTTCTCAGAATCAATAAGGTGGAAGCTTTTTTCGTTTCCTCAAAGGTTAATAAAACCCCCAATGCATATAACATGCATTTTTATTAAAATCCCAACACTAAATCTTCATAGGTAGGAATCATGCAATAAACCCCCACTCTCTATGGTCAAAACCCATCATCATCATTCAAAATGGCGTTAATAACCCTTCGACCAATACATATATGTGTCTCTATGTACCCAAGGCCTGCCTTTGTTAACACCGCTACGTTGAATATCGATCAATGATACCATGAACGCCTTCGCATATTCACTAAAATGTCATTATATATGAATGTTTGCCATATATACATATATCCCAGACCTTAATATAAGGCCAACGCCAATACACAATGTTCGGGCCCACATATAAAATAAACATATGTCAATGTAGCAATACTGACCATACCTTTTTTAAACCTGCACACCCATTCAACGGCTATGATGACGTCGGATCGGTTTGGATGATCCGACGAATAAAACCCAATATCACGTTTTTATTTCTCCCGAAATTTAACGCGCCCAACTCGCGCGATAAAAATGGTTTTTGAAAACCACCTTAGGCCACGTTTCTATCAAATCAAAATATCGCGTTAATTTTATGAAAACTACTTACCATCCTTAATCGCACGTGACACTGCTGATTTTCCCAATTGTGGTTTTACTGTTCATTTAGCTCACGATTCTGCCTTTTCTTACTCCAAGTTCCGCTTTCTTCTAAATTCGCATTCGACCTTTAATTCACTCAAAGACTCGCGCTCCTCGATCAGCGTTCCACTCTTTATCAACGCTCTATTATAAACAACCTCTGCCGTCGCTCCCCGATTTAAACTCGCTTCAGTCTCCGCCTGTTTGAACAATACACAACTTCATTTCAATTACACAGGTTAGCCTCTATGAATGAGGAATCAATCGGTTTCAATCAGGTTCAGTTCAACGCGGATCCAAATATGTTCAATTGCAAGTTAAGCTCTGAGGTTATCCACCTCGGACTCCACTGTATTACAATCACCCTTACCAAAGTTCATACCAAAGCAGGGTTTGATTTACCCTCTAAACATGTTCAATAGCCAGAAATTACATCTATTTCTCTATCAGATACAGGGTACCATTCAGACACTCTAATTATAGAGTCTATTTGCATATTTAACTGCAAAGGTCCCAAAACGCCCTCACGCATACCATATATACATCACATCCTCAACACAGAATTTAACTATTTATGAACTAATTAATGCACATATAAGACTAAACAGGTTCCTCATATAAATGAAATTTCTTACAGTCTTTTCGTCCTCGGCTAGATCTTCAAAGTTAATGGCCTTCTATTCTCCTATTCGGCCTCTCCGGCTCTCTAACACTATGTAGCTCGGTGCAGGTCTGTGCAGGTCTATCTAGAATATGCTTCATAGACTTATTTTATACAACTGCTACACAGAATCGATTCTGATTCTTTGATGACTCAACAACCTCTCCAAATTCCTATAGTTCTAAAATTATACTAAGTCCTAAACCGAAACTGACTATCTCTTCATGTGCCCACTAATCATTTGGGTAGTTACATTTTTCTCCAGATTTAACTAGAAATCACTCAAATGAGAATAATTACATAGGAAAATTAAAACAAGAGACCCCCTATGTTTATTTATATACAAAATATTGTCTTGGGCCTAATGCCCCTCCATCAGACTCCCCAGGTTAAAATGATTCATGATCTCCTGATCATGTGCTTTCATCTTTGTCTGCCCGGATCCCACACCTTGTTTTGCAACTGGTCATTTGTTGCAGTGTTCTTCTTACGCATTCCTCATGGCTTCCATACTTTATGCCGCAGCTTTCCATTGGCTACACCTTTACATCCTCCTTCTGTTTTTCTTTTGCTGCTGCTTCTTTGTTTCTTTACTGCTATATTTTTCTCAGACACTTTCATCTTTAGTCTTCTCATAAATTCAATTTCTTGATCTAATATGTCTTCTGACTGCTGAATACCATTTCTACTTGATTTCTGAACTTCTACTTCTGTTTGCTGCATTCTTATTTCTTCAGTTCTTACTGCTGCCCTAGCTCCTGTGCTATCTTTAGCTGTATTTGTAGCTCTTCTTACTGCCATGCTTACTCCGGCTCTTGCCCTCAATTGCAGAGCCCTGGCTGCCACCCAATCATCCATACCCTCTTGCTCTCTACAACAGTAAAACTTTTCTTGATTGTCACTCATGAAAATTTCTTCATTTTCTGGCTTCAGCAATTCTTCAGACTGGTATTTAAATTGCCAGTCATCATCCTCGTCTCTTCTATTCTTCTAGACTAAACATGCCTTAGTCCTTATTTCAGCACCTGCAGTCATAAAACAAACGTCAAGGTCAAAAAACCCTTGTGTCTCTTCCTCTACCTCTGGAAACAATTCAATTTGTTGCTCCAACATTTCTTCCAGCAACACTCCAAGCTGCTGTTATGTCATTTCATTCTCTGCTCTGGATGTTTTATGCAAACATTTCAGCCATTCATTTTTCACTTGTCTCACATCGTCAGCATGCTGTAATTTGAATTCAACATGTTCTTCTTCCTTTGCCTTGGCAATCTTCAGCAATTTCCTTCCTTCTTCTTGAATCACTTCAAGTTTTCCAAACACTGCATTTTCATCTTCTATCAGAGTAAAACTCTGATTTTCCATTGTTGTAGCAGCCCCACAAGTCTGCCATATAGCCTTCTCTCCAACCTTATCTTGGCTATTCGGACAAGCCAACTCTTCCTTGTCATCTGCAGAAATAACAAGTTCTTTTACATGAGGCTGGCTAGCCTCACCTTCCCTCTTCTGCAATAATTCATCCTCCTTCAAAACAACTCCAAAAGATGGATTGTTCTATGCCATACCTGTCAACACAGCCAAATTTTTAATTTCAAAATACAAGACCCAATGGTCTCAATTGATGACTCCATCACCAATTCCTCTCTATCTTCATCCCATTGTGTCTTCACATTCTGCAATCCCCAATTCTGAAATTGAGGTTTCCTCTCTTGCACAGGATCATGCTGATTCAACAACCTAAATTCCATCAATCCAATTCTCTCATTCTGTGGTTTAAAACCTTCCACAGAATTCTCTTTCACCTTTAATTGACTGCCCAATGCTGTCAATTTATCTCCATCATCAACAGGATCTGCATTCACCAAACAATTGTTAAAACAGAAATCACAAGGCCTCAGTGCCTTTCTCTCCTCTGCCAGCATCTGAGTATGCTGTCCCAAATTTCTTTTCTTCTCAATCAGCACATCAGTATGCTGATTCCAACTCTTCAAACAATTTTTGAGATTGTCAGCTAGTCTCCCTTCTGCATCATCCCTTTCAAGGATGTCTCTCTGCTCTAGTTCAAAAAATTGAATTTTCCCCTTTTCATTCATCTCTGTCCTTACAATCTGAACGCCTTCTCTCTGTGGTTCTATCCTCTGCTCATGCCACAATCCTGGCATCTCATCTGAAGAAACATTTCCACCATCTTCACATGTCCAGTTTCCTGCTGTCACTATCTCTTCAGCCTTCATCAGAATAGAATTCTGATCTTCTATCTCTGAAATAAAGTCAGTCATCTATCCATCAATCTTCCTTTGGCCATTTAACAAAATTACTCTGTCATTATCATCATTAATGACAAATTCATCAGTATCAAACACAACTGTCATGTCCTCATTGAAGCAATCCTGTTCATAAAACAAGGAATTTATGAATTCCTTCTGCTGCAGTAACTCAATCTAATCTTCCTCGGAAGGATAATCATCATACCTTACTTGGCAACATTCATCTTCATTTAACACAGTTTCATCATGTGAACTGTCTTCATCAATTCTTGCATTCACACACAACTCGTCAGTTGTAAAAACATAAGACCTCATGGTCTCATTTGATGATTTGATCATCAAATCTTCTTGCTATTCCAAGTCTTTTATATACTTCAGATATTCTTCAATGGTCCTCTCTTCAAATTCCTCAAGCTGTTCAACCTCCAGCTTCTAGCCATCATCATAACCTAAATCTCCTCTGCTTCCAATATGTTGGAAAGCGGAATCTTTCTCCAACTGTGCATGGACATCTTCAAAACATTTGGCTACTCCCTTTTCCTCCTCAGTGACAACATCAGCAGTTTCTCCTTCTTCACATGTTTTTCCTGCAAACATACAAAATATGTTAGATGTAAGGCTCTTGGACCCCTTGGTCCCACTTGAAGCTTCAGTCTTCAAGTCCTTCTCCAGATACTCAATCAATCTGAGTATTTCCTCCTTCAACTGAGCATTTTTCATTTGATCTTTCTTCCTTTGTGGCCTCTGCCACTTTATCTTCTTCTTCATGAGCCAAAAAACTCTCTGGTTTTCCTCTATCATCCTCTCCAGTTCATAAAGCTGCTTACTGATCTCAGCTATCTCTTTCCAATATTTTTCATCAGTGAGTTTCTTCCTCATGCCATTTGCTTTGGCATCTTCCCTCACTCTTCTACTGTGGCCTCTCTCAGAACCTCTGCAATCTCTTCTATGGCTGTTAGTAGCCATTTTATCCTCCAGGATTTATTCACTCACAAGTTGCACTAAGCCTTTGCAACAACAAGCTCTCTTGCTGCAACTTACCTCACCAATCCCTTCCTCCAGATCCGGCTTTTGTCAAGTACTGGTCCCCTTCTGCTGGAACCTTCTGAGCACTCTCTTTTGCTCTCTAGGCTTCACTCTGCAACTTTCTCTCAAGAACACACCTGTTCTTCTTTCATCCAACCTCAGTTGGGAATCCTCCAGGTTTTGCCACACTTCTTCTTCACTCAGAATCCCTTGCTGGACTCTTTCATCACTGCTCTCAAAGTTGTGATCTACTTCTGCTGAGATTTCTTCCTCAATTGTCTGCAATCTACATTCTGCAAACAATATCTTCAAACCAGAGTCAAATAAGGCTCATCAATTCTCCTTCCAAGATCCCTGAATTATCTTGCTTCTTTTCTCACCTGCACTGCATCTCTATCTGCTGCAATCTTCAAGACACTCCGTCTTCAACTCTAGATTCTGCAAATCTGGAGACCTTCACTACATACTCAATCAAATCTGGAATTTCTCAGTTAAACAGATTTAAACATCACTTTTCTTTCCTGTTTCAGTACATGTGCATTTCAAAAATCAATTTTCAAAGAGCTATTCCAATTCTAGCTCTGATACCACTATGACGCAGGTAAAACCCACAGTCCTGGTTTTCTCCTATTTTCAATCTCAAACAGTGTGTAAAATGCATTCAAAATTCACTGCCCAACCAATTCCACAATCTAGGTAATCTCAACATGTTCTCATTTCTTGGACTGGAAATTTAAATATATTTGGGTGCTTTAATATCTCAATATGATATTGATATATTAAATTAAATTCTCACCTTGGTTATAAAACCACACCTCTCCTCATAATCAATAAGGTAGAAGCTTTTTCCGTTTCCTCAAAGGTTAATAAAACCCCCAATGCATATAACATGCATTTTTATTAAAATCCTGACACTAAATCTTCATAAGCGGGAATCATGCAATAAACCCCCACTCTCTATGGTCAAAACCCTTCATCAACATTCAAAATGGCGTTAATAACCCTTCGACCAATACATATATGTGTCTATATATACCCAAGGCCTGCCTTTTTGAACACCGCTACGTTGAATATCGATCAACGATACCATGGACGCCTTCGCATATTCACTAAAATGTCATTATATATGAATGTTCACCATATATACATATATCCCAGACCTTAATATAAGGCTAGCGCCAATACACAACGTTCGGGCCCACATATAAAATAAACATATGTCAATGTAACAGTACTGGCCATAACTTTGTTAAACCTGTGCGCCCATCCAACGGTTGTGACGACGTCGGATCGATTTGGATGATCCAAAGAATAAAACCAAATATCACGTTTTTATTTCTCCCGAAATTTAACGCGCCCAACTCGCGCGATAAAAATGGTTTTTGAAAACCACCTTAGGCCACGTGCCTGTCAAAGTGCAATATCGCGTTAATTTTCTAAAAACTACTTACCATCCTTAATCGCACGCAACACTGCTGGTTTTCCCAATTGTGGTTTTACTGTTCATTCAACTCACGATTCCGCCTTTTCTTACTCCAAGTTCCGCTTTCTTCTAAATTCACATTCAACCTTTAATTCTTCACTCAAAGACTCACGCTCCTCGATTCAACGTTCCACTCTTTATCAACGCTCTATTATAAACAACCTCTCCTGTGGCTCCCCAATCGAAACTCGCTTCAATCTCCACCAGTTTCAACAATACACAACTTCATTTCAATTACACAGGTTAGCCACTATGAATGAGGAATCAATCGGTTTCAATTGGGTTCAATTCAACACAGATCCAAATGTGTTCAACTGCAAGTTAAGCTTTGAGGTTATCCACCTCGGACTCCACTATATTACAATCACCCTTACCAGAGTTCATACCAAAGCAGGGTTTGATTTACCCTCTAAACATGTTCAATAGCCAGAAATTACATTGATTTCTCTATCAGATATAGGGTACCATTCAGACACTCTAATTACAGAGTCTATTTTCACATTTAACTACAGAGGTCCCAAAACGCCCTCACGCATACCATATATACATCACATCCTCAACACATATTTTAACTATTTATGAACTACTCAATGCACATATAAGACTAAACAGGTTCCTCATATAAATGAAATTTCTTACAGTCTTCTAGTCCTCGGCCAGATCTTCAAAGTTAATGGCCTTCTATTCTCCTTTTCAGCCTCTCCGGCTCTCGAACACTATGTAGCTCGGTGCAGGTCTGTGCAGGTCTATCTAGACTATGCCTCAGAGACTTATTTTATACAACTGCTACACAGAATCAATTCCAATTCTTTGATGAATCAACACCTCTCCAAATTCCTATAGTTCTAAAATTAGACTAAGTCCTAAACCGAAATTGACTATCTCTTCATGTGCCCACTAATCATTCGAGTAGTTACATTTTTCTCCAGATTTAACTAGAAATAACTCAAATGAGAATAATTACATAGGAAAATTAAAACAAGAGACCCCCCTATGTTTATTTATATACAAAATATTGTCTTGGGCCTAATGCCCTTGCATCAGATCCTGTAACATGGATACTACAGATGGAGCAATATCTTGGTATCAATAATGTGCAAAACACACAAAAGTTATGCATTGCAACTTAATATTTAGAACAAAATACATTTTTTTGGTATCGATGGCTTTGATCCCATAAAAAAATTGTCACTTGGTCAATTTTTATGGAGGAAATGATAACAAATTATGAGGATACAAAGAGCAACACCTTCTTTAGAGAATTGATAAATCTCAAACAAAAGGGTTCAATGGTAAAGCACATTGAGGACTTCCAAAAATTGAATATAAGGGTAACTGATATTCCAGAGGAACATAGGATTGATGTCTTCCTAGGGACTTTAAATGATAACATCCAACATGAGGTTCGCCTTTGGGAACCTAATTAATTGGAGAAGGCATTCATGTTGGCAAGAAAAATTGAATGTAAAACTGTGGAGACAAGGAAAACTATCACTCACAAATATAATAATGGAGGTGTTGCTACTCCTAGATGTTCATAACTTATAAGGTTGACACCACAACAATTGAAAGAAAAAAGAGAAAAAGGGCTTTTCTACAGTTGTGATAGCAAATACACTAAAGGTCATAAGTGTGCTGAGAAGAAATTATTTTACATAGATTGTGAAGAGGAGGAAGAAAATGAACAAGTAATGTCAAAAGAATAGGATATACACCAAGAACCAACCCTAGAGAAAGAATAAATTAGTATGACCATATCCTGTAATGCATTGGCAAGAATTATCACTCAAACTCTCAAGATAGAAGTACATATCAAGAAGAAAAAGGTAATAGTTTTGATTGATTCAGGTAGTACCCATAATTTTATTATGTTGAAATTTACAACAAGAAATAGTGGAATTGGAATCCAGAAACAAAATATAGAAAATGGCACCCAGAAAATGGTTACCATGTGAGGCTTTTGATTTAATTATCCTTAATTAAATTAAAAGTAAATTGTAATCTTATCTCATAACAACTTGTAATAGTTAACTAAGTGTGATAGACTTAGTTAGCTCAAGAATTTGGAGTTTAGGGTTAAAGGATAGGAATGTAGAGTGATTATATTAGTTACAGGGTCTAGTTTTAGTTGTAGCACTAGTGTGGTGTGAGTGGGATCAGTTAACTCACATTAATTGAATTAAAATCAATTTAACTAATTCTAACTGTTTGATGAGCTAGTGGAAGATCAAGTGAATAAAAATAGATTGAATTCACAAGTAGTGATCTACCAAGTAACCGATGATTCACTATTAATATATGCATGCATGTCAATTCTAATGAAAACCTAGTTTAGACAAAGTTTTAAGACAAGTAAACTATCAGTTGTATTTTTGGCGAACTACCCAGGTGTAGTTATAAAGTTAGAGGAAGGCTCCATAGGGATTACACAGTCAAGGAAGGTTAATTATACTATTTAATAGGGATTAATTACCTAGGGATTGCATGAGAAAGGCTAGGCTAAGGACGAGCTAAGAATTGGCTAAGTGTTGGTCAATTTTTCCTAATAATTTCTAGATGATTTTGAGCAAGATCAGAGTGAGACAGTCAGGATAGGGCAGGATTTTCTCGGTGTGAGAAAGCATTGTATTGTTTCATGATTCTTTGACTATGTGCAATATATGATAGAGTGGTTTTGAGCAGGATCTTTCCCTAGATACATCTTGTGTTGTGTGATTAATTATTTCTTTCTCTTACTTGTATGTGATTGAGCGATCGTGTTTTATATTCTGCAAATATTGTAGAAGGATTCAATATCTTTCTTTAGTAGATTGCATGATCAAATTGAATCCATTGATATAATTTCTACATGGTATTATAGCTTTGTTATAGATTTTCTACATATTAATTATATGGTAGATAAGGAATTGAATTGCTTCCTATACCCAACACCAGAGTGTCAAGTGATGGTTGCAAATGGAGGAACTCTAAATTTCTATGGAAAAATTAATAATATCAAGCTAACCATGGGGGAATATGTATTGAATATTCCAATGCTTTCCATTCCAATGGGAGGTGATGATGTTGTAATTAGAGTACAATGGTTACAATATTTCAGGACGACAACTTTTAATTTTCCATAACTTTTCTTGAAAAAAAGTTCGGGAGGAAAGGAAGTTGAATTACGGGGTATCGTAGGGAATCTGGGAAAGGTAATAAGCTCTAATGTCATGAAAAATATTCTGAAGAAATAACAACGAGGCATAATTGCGCAATTATGCTCACTAGAAGTTCCAACATCAAAATCATCTATTTCTCCAGATCTCCAAAAAGTCTTGGACAATCATTCCAAGGTGTTTGAAACTCCCAAAGGACTCCCATCTATTTGTGATCATGATCATGCTATTCATTTGATTCCAGGAAGTATTCCTCTAAAAATCAAGCCTTATAGATATCCTTATGTCCAAAAGAGAGAAATTGAATGTATGATTGCAAAAATGTTAAGAGGTTGGTATAATTTAGCCTAGTTAAAATTCTTTCTCTACTCCAGTAGTATTGGTCAACAAGAAGGATGGATCATGGTGCATGTGTCCAAATTGTAGGGAGCTCAATAAGCTCACTATTAAAGATAAATTTCCCATTATTGTGATTGATGGATTATTGGATGAATTACATGGAACGATTTATTTTACCAAGTTGGATCTTCGTTCAGGATATCATCAAATTAGAATGAAGACTGAAGATATTCTGAAAACAACATTTCAAACTCATGAGGGTCATTATGAATTTTTTATCATGCCTTTTGGCCTTACCAATGAACCTTCTACATTTCAAGGGTTGATGAATTCCATTTTCAAACCCTCCCTTAGAAATTTTGTGTTAGTATTTTTTGATGATATACTAATCTACAATAGGTCTGGGAAGGATCATGTTCAACATGTTGACATGGTGCTCAAACTATTAGAGGAGAAACAATTATATGCAAAAACCTCCAAATGTTTCTTTGGAGTACAAGAGGTGGAATATCTAGGTCATATTGTATCTCGGGAGGGTGTTAAGGTACACCCTAACAAAATTAGATCCATTAAGGAATGTAAAGTCCCCACAACCATAAAGTAGTTGTGAGGATTTATCGGTTTAACATGGTATTATCGCAAGTTTGTTAAGAATTATGGGAGAATAGTAGCACCTATAACAACATTAATGAATAAAGATGCATTTTCACTCCTGAAGCAACTAAGGCCTTTGAAAATCCTAAAGAGGCAATGTGCCTAGCACCGGTCTTAGCTACGCCAGACTTCACAAAAACCTTTATTGTGGAATGTGATGCCTCAGGAAATGGAATTGGTGTGGTTTTAATGCAAGAAGGAAGACACATTGCTTTTGAAGGTCATCCAATCAAAGGAAAGTATTTACAGAAAGCTATTTATGAGAAGGAAATGCTGGCAATACTACATGCACTAAAGAAATGGCGACCTTACCTAATGGGAAGACACTTCAATGTAAAAACTGATCATGATAGTCTTAAATAATTTTTGGAACAGAGACTATGTTCAGAAGAGCTACAAAAATGGGTCACAAAGATGTTAGGTTGTGACTTTGAAATCATTTACAAAAAAGGGAAGCTAAATGTTGTTGCAGATGCACTCTCAAGAAAAAATGAAGAGGTGGAAGCATTTCTTTATGCAATTTCTATTATCCAAACAGATTGGATAACCGAAGCAAGAGATGAATGTAAGAATGAAAAATATGTGTGGATACTCATTCAAAAGTTGCAGCAAGATATTAGTACATCTAATACATTTAGTTGGAAAAATTATTCCTTATGGTACAAAGATCGCTTATATCTTTTTAAGAATTCCCAACTAAAACAAAATATTATTTTGGAATTGCACACCTCTCCTTTAGGAGGACACTCGAGATTTTTAAAAACTTACCACAGGGTGAAGAAATAATTTTTTTTGGATGGCCTTAAAACTGATATTCAAAAGTTTGTGGCGGAATGTTTGGTTTGCCAGAAAAATAAAGTTGAGACAATTAAGACCTCGCATCTGCTACAACCATTATCTATTCCAAGTCAATGTTGGGAGGAGGTTTCAATGGATTTTATAACAGGTTTACATAAGTCCAAAGGAAAGAGTGTCATCATGGTGGTAGTTGATAGAATTACCAAGTATGCACACTTTTGTGCATTATCTCATCCATTTAAAGAAATTACAGTTGCTACTGCATTTATGGAAACAATTCAAAAGCTACATGGAAACCCAAATATTATTGTAAGCTACAGAGAACCCATTTTTACTGGAAATTTTTGGATGGAATTATTTTCTTGTTTGGGTACTCAACTAGCTCATAGCTCAGCTTATCATCCTCAATATGATGGGAAAACTGAGATAGTGAACAAATTTTTGGAAGGATATCTTCGTTGTTTTGTATCTGATAAAAAAACACAATGGATCAAGTGGTTACCTCTGGTTGAATGGTGGTATTAAACTTCCTTCAATACTGCAGCAAAAATGACCCCATTTATGGAACTTTATGGGTATCATACACCCTCCATCACATCATATTTAAGAGAAAATTATAAGTTTCAAGCAGTGGAAGATCACATCGAGCATCAACAACAATTTCTACAACTCTTCAAGGATAATCTAAATTTAGCACAAAATTGAATGAAACAACAGGCATATCAACATCACAACGAGATAATTTTTGATTTGGGCGGCAACAAACATATAAACAAATGTCCCTCAAGCAAGCTAAGAAATATAATAAATTATCGCCAAAGTACTATGGTCCTTACAAAGTGTTGCAAAAGGTTGGTACTATGGCATACAAATTGGATCTTCCTGCTTCTTAACGATTGCACCTAGTTTTCCATGTTTCATGCTTAAAGAAGGTTATAGACAGTGAAAATGTGAACTTGGGTTACATTTTTTGCCCTTTTTTGAGAAAAAATATCATTTTTTTTTGTTCTTCAACTTTCTGCAAGGCAAAACAATTTTTCCGTTTAGAATTTCATTTTGCGATAAAAAAAAAGTTTTTAGAAATTTTATTAGCTTTCAATTACTTATTTTTTGGAATTTTTTATACACATTTGATATGTCAACATAGCGTTTCTTTGAGTGTGTTTTCTTTAACAATCAAAGGATTCATAAAAATTCATTTTCAAATGCATTAGCATATTCTTTGAAAACTTTGTGTTTTTGAGAAACAAAATATGTTACAACAATCTAGATAGAGTCTACTTCGTTTTTGTTATATTTATGAAACTGTTGAACACCTAATCCTCTATGGGTAGGTGTGGAAGACTAAGAGTCACAAAGGAGTCAAAGTGACCTTGGAAGATGAATCTAAGAGTCACACCATTGTATTATAAATGTACATCTACGGTGAATAATATAGATATCTCATGCTTATCTTTCTATGTGTGTGTTTAGTTTATTCATACACCATGTGTGTGTTTAACATGGTATCGGAGTTGATATGTTCATAACCAGCTCAATCTTATGTGAGCCATTTGTTTTTGTGGCCAGTGTAAACCTGCAAAAAATCCTGTGCATTTTTGCATCATTCAGAAATCTTTTGCAGCATTCAGAAATCATAGAAATCATTTTTGCAGCATTCAAAAATTATTCTATTGGGTTCATTATTTTGCTATGTTCATAAATTATTTTTGAAAAAAGCAGCGTTGTGTACTGCCATATCCCTGAATTTGAAAGTCTATGCATTTTAAATTCTACAAGTTTTCTCACTACTCCCTGTTGTATTCAATTTTTACTGCTCCTGGCACTTTGCTTACTATTCTTGCCATTCAAAATTTTAGAAAATTCTGAGTTTTACTGCAAATTCTACAAGTTTTCACTGCAAATTTTGCAAAGTCTTCTCATTCCCATTCGCTATGCATATTTTAGTCCCTAACACTCACTCTCTGCTAGCATGCTCACCCATTCCTCACAGCACTCGGCCCACTCACTCACCCCTCGCTACAGCTCTCACCTCACTTGCTCACGGCCCCTCGGCCTTTCCCACTGGCATACCGATTCCCCTCTTCCCTACGCTGCTCCACCCACCCGCTCACTACTCACACCTCCCACAGCAGGCCTCCACTGCCTCCTCCCTCCGCGCATTCCACTCCTCCGCACTCCCGCTGCCAACCACTGCATCTCGGCTTCCCCTCCACCTCACGACCTCCGCCCCCTCACATCGCTCCCCTCCCTCGAACTGCCTACCTCTTCCCTCCACTCTCCCCACCACATAGCTCCCCCTCCCACCTGCACCTTCCCGCAGGCTCCCTCACCCCTCATGGCAATACTGCCCTCTCCCTTTCTCACCCCTCTCTCATCGCTATATAGTCCCCTCCACCCTCACGGTCCTCGCCCCCTCATGGCCACTCTCCCACCCCAGACGCTTCCCATCCCTCACGGACCTTGACCTTCCCACGACCCTCCCCTCTCACAGTCACCCGTCCTCACTCATCTGCCCTCCCCTCTCATGGTCGCTCAGCCCTGCCTCCCTTCCCATGCATTCTGCGTTCCTTTTTTTTAATTCGAAAATGATTTATTTTTAATTTTTTTTACAATTTGGCCTCCCTCAGATTTCACTTCCCCCAGTATTCGCCTCCCCCAGTTTCACCTTCCCCCAGTAGTCGCCTCCACTAGATTTCACCTCCCCCAGAAATTACCTCCCCTAGATAATACCTGTGTTTTTCCCCAATTTTTTTTTTCCTTAAAAAAGAAAAAAAAAAAGGAAGAAGAAAAGAGAAGGGAGATGATATATGAATAGATGGATATATGGATTTTCTATATAGTGAAAAGTGAAGTTTGTGTTGTATGTTTTCTCTATTATAAAACATGACCAAGATTTGTGGCATGTACAGAAGGGTGAATCTCTGAAAGAGATTGACAATGTGAAGGAAAAAGTTGAAAATTGGTCTTCATTTTCAAAATAGTAGTGGCATCATAAATTCACTCATAGTTTTTCCTTCATCTTTATTGTGAGGTAATATTGCAAGCTCAAGACCATCTGCTCATCGATAGTGAAGCATCCAAGCTTGTGAATATCTTTTTGTTGAATTAGAGTTGTTGGTGTAAAACAGTTCTTTGAAAAAGAGAGAAATAATTTGCCTTAAAGGGTTATTGCACAATGGTTTTTGCTGCACATTTACAAAATATTTGCAGTGACATTGCATTTCTTCTTAATTCATAGTTGCAGTCAGTGTTTGAAGTATAACTTTGAGTTGTTGAGAAATTGTTGAATACTTCTATGATATGAGTCATTGTTTCTTGCTGGTCAGACGACTAAGTCTACACCTTAAGGCCCTCCATAATTTGAGTAGCAGAGTTTGTTCTTTGGGAATTCCATAATTGAAAGTTCAAAAAAAAAAAGGGTCTTTGAAGTCATTTGTATTTTTTAAAGTAAGTTGAATCACATTGTAAACGGGTGCATTATCGGTTGAAGCCAACACCCTTTATTTCTTGAGCCTGAATTGTTGAGAAAAATGGCTAAAACCAATGATGCATTAGAGTTGTTGCATAACCTCATTCATTCCACTATTCATGATATGGTAAAAATGAGCAAGAACACTCTTTTTAATATTCAAACTTGCTTGCAAGATGCACAAGACAAGATTGAGTTTTTGCAGTTGGAGTCTCAGCTTCCGCAAAATGAACTTCAACAAAAGAGTCATCATTCTGAACCTGTTTCTATTCAGAACATTGAGAAGGACTCTCCTTAGTAGCAAGAATATAAAGTTGCAGTTGATTCACATTTAGTTCCTTGTACAAGAGAATATTTACATGCAGATGCAGCATCTCAGTCTACACTTCCAAAGCCCATCATCAGACCTTGGGAACAACTTGTCCATAACAAGCACAAAACTGGTCTTGGATATGACAAGGATTTGTCCTTTCATATTCCGGACTACTCCAAGCCCATCAAATTTTAGAGTGTCGGATTCCTTTATGACAGTTCACATTCAGTTGTTCCAGATCCTGCTCCTCTTCCATAGCAACAACAACAACAAATTGTAAAATGCCAACACTGTGATCAAGTTGGCCATATGAAAGATCACTGTTTCGATCTTCACCTGTGCAAGCACTGTGGTCGGCACACCCATTCTTCACACAGATGCTTCAGAAACAAGCCTCCTGCAAGAACAAAGCTTCATCCTGGATGGATCGCTTCTTGGAAATGGGCATCGACAGCCAAAAATATTTTTAAGTCACATGTCAGAACTTGTTCTCGAATATTGAACAACCTTGCAATTGAGTTTTCACCATCATCTCACCGTGTACCTGACAGGGGGAAAATTGGTGGTCATCTACAAGCTTCGACGCTACATCAAGCGAGCCTGAGTCACAATCTCTCATTCTAGATTCAGAGTTGTAGCCAGAGACACAACAGTTTAAGTGAGCTTGAGCCACAATTCGTCATTTTAGATTTAGAGTTGTAGCCAGGGACATGGATGCCCATGAGCATGCCTTTGGTTGATGGACAGCCTTAAACCATCCATGTGAGGTTGATATTCTTCCTCTTTCAGAACACTTCCTCTAGCAGAAGACTTCAGCTTCTTGCTACCTTTGGTTGAGTTCCGAGAATGGCATCAAGCATTCCAGTGTTGGTGATCATCCTTAAACCATCACAGGTTGTAAACTTCCCTTATTTTGGGTTGAAGGTATCCCTCTTCAAATATGAGGGACACTTCCTCTAGCAGAAGCCCTCAACTTCTTTCCAGTTTTGGAAGAGTTCCAGAAACTGCAATAAGCGTTGCGTTCCAGTGTTGGTGGTCATCCTTAAACCACCTCTTTATGCCAACATTTCAGAGAGCTGATTCAACCTAAGTGCTGCCATGCATACTTTGCAGATTTGTATTACAACTCTCTTCTTGGACTCACACATACCCCTTTGGATTAAGGGGGGGAATGTTGAACACCTAATTCTCTATGGGTAGGTGTGGAAGGCGAAGAGTCACAAAGGAGTCCAAGTGACCTTGGAAGATGAATCCAAGAGTCACACCATTGTATTATAAATGTACATCTATGGTGAATAATATAGATATCTCATGCTTATCTTTCTATGTGTGTGTTTAGTTTATTAATACACCATGTGTGTGTTTAATAGAAACTAACTGATGCATATCATAATTACTAGATTTTTTGAACTGATTCAATATTAAACAACTGCATATTTTGAATATGTCTTGGCGTGCACAAAATTTTTCAACATATAAGTTATCAACTAAAAATCTAAAAACTACCCATTACAAACGACAGACCAATGTAATGCACCATAATTTTTTCAATTTTTTTTACAGTTTATTTTGGAAGATACATAATATTGATTTCACTGAATCATAATGACCTTTAGAAATTGTTTGCACCCATTTTATTACAAAATTAAATAAAATAAGTAAATATTTATGGAATTCCATAAAAGTTATATTTCCTAAAAGTAGATTGAATTATACAAATGCTTGTCTTGGTTATGACAATTAATTCATAAATTTTCATGGATTTTAATCAGTCCAAAGTTGAATAAATGTGTTCAGAGCTTGGCTCTGCGTAATTGCAGATGTGTTAGATCGGTCGAATTGTTTTTTGTCCCAATGGCCCGTCAAATAAAATGACACAAAATTTCAGCCGAAGTTTTTACAAAAGTTCGACTGAACTTTTAATTGACGTTATGTCGGCTGAAAAATTCAACGAAGCCCCTCCAAAAAAAACATTTCGCGACAATATAAATAGGCGTAAAGAGATTCATTATTTTCACATAACTTCACACATTTCTTCATTTGGTCTGATTTTGCAAAGGATTTTTTTTGGACTTAATTTTCAAAGGACTCTTTTTGACTTGACATTCAAGGGACATTTTTTGGAGGTATGTGATACATTTTTTGGATGCTTTGTGGGCTTAATTTTCAAAGGACATTTTTTTGAAGGTATTTTATTTTTAGAGGTTTTGGGCTTAATTTTCAACGGACATTTTTTGGGAGGTATTTTGTTTTTAGAGATTTTTGGGCTTAATTTTCAAAACACAATTTTGGACTTTTTTTGGGCTTAATTTCGAAAGGACTCTTCTTAGGTTTAATATTCAAAGGACATTTTTTGGAGGTATTTTGTAAAGTGATTTTTTTTAGAGGATTTCTGGGCTTAATTTTCAAAGGACATTGTTTGGAGGTATTTTGTTTTTAGAGACATTTGTTTTAGAGGTTTTTGGACTTAATTTTCAAAGCACATTTTTTGGAGGTATTTTTTAAAGTGACATTTTTTAAGAAGTTGGGCCTAATTTTCAATGGACATTTTTTGGAGGTATTTTTTGAAGTGAAATTTTTTTAGAGTACGTGTTTTGGGTTGAAGTAAATCTTTTATAATGATTTTTTAAAATGAGTTTTTGTCTAACTTTTTAAATGAATTTTTTTGCAGGACTTGGAAATAAATATTTTGAGCTCCATTTCATTTTTAGAAGACATTTTTTTCTCGGATTTTTTAAAGTAAGTGTTTTGGATTGAAGTATGTCTTTTGTGCAAAATTTTTAAAATGAGTTTTTTTTTTAAATTAAATATTTTGTGATGTTTTTTTGAATTGAGTTTTTGTCTAAATTTTTGAAGGAAACTTTTTGACCTTCATAGTCAATTATCATGGGAAATCGAAGGAATTGCAAGAGAAAATATGATCGAACAAGAGACCTTGAGGAACGCAGAGAACAAGGGAGAGAATATCGCAAAAAATAGAGAGAAGAAAGCTCAAATATTTAAAGGGAAAATCAACCTCAAATAGAAGTTGAAGCAGGTATGTAAATGTAAATATTAGTGTCAATTGTGAAACTTAATTTTTATTTGATGAACTAATTTGAAAAATATTTTGCAATGTAAACATAGAGAGATATTCCTCAAAGCATTGATGATGAGATACAAAATTTTGAAAGAGAAAGTGAAAGAGATATTAAACCAATGATTGAATATGGTGAAAATGTTGAAAGAAATTCAAGTGAGGAAATTGAATCACCGGATATGTATATACATATGTTTAACACATGCACGTATTATTGAAATTATACATATTTATTAATTTAGTTATTTATTGAATATGTGAACTTATTATGTACTATTAATTCAAATATGTATAAATGAAATCAATATCGATGATGAGATGTTAGAAAATGTTGAACTCACACATATGGAGATAAAAAAGCTGACCATGTTTATACGATATCGTGTTAATTGCATTTTTTATTCGTTCTTCATAAAGGAAACTATGGCAGTTCAATCCCAATTGTTGAAAGGTCTCTTAACATTAAGGAAATTAAAATAAGCTACGACTTTTTTGGGTATTCGAAAATCAACAAAAGATAAAAAAATGAAGGAAAATGTGATACAAAATATAAATAGTTCTATAAATTCAACTAGAAGATCTAGACAGAAAAATGTTCCAGATGCACGTAGAGAAATACATATGGTAGTGGTTTCATCAAGTACTAAAGCGAACCGCTTGGTAAAATCTATGGCACGAGCTTTAGGAACCTCACAAAAGACATCGCACAAACATTGAAAATTTCAGTTGCAAATAGATGTAAATGATGAACTCGCTTATTGGACACCTATTTGTAGGAAACCATACAAAGATAAACTTGGAGAAAATGTTAAAAAAATAATATATGAATATTGGATAAAAAATTCACGTGTTTCACCAAAAGAAAGGGATGTGATGCAAAGAAAAATAGCATGAAATTAGTACGAAGAACATCCAAAACATTTTTTGGACACCACTCAGATAGAGTTGTTCAACAAGTTCAAATAATAGAATCATGAAATTGATGTCTCAATCAGTGCTTTTGTGCAACAAAAACCATGGTATGTAAAGCCTATCACCATACGCGACACTTGTTGTTGTCGTTATCATGTGGAATTTCAGTTATATTATGACACATTCCTTAATTTTGGTACAAAAATTTGGAAAGATTCACCTCCTCATTCCACTATCCATGATTTCATATCTCAAATTTTATGTGGAAGAGAAAGCCATGAATTATTTTACCAAAAGAAATGTGTTGGTGGTAACAAATGCGATGATTGTGGAAATTTGACTAAATTTCAAAACAAATATCATACTGATATAAATGATCAATCATTTTCCAACATGAAAGTGAAATGGAAGAGATATGAATATATCCATACATCGATTCAAGGTTCAAGTGCTAAAAGAATTGATTTACAAGAAGAAGAAATTTTTGTGATAGATTTTTTTAGAAAGTTTGAGGCAGAAATTTATAAATACACCAAGCATTCCCATAGAGATCGATGCAATTCAAAAAATACCGTGAATTTTTTCCACTAGGGACCATTTTGTCAGTAATTGATTTTGCAGAAAACTACGCATTTTTTCCACAAAAAGAAATTCAGAGTGAATACTATCATTCTGACCAAGTCTCCATGCTCGTCCATATTCTATATAGACATGTTGAACAAAATATTGATCATATAGAAAACATGAGTGAAAATCGGCATGTTATTAAAGAATATCACTTTTATATTAGTGAGGATCATACACATGATACATATTTTGTACAACACTATTTTGGAAAGATTTATGACTCCTTGAAAAGTCATGGAATAAAATTCAATGAACATTGGATATGGTCAGATGGATGCGCATGTCAATTCAAATCTTCACGATAATTCTTTTTATTGTGTCATCTTCATATGAAAACCTGCATTAAACATTGTTGGAATTTATTTGAGACTGGTCATGGAAAAGGAGAACATGACGGTGTAGGGGCATGCATAAAACGAGCACTTTGAAGATATCAAATGGACCCCTTTGCAAACCGACTTGTCTCAGCTAAATAATTTGGTAAATGGTGCATCGCTGCACTAAGCCAAGATACTAACTGATCAAGGGAAGTGCGAAAGTACATTAAATTTAATTTTTATTGGATTTATCACAATGATTATCTTTGATGGTATTTTTATATCATATTTATATTATTATTTGAATTTACCATATAGGTTTTTTTGGCATATTGGGGTCGAAGATGTAGATAGATCGATTTGAAATTACGTTGAAACAATAAAAGTGACTCGAAAATTGCATTCAATTAAAACAAA
Organism: Pinus albicaulis; assembly: GCA_034641835.2. Lineage (NCBI taxonomy): Eukaryota > Viridiplantae > Streptophyta > Pinopsida > Pinales > Pinaceae > Pinus > Pinus albicaulis. The sequence continues at coordinate 771,741,172 of CM076575.1, read as the reverse complement.
GTTGTCCACAAATGTGTTTGCATTGGATAAAAGAAAATATTCTTGTTTTTTTCATGTTTGCATAGACAACACAAAATCCAATGATGTTTGTAAAAAAAAAATGTATGTAAAATATTGGCAACATATAGAGCTAGATACAAAGGGGAAAATGTCCCTTGCAAGGTTTGAAGAAATGCAATCAGAGGAGACTACAATATCATCTGATGGTGATCGATTTTCTGATCTTCTTAGAGAAGGTATCATTTCAATTGCTTTCAAATGATAGAGATCTAGAAATAGATAATAAAATCAAGTACATGTATGTTAATTTTAAAGTTAATTTTCATGTTAATTATGATCTAAATTTAAATACACAAGTTTGTTTTATTGTGCAGGAGATGTTTTTGTTGTAATTGCACCTACTATGAACGATGAAAATGTGAATTATTATTTGATGCGTTGCACTAAACGAAAGATGAAATTATTAGAAAACTATAATGATCACAGTTTTACATATGACAACGGGTCTATTATACTGAAAGGTTATTTTTTCAGAAAAACGAATCAAAGTGGGGATTTTTTTTACTTTCAAGACTATGAACCTGATGTCATAAGTTTTCAATATAGTCACTTGGTGTGTGCAACACGCATAAAGTTGATAGAAGTTCAATCAAAGAAAAAAATGAAAATTAATAAATGGAAAATGTCAAAAGCCGATCATGAACGGATCATTGAAGATGTCATTTCATTGGATTTTTTTTTATTGAACTTCCCAACAATTTTTTCTCTTTGGATTCATGTTTTAGAACTTTCGGAACTCAACTAAAAATTGAACTGCCTTTTTATGTTATTTGTACAAGTGTTTGCAGATGTACATTGTTTTGGTACATGCACACGAGTAATTTATACAAGTTTACACATACACATGTCTAGATTATTTGGTCTACATGATTTCATACATTCTCTGGTACAATTTGTGATAATGTCATTATTGCAAAATGTAGATATCTGTGTATCTAGCATAGTTTATATAATACAAATTTGAAGTTGCACAATTTTGTTTTAGACGTGCGTGTCTATCAGAAGTAAATTATAATATTAATTCTTGAAGGCAAAATGTGTGGTACGTGTTTTGTAATTTCCAGATTACTATCAACTGAAAGTATATTTTCTATCTGCATTGATGAAAAATGTTGCATGTATTGGATATATATGTTCTAGAATGAAATTTTAAAATTTTATGATTGTTTGACACATATTATAAGACCTAGAATCTTACTATTATTTTTAGATATATATACATCGATATTTATTGTACTTAAATCATTTTAACACATATTGAAACATGTACTTAAATCAATTTTATGTACATATATTCATGTGAACTTTTTTTTCTTTGTAAAATAGCAACTTGACATTATATCACGGTCACATGTCAAATATAGTTCAACCATCCAAAACTTGAGTTTTAAGAACAAAACATTATATCACAACATTACTTCACATGCCAAATGTAGTTCAACTAGATCCAAAATATACACATGTATGTGCATGGTTTAAAAAATAAAATGAGAACTTGAGTTTTGAAAACAAAACATTATATATGTCACAGCATGTGATCACATGCCAAATGTAACTATCCAAATTTAAAATCATTCATGAAAAGAGTAAATGTAGTTTAAAACTATATATCCAAACAGTAAAATATGTCCAAAATTTGTATCTCACATGAACAATATATATACAGTACATTACAAGTATCAAGTTATATATAGAAAAGTAAATATATGACTGCATCTAGATAAGACTATATATAAAAAAGTAAATTTAAGACTAGATCTATCAAATATAATTTTTCACACATGTGCATCATCCATCAAATACAAATGGATCTAGTGTCTCTCCAAACAAAGTCTTGATCCTCGAGCTATCATGTGAAGCACGGGGAACCTATACACAATGTGTACAAACAAAAAAAATTTAATGTTTTAAAATTGAATGAGAATTTAGAACTTCATGTAAAAAAACAAAATGAAAAAAAAATAATGCAATACCTCATGAGGTTCCCTCTCCATTGTGTTTTGTTGCTCGCATATATATATATATATATATATATTAAAAAATTTCAAATGAAAATGCATATATAAACTAATTTTCAATAATATTAAAAAAAAATTTAGACAACTTGTTCAAATGGTTCAAATGGTGTGGATGTTCCTATCTCCATCATCCACTCCATTGCTAGAGTCCATGGAGAAAGGAAATCATCTCTAGGAACCTAAAATTCAAAAAATTTAAAAGTATAAAATAAATCAAGATCTAGGTCTCAATTTATAATAAACCTTTTGAACTTAACTATGTAACTTATAACTTAAACATATATTTAAGTGAAAATTTGAATACTTGTGATGGTGGATCTAGCACGTCTCCTAGGGGTGGCTCCAAAATAAAATCTCCAGAAACCTAAAATTCAAAAAAATTAAAATAACTCAAGATCTAAAGATCTCATTTTTTAATGGAACTTTTGAGTTGGAATATATAACTTAAAAACATATTTAAAAGTGAAAAATTGTTCATACTTGTGATGGTGGATTTGGCACATCTCCCAAGGAAGAAGAAGGTACCACCATACCAAAAACATCAGACGGAATCATAATCTGTTAACATTTAATTATATATACATGTACATGTGTGCACAATTATTTATTTTAAAAAATATGTCATCATGTTTCGATATATATATAATAATAGATAAAATATAATTGTACATTATCATGTTCACTTAAAAAACACTAAAATTTGTCAACATATCTTGATGGTGAGAACCATCTTGATTGTGTTATTTATGGTCAGACCCATCTTGATTCTATGAACCGGAGGCTCCGACCATGATATTAACATAATCTTTGTTCATCAAGTGTGACAACTGCAAATGGTGTTAACATATAATGATACATTTTTGTTAGATTAATGTATACAAATAAATGTATGTATATATGTATTTATTACAAATTGTACATGTGTTAAAATAATCACCTTAACCATTAACACATACCGATCCCATGCCCTCTTGCTCATGAATAATTAGGTCCTTCCAACCATTGCGAAAATTCTTTGCATATGTTCTGAGATCTTCAACACTCATGTTGTATATCTCTTCATCTGTATAATACACAAAATTAGCACGTGCATTCTCATGTGCTCTTTTTTGATTCAAACAAACATCAACTCCATCCAGTTCACTTTGACCATTGTCAATGATGGCATCCCTTGCTTCTGGACTAATTTGAGAAGTGGCATCCATATTTGACCTCAAATTTTGGACACGAAGAGGTCGACTAACCAATGGTGGCTCAGGGAGAGGAAACTCAACATCACGCCTAACGCCCCTACGGTCACACAATTGACCTTTCCCAGGACCAAAAAATTTAGAGGTAACGTCATTATAATTGGGTTTCATTCTCAAAAATAATTCTGCATAAAATAATTTTTCAAAATAAAGCGGAACCTCGTTGTTCCATGGGAGTCTTCCATAGTCAGCAAGGTGCCTATCATAAAAATAGCCAACTATATCAGGGTGCTTGAAATATTGCACCTTTAGAATATTTCTTTTCAGCCCTTCTTTGAAATTAAACATAGACTTGGTCATTTCTATTGTAACTCTTTGTTTAACAACCTCCCATGTATCGATACCCATCACTGTTTCCTTTATTTTTCTCATCACTTCTACAAAATTATCAGTGGTTGGCCCAAGATTTAGATACACATCTACTAGTTCGCTTATAGAGTGAGTAACTATTTCCAATCTTTGTCGACTCTCAGCAGGGAGTTTCAAAGACATGAGATCTCTCTTCAATTTTGAATGAAGATGTTGACACCTTTGTAAGGTGCATTGTTTCATGTTTGATTCCCAAGGTATATCGGAAATGTCAGACAGATAAGTCGTGATTGGTGTACAACCTTCTTCTTGAATGACGCATTCTATCCTACGTTTTTTTTTAGCAACATTTTCACCCTCTGCATCAATATATAAAATTTTGTATATTAAAAAAACATGTAAACAAATTTGTACAAATTGAATGAAAATAATATTCATATTGATGGCAAACTTGATATGGTTGGCTAGCATCTTACCCACCCTGAGACTGTTGAGAACTTGAACGACCACCAATTGGTTGAGAACCAACATGACCATCCATTGATTGGCCTCTGGGGGAATGCATATCACCACCTTCATGAAATTCAACAGCACATATTGATGACCCTCCAAGGGAATGTGTACCACCACCAACCTCACGAGGTGAAAGGGAAGCTTCATAAAATATATGAATTTATAATCAATTCAAAAATACATTCATACATATAAATACATGTGCATATTCATTGATTAAATTTCATGAACCATGGCCATGCTCCATTGATGGAGTAGACACCCTTGTCCTTCTACCTCCTAAAAAATAAAAAATGAAACTTAGTAACAACTAATTTAACTCACAAAAATGATAAAAAATAAATTCCATATGTACACACATGTATGTATAGAGATAATATTATATTTAAATACCATGAACATCCCTCGATCCATGATCCCCCTCTCTAGTAGAGATATGGGATTATATTGATCTTCACCTTTCATCCTCCATGATATACATGGATATATCTACAATGGACATTTACAATTATTTTTAAATTACTATTTGAAATAAATTTCAAAAAATTAATGTAATTTAGTGTACATAAATTATGTAAAACACAACTTTCAAAGCACTAATTGATGTGTGAAATTCAATTTAAGAATTTTTTTATAAAAAATTTTAAGTTCACCAAGTTGCACTTTACATGGTGGGAACACACTTGGTATATGATTGAAAAAACACATGGTCATTAAAAAAGACACATTTATAAGTAAAAAACACACACATATCAAAGATATGTTACAATGTCCATCAATAAATTTTTAAGGAGAGCGTATCAACACTAATTCATCTTTGAGAGATGAACCATGAATTGGCATTGCCCCATATAATACTAATTTATATATTAATTCCTCTTTGATAGATGAATCTTGAATTGGCATTGCCCCACACAATAGATCACCATACATATTATTAACATTTGCACAATGTCGTATACTAAAAAATTGAAATTGGCTAACAATATTGTTTTCTTTTCCATGCAATTTTTTTAGCCTCTCCTTCTTAACTTGGTACATGCCTTTCATCTGGTTGCACACAAGTTTAGAATTGGTGAAAGTTACAATTCCATTTGATCCATACTCCCTAGTTGTTCCCAAGCTTTCTATCAATGCAATATAATATGCATTGTTGTTTGTTGTTCTTCCTTTCGAGGACCTTGCTAGTCGCAATATTGCAAAGAACATATGTAATCACTGCTTTCCCTTGATTGGGATAACAAGAAACATCTATGCATAATGTCCATTTTTCAACCATATTTAGTGGGTTTTTTATCCCTAAAAAAAAATAAATTCAATAAAATATATTAAATTAACATTTATTGCAAATGCATGGGAGAAATGACATGTGCATGGTTTGCCTTAAATTTTGACTTAAAGTTTATGGGAGAAATCACATCTAGAAATGACATTCCTCAAAGATTTCCTTGCCTAGAGTTTAAGGGAGAAATGACATGTACATGGTTCCAAAAACACTAGAAAATTATGCCTTAAAGTTTATCGAAGAAATTACATGTATGTACATGGTTATTCTTAATTTTGGCCTTAAAATCTATGGGAGAAATGACATGTACATGGTTATATCCTTAAAGTTTGCTTTGATTTTATGGGATAAATGGGAGAAATGAGAGAAATGACATGTATTTACATGGCTATCCTTAATGTTTTCCATAAATTTTATGGGGAAATGACATAGAAATGACAAATACATGGTTCCAAAAACACTAGAAAATGGATTAAAGTTTATGGGAGAAATGGCATGTACAGAAATGGATATTACAATGAAGAACTTCTATTTAGATTTTTTCCAGAGATTGACTTTAGGGGCATTTACTGGATATGTCACTTTTGAGAAATGATGAGATCCAGAGACTACCTGGCCCTTTACAGACTCCACCTTTAGAACTTGTAGAAGTTAACACTCAACAAACAACCTAAAATCCTATGGAAGTTCAGCCACTTTAAGTTCGGTTTTTAGGCCTTAAAGTTTTCCTTGAATAATTAATGGGAGAAAGCCTTGAGTTTGGGGGAGAAATGAAATGTGCATGGTTTGCCTTAAAGTTTGCCTTAAAGTTTATGGGAGAAATCACATCTAGAAATGACATTCCTTAAAGTTTTCCTTGCCTAGAGTTTAAGAGAGAAATGACATGTACATGGTTTGCCTTAAACTTTGCCTTGAGTTTGTGGGAGAAATGACATGTGCATGGTTTAAATTTTTCTTTAAATTTAATGGAAAAAATGACACATGTATGAGATAAATGACATGCGCATGGTTTTATTTAAAATTTTCCTTAAAGTTTATGGCAAGAATGACACATGTATGGCAGAAATGACACATGTACATGGTTTTCCTTAAAGTTTATGGGAAAAATGACATAGAAATGACATGTACATGGTTCCAAAAACACTAGAAAATTCTAGAAATGGCATGTACATAGGAGAAATGACATGTATGTACATAAACCCACCTTCGCATTTTTACCTTCGTTGTTCTTCCCGTAATATTAATTTTTCTTGAAGTTTGCCTTGAGTTTATGGGAGAAAGCCTTGAGTTTGTGGGAGAAATGACACATGTACATGGTTGCGTTTTTACCTTCGCTGTTCTTCCCAGTATATTAATTTTCCGCCTTGAGTTTATGGGGGAAAGCCTTGAGTTTGTGGGAGAAATGACATATGTACATAGTTTTCCTTAAACTTTGTCTTAAATTTTATTCATGTGCCTTAAAGTTTGCCTTGAGTTTATGGGAGAAAACCTTGAGTTTGTGGGATAAATGACACATGAACATGGTTTGCCTTTAACTTTTCCTTAAAGTTTATGGGAGAAATGACATAGAAATGGCATGTACATGGTTCTAAAAATACTAGAAAATGCTTTAAATTTTATGGGAGAAATGGAATGTACAAAAATGGATATTACAATGAAGAATTTCTATTAAGATCTGTCCTAGAGATTTACTATAGGGGCATTTACTGGATATGCCACCTTTGAGAAAGGATGAGATCCAGAGGCTACCTGGCCCTTTACAGAATCTGCCTTTAGAACTTATAGAAGTTAACACTCAACAGACAGACTCAAATCCTATGGTAATTCAGCCACTTTAGGTTTTCTTTTTAGGCCTTAAATTTTTCTTTGAATTAATGAGAGAAAGCCTTGAGTTTGTGGGAGAAATGACATGTGCATGGTTTTCCTTAAAGTTTTCCTTAAAGTTTATGTGAGAGCTCACATCTAGAAATTACATGCCTTAAAGTTTGCCTTGCCTAGAGTTTAAGGGAGAAATGACATGTAGATTGTTTACCTTAAAGTTTGCCATATAGTTTATGGGAGAAATGACAATGCCTTATATTTTATGGGAGAAATGACACATGTATGGTAGAAATGACACATTTACATGGTTTTCCTTAAATTTTTCCTTAAAGTGTATGGGAGAAATGACATGTACATAGTTTCCAAAAATTATTTTATGCACTTACTAAAATTTATGGGAGAAATGGGAGAAATGACATGTATGTACATGGTTTGTCTTAAATTTTGCCTTAAAATTTATGGGATAAATGACATAGAAATGAAATGTACATGGTTCCAAAAACACTATCAAATGCCTTAAAGTTTATGGGAGAAATGACATAGAAATGACATACCTTAAAGTTTTCCTAAAAGTTTATGGGAGAAATGACACATGTACATGGTTTGCTTTAAAGTGTGTGGGAGAAATGACATGTACATAGTTTGAAAAATTATTTTATGCACTTACTAAAATTTATGGGAGAAATGGGAGAAATGACATGTATGTACATGGTTTGCCTTAAAGTTTGCCTTAAATTTTATGGGAGAAAGAACTTATATTAAGATCTGTTCCAGAGATTGAATGTAGGGGAATTTACTGGATATGTCACCTTTGAGAAAGGATGAGATCCAGAGGCTACCTAGCCCTTTACAGACTCTACCTTTAGAACTTGTAGAATTTAACACTAAAAAAATAGAGTCAAATCATATGGAAGTTCAGCCACATTAGGTTCGGTTGTTAGGCCTTAAATTTTTCCTTGAATTAATGGGAGAAAGCCTTGAGTTTGTGGGAGAAATGACATGTGCATGGTTTTAATTAGAGTTTTCCTTAAATTTTATGTGAGAAATCACATCTAGAAATGACATGCCTTAAATTTTGTCTTGCCTAGAGTTTAAGGGAGAAACTACATGTACATGGTTTGCCTTAAAAGGTTTCCTTATAGTTTATGGGAGAAATGACATTGCCTTATAGTTTATGGGAGAAATGACAAAAAATTAAATATAAATTACATGCCTTAAATTTGCCTAAAAGTTTATGGGAGAAAGGACACATGTACATGGTTTTTGCCTTAAAGTGGTTGTGGTTTGCACTTACTAAAACAACTAGTAGTAGTGGTTGATGAAGTTATGTCAAAAGTCACACCTTGATGAGTTTGTGGGAGAAATGACATGTACATTGGTTGCAAAATTATTTTATGCACTTACTAAAACAACTAGTGGTAGTGGTTGATGAAGTTATGTCAAAAGTCACACCTTGATGAGTTTGTGGGAGAAATGACATGTACATGGTTTGCAAAATTATTTTATGCACTTAATAAAACAACTAGTGGTAGTGGTTGATGAAGTTACGTCAAAAGTCACACCTTGATGAGTTTGTGGGACAAATGACATCTACATGGTTTGCAAAATTATTTTATCCACTTACTAAAACAACTAGTGGTAGTGGTTGATGAAGTTATGTCATAAGTCACACCTTGATGAGTTTGTGGGAGAAATGAAAAGTACATGGTTTGCCTTAAAGTTTAGGTTGCCTTAAATTTTATGGTAGAAATCACATATAGAAACCTTTACTTTGACATATATAAATAGGCTAAGAACATTAAAAAGGAATTTTCAAAAAACATTATTTATGTCCTTAATAAGAAGTATGATTTAGCACCTAACAGATTGTCTAATAATTTATAATAATGTAATTTTTGCTTGTATAGTATCATTCATCCTTGATACTTGTACAAGAATTTTACAACTTGAAAATCAACCTACACTATCATCATATCACTGTACATAATCTAGATTAGTAATATCCATTATATCATAAAACATTCCACTTTTAACATTTTACAAGATTAGAAGTATCGTGGAAGGTGTAAATTTAGGTACATTAATTAAAAATAGTTCTAGCATCACTATAAACCTATAGTAGCATTATAGTAAGAAGCCAAGGGTCTTCATTACTAAAATAATCCATTTCTATCAATCATTCCTAATAGCATCATGCCTTCAAATGCGTAAAATGATAAACAACTAGTGGTAGTGGTTGATGAAGTTATGTCAAAAGTCACACATACAACTCTACTCTACATATAGGTATCATGCTTGATCAACCTTACCAATACATCTGTAACTTAAATCACCATTACTAATTTGATGTCATTTTTCTAGTATCACAAAATTGGTAAATAAAATTAAATAAAGTTGTCAAGATATATACATCTCACACATTTTATTAAATTTTAAATCAATAAAAATAAGAAAAACAAAATCCTAGACAAATCTTATCTAGCCCTAGTATGCATAATATCCACTCTAAATGTATGGACGTTTGGTAAAAATTTCTTGAATCCCTAAGCGGCAGAAAATTTCTCCTATGCGAGAGTCATTAGTTAAATCTTGAAAATCACTACAATGTTGACTGTGTTGTAGAAATATATATGGGAGTCATTAGTTAATTCTTGAAAATCACTATAATGTTGACTGTGTTGTAGATATATATGTGGGTATTCTGCTATGCAAGAGTCATTTGTTAAATCTTGGCACTATAGTGTTGTGGACTCAGTTGGAAGATTAATTATGAACAACTTATTCTTCCCTTTGCACCTAAGGTGTATATAAAGTATTTGATTGAATTTATGAGTTTTATTGGAGTATATGTGCGGGTAGCAGCTGTAGTTACCCTTTCAATTTTACAATAGTAAATATGGATTTTTGATTGAGGCTAGAAACATAATGGACATTGTGAAATCACTAAAAATCCTAAAAGAACAAATGCTGAAAAAAATTATACACTGAAATGACTGAAGTGGGTGTAGAATTCAATTAAAGAAAGATCAAAGTGGTTACTTTCTTCCCTAAAATATGTTCAACAAAATAAATTATTAAATTCAAGCATGAACCATTAGAGATCATTCAAACTTTCAAATAGTTTGGATTTTATTTCAGCCAAAAGTTCAGGTGGGAGAAATGTTTGGAGAGGCTCCAAGGAGGATCAAAGGTGGTATTAATTCTACAAAACAAGTGTCGATCAAAACATATATGTTACTAGAAAATGATCAAATTGATATCCTTGAAACCTGTCATTATAATCTATAGCAGTGAAATATGGGAACGTGATGGGAACCAAGCATGCCAAAATTTCAAAGAGAGGATGAGGAAAAATAGAGAAGTTAAAAAAGAAAATCCTTTATGTCCTATGAAATAAATGTGGCAGAAACATTCCCATGTAGTGTAGCTCAATTGGTTATCGTCTTGCTCCAATGTCATATGTAAAGAAAGAAATTCAATGTTCCATTCCTCGTGGTTTAGATCAAGAAAATAAAATTATGGCAGAAACATGGCTCTACACAGTTGAATTGGAAGAAGTATGAACATTGTTTCCATGTTAGGATGAAATTGAAGGATTCAATAACCAAAGGCTTCCTGACCAAAGTAGCATTGAAAAAACCAAAAAAAGAAAAGAAAAGAAAAAGGAGATACAACTATACTATAATTAACACAACAATATCAAGGAGGGGATAAGGACACAAGACTACCTCACATTAAACATCGCGTGGAAGGAGAAACCCACAATGATATAGTTTCAAGTATTCTCTCGTTGTTTGATATGCGATGCAACTCTTGAGGAAATTTGGGTAGAGGAGATAACAAGGAGGGCAAGGATGATGTACCACATAGCTAAATTTCTAAATGTTATGGAAAATGGAAGAAAAACCATTGTTGATGTTATAGAACAAGGATTTAACAGTAAGAAGATATAGTTTGAGATTGTAAATGAAATGTTGGACTCCTAGATCAAGTTTGTTTTACATTGATTCAGAGTTGTAATTTTATCAAAATAAATTAATGGAAAAAATGAATTCATAGGACATGTTGCTGTAACCAAATATTTTCTAGCAGGTGTGCCATATCCACTTGATAGTAATGGAATTGACTATGGATCATGATTAATGCAACACTTGTATTTCGCCTACGAAAAATAGAGGAGATAACAAGGAGGACAAGGATGATGTACCACATAGCTAAATTTCTAAATGCTACGGAAAATGGAAGAAAAACCATTGTTGATGTTATAGAACAAGGATTTAACAATAAGAAGATGTAGTTTGAGCTTGTAAATGAAATGTTGGATGCCTAGATGAAGTATGTTGTATATTGATTCAGAGCTATAATTTTCTCATAATAAATTAATGGCACAAATGAATTCAGAGGACATGTTGCTGTAACCAGATATTTTTTAGCGGGTGTGCCATATCCACTTGATAGTAACTGAATCAACTATGGATCATGATTAATGCAACACTTGGATTTCACCTACGAAAAGTAGAGGACATAACAAGGAGGACAAGGATGATGTACCACATAGCTAAAGTTATAAATTCTATGGAAAATGGAATCACAACCATTGTTGATGTTATAGAACAAGGATTTAACAATAAGAAGATGTACTTTGAGCTTGTAAATGAAATGTTGGATGCCTAGATGAAGTTTGTTGTATATTGATTTCGAGTTGTAATTTTCTAAAAATAAATTAGTGGCACAAATGAATTCACAGGACATGTTGATGTAACCATCTATGCTCTACAAGAGTGAATATAAACTAATATTTTAAAACCATGCTAGCCTAACTATATTATAAGAAAAAAAAGCTAAGATGTAATTAGCCTAAAGTTCTATTTCAATTCCTTCTAATTATTATGGGAAGAAAATAATGATCTATACACTTCAAACAGAACTATCCCACCTCAATCTCTGTTAAGTACAAACATAATTTGGAAAGAGTGTAACCTGCCAATGGTTGAATGATTTCACTCAGAATAAGCCACTGCAAGCCATAACCCAGCGGTACTATTTTTTGATCATGTGATTACTGACATATCGCTATTGTATAACCTTGATATGTATGAGCTTATTAGAACATGCTTATACATCACGACTAAGAAGTAACCTCGAGTAATGCAATCTACTAACACACTTTAAGTGAATCATTACCCTTATATGGCCACTAAATGTTGCTGTAACTAGATATTTTCTAGCAGGTGTGCCATATCCACTTGATAGTAGCATAATTGACTATGGATCATGATTAATGAAACACTTGAATTTCACCTATGAAAAATGTAGATGGACGATAATACGAGCTACGATTTGACTCCTCAACAAGACATACAACAAATAATGTTGGATGCACAAAACCATTGGCTTCGTCCGACCGAGGCTTTCAAAATAATTTTCAACAAAACAAAGTGTGGACATTTACTGAGTGGAACAACATCATACTAATCAAAGAATCCCTTAATTCAAAGATCTACAAATCCTAAATACTATCGGAATACTCTAAGACATATGGTGTTGGATATAGTGAGATGTGTTAGCTGTAAATATCTTGACTATACCAATGGACCTGAAGTGCACCAACTATGATAGAGATGCCAAGACATGTAGTACAAACATTATAACTAGAAAGTTATAAGTTAGACTAGGGAATTCTACAACAATGTGTGATTGGATTTTTTTTTTATTTCACGTTACCAATGAAACTAAGAAAGCATGGAAATTTGGGTTACATAATATGAAGGTGTGGCACGTTTATTGCATAGTTAATAGATTAGACAAAGAGAATTCATAAGAAGCAGTGGAATTTGTAAGAATTTGCTAAAAACAGAGGTCAGAGGATTACCTGGAAATTCGGAGATGTCAACGAAAAGAGCCAGGAGATCACCAAAAACGTTGCAGAGAGAGAAAACAAAACAGCAGAGTAGAATTAAAACCCGCGAAAAAAAAAATAGAGAATTAAAATTAAAACCAACAAAACAAATACACAAAAAAAATAAACAAATCACATAGAGCAACAACTTTCTCACCTCGTAGCTTTCGCATAGATGCGAGCAACAACAACAGACCTCACAATAGAAAACAACAAACACACTAACAAGCACGAAACCTCCTAAGGTTTGCGGGATGGTATATTTATAAGCCAAAGTTCGGCTGAATTATTTTAAAAGTTCGGCTGAACTATTAGTCTGGCCGAACTATTAGTTCGGTCGAACATTGGTTGTCAGTTTTCCCATCTCTGGCCAAAAATTTGTTATCCCACGTCATCAATACGTCGTCAATGTAAATAGCAGAATTATTTTGGTTGAACTAATTTCGAAACTTCGGCTGAACTTTCAAACAGTTCGGCCGAACTGTTGAGAAAATGAATTTTCCACCCACGTTTCTCACGAAAGTGCAACCCACGTTCGCAGTTTTACCTAGGTGACAAACATCTAGTTCAAACAATATTTCTAGAACTTGATGAGGAAGGAAAAATCATATTGGAACCTGAAGTAGTCACGGAAGAAAGAACTCTACAACTATGAAATAGATCAATTTCAAAGTATCTTATCAAGTGGAAGAACTTACCCACTGAAGATCCCACATGGAAGGATGAGAATTTTATACAGAAGCATCCAGAGCTACTCAAGTGTTGAGCACATCACTCTTTTTAAGGAGAGCAGAATGTTAGGTCCCTATATTACTAGTGTAGTCCCTTATTGTTGTTAGTGTAGCCCCCTTATTGTTGTACCCCTGTAGCCCCCATATTGTTATTATTGTGCCCTTACATTATTATTGTTAGGTCGGCTAGTATTATATTGTGACCCTATGGAATGCTACATATAGAGATGAGGTTTGTCATTTTTATCATCCAAGAATTATTCATTTATGTAATGTAAAGGAGGTTTCCCCCTCCAAGTGGTTAATTTCTAAGGCATTGATCTCTCTTTTCTTCTATTTTTTGAGCTGGTTTCATAACACTATGCACCTTATTTGATTTTTTCTCAAAGCAACAAAGTCTTCCACATCCATCTTGTAGAGGTTCTTCACTCGAACCCTGATCTGCTTCACTTTTCCTATGAAGATGTGTCGTAGGAATGTATTTCCTTTGTCAAATATCATATCATAGGCATGGTATTCCAACACCGTGATAGAAACCAGATACTTCTTTAGACCCACTACAAACATCACATCCTTGATCCTGAGAGGGAAACCCAACTCCCTCTAAAAGGTGAATGTGTTGATCCAAGTCGTGTTGTACCTACCATCATCTCCCATCTTGATGTGCATCTAGAGATATTTCTCCTCGAAGCCACTAAAAAATTCTTTGTTCCCCATCATGTGGAATGAGGCACCACTATCCAGATACCACACACTTCCCATCACTATGCTTTCCATGCATGCAAGAGGATGAATTCAAGTTCAAGTTGTGAAGCCAAAGCTTCACCTACCACTCCTCTTGAGGTATTCTTTCTTGTCTTCTTGTGTGGAAATTTCGTGGCATACTTCCTGAATTCATGACAGTGAAAGCAATTGATTCTAGACAAGTCTTTCTTCTTGCCCCCTTGACTAAATTTTTCTTTGGATTGGGATTTCTTCCCTTTCCCTTTCTTTTCCTTTCCATCCAAGGCACAATTCTCCTCATCCTCATCCTTGGATGAAGTCTCGTCTTTGATATTTCGCCTTATTTATTCCTTCACTAGATCGGACCATAATTGCTCCCAACTTGGTAGTTTCTCTCTACCATTTACCAAATATTTATAGCTATGCCATATCCTTGGAAGGCCCAAAAGGGCTAGAGCTACTAGGTATTCTTCAGAGACATTAACATTGACCCCTAAAATCTCATCACAACATTTTGTGAACCTACTAAGGTACTGCATAATTATGCTGTTATTTTGTATCTTGATACTATGAGGCTTGTCCTTGAGTGCAAGCTTCCTATGATCATTATTGTTCTCTAACAACTTTGTCATTTTTTTCCACATCACGAATGAAGTTTCTTTCCCATGGATATTCGAGACAATATGATCCTGTATTCTCTCCAATAAGCTTCTCCTCACTTTGGCCACATCATTCTTCGACCAAGCAAGATTTTGGGCATCAGATGCTTGGGGTTTTGCTACATCTGACTTTATGTATTCTAGCAACCCATTGTCATCCAATACTGCCTCCATGTGGTGCTTCCATGCAACAAATTTTGAGGTTCCTTCCAAATCATACTCGAGCCTGAGTCCATTGAATGGCATCTTCTCAGTCCTGTAGAATTCATGTCACATTTATCTTCAAATTTGAATCTTCTGCAAAGACAACTTCGAAATATCTTCTCTACATTGAATTTTTCTTTGATGCCATGTATAAATTAATTTGTATATTCTAAACATCTCGTGAAATTTACTAAATCACAAGAGTATAAGTTTCTATATTGATCCGTGGAAGAAAAGTCATGATCGAGAACACAAATTATTAACATGCAAAATTAAACATCACACATGCACAAATATTTATCTATGGTAATGAAAATTCTAAAAACCCCTTACTATCTCTATTGCATTGATCAAATAATATGGATGAATACAATTTTCTTGCTCAAGCTTGAGCACAACCTGCACTTGTATCTTCTATCCTCTGCTTGACTGACTGAACCTGACCAACACTTAGCCAAATTTTCAAGCCTCAAAGCTCCTATTTCCTTGCATTATTCATTGAGGAACTAGCCCCTATTTTTTAGGGAAATTTTTCAATTAGATTGCATAATTCTTGTAGGCCCATCCTTTGAATGCATGCACTACCTATATGACTTGGATTAGTTTACAATTGATAGTACACTACCAATGAACTCCAATATCAACTAGGTAACTCGAATTCTCTGCATGCATCAATTATTTTGGATTGATTGGTTAGTTAACTAGATGACCACTAAGTGTGACTGAAGCTACACCACGCAACTTGACCTTCCACTAGTTTCTCAAATAGTTGGAACTTATTTAGCTGGCAATAACTCAGCTTAACTTAAATAGATTGCAAGAAATCAGAAATCAATCATACTGAATTGAACTCAAGTATCTCCAACTCCAATTAACTAAGTTAACTGAGTGACAAGAGTTGTGTCACCTTAGTTAACTACCTCTAAGTATTTTGTTGAAATTGAAATTGAAATTTTATTCTAGTTTAACAAATTTATCGATGAAGCGAGAACTATTACCTCAAAACGAGAACCCTAACAAAAAAAAATTAAAAAAACAATGAAAAAGCAACCTGAAAATGAAGAGCGTTTTTCTGGAATAACCTTTTTTTTCGGGATAAATTTTCAACATTTTTAGAAAATGAAAGTAAAAACCAATTTTTTTTTGCAAAAAAAGCCTGAAAACAAAAAGCGTTGATTTTGGAATAACGTCTCCAATTTTTGTTTGCAAAAAACACCTTTAAAACGAAAAGTTTTGATGCTAGAATAATATTTGTTTTTTTCAGGGTAAATTGTCAACAATTTTTAATAATGACGTTAAAGATAAAATATCATGACTCTGAAAAACCTTAAAATTCCAACAATAGACATGACATTAAAGATAAAATATGAAAAGCCTTAAAATTCCAACGATTTTTAGGCATGGTATAAGATAAAATATCATGTCTCTGAAAAGCTTTAAAATTCTAAGGATGACATTAAAGATAAAATATCACCTCTACGAAAATCTTCAAAATTCCAACATTTTTCAGCCATGGTATTAATATTATTTTAAAAAATGATTAGCATTCAATTTATATTAATCTATTTTTATTTTAAGGTTATCATGTCAATAACAATTTATTAAATATAATATTTTTTCATATAATGTATTGAAATCACTGGATAAGAAACACTTCAGTTATGATGAATAAAAAACTTTACAAAAAAAAATGAATTTATATATGATTTTGGATTTTTTGATACACTCCGCATTATAACATTTTTTTTTTGAAATTTGTGTCAATATTTTATTTTTAAATAGTTTTAAGATTTTGAAATTTCCAAATTGTTTTTTAAAAACTATATTTCAGTTTTGAGAAATATATATATATATATATATATATATATATATATATATATATATATATATATATATATATAATTTTCATATATAATAATAATAATTTAATATTAATATTAAAATTATATTTCTTTTGAATTTAATAAATTGAAACTAATAAAGATATTAAATATTATGCAAAAAAAAATGTCATTTCTATTGACCACTATGGAAGTACACCATCAACAAAAAATTGTTCTCCTAGACTTATTACTTCTACATATTTTTTATTTTGTTATATATATCCAATCAAATTTATTGAGAATATGAAAACATTGAAAAAACTAAAACTAAAAATAATAATAATAATAATAATAATAACAAGTAAATAAAAATATATATTTTAGCATAAAAAATTAAAAACATGACTAAAAAAAACACAATATAAAAAAAGACAAAAAAAATTCAAACATAAAAAATATAAAAATAAAAATAAAATAAACATAAAAAATGTAAAAATAAAAATAAAATTAACTTATAAATGGGGTAGCAAGCTAAGTGGGCTTGATTGTGGGAAAACTTTGCAGTCCTGGTTACTGGGTGCAAGCCCCGAAAGTGATGATTAGCGCTATGTGATTCATTTCATTAGTTTCAATCTCACTTCTTCACCCCTGTGGGCATCACCCGATGCAATGAGTCCTAAGTGGACTATTCAAAAATCATGAGAAATCAGTTAGTTACGACTACCTCTCATGGAAATGGTCATAGATGAATGACTTACTTAACACAATTGAATCCCAAAAATGATATCTAATATAATACATTGTGGAAACCCCTCATATTGTTAAATTTTAAATTTTAATTGCTTTATTTTATCATTTTTTTAATTATGTAGGTTTTTTTATATAAATTTAAAAAGCACTGTTTTTTATGTTTGTTTATTTCTGATTATTTTTTTTCTTTAGATTATGTTTTTTTTTTTTTTTCTTTATTCCTTTTTTTTTTCCTTTTTTTAGTTTTTTTAATTGATTATTTTTTGTCATGTTTTTTTTTACCAACATGAAAATCACCTTTCTAAACAAAAATGGTTGATATTTCTTCAACACTTTTCAAAATTAGCATGAAAATCACCATCATTTTAAAACAAATGTTCATACTTGATAAATAAAAAAATTTAAAGTGTCAAAAATCAACCCTCTAAAAAAATGGGTTGATTATGCATCACCACTTTTAAAAATCGACATGAAAATCAGTGACATTTAAAAAAAAAAAATCAAAGAAAATTTAAAGTGCCAAAAGTATGTTAAAAAAAAAGGTGATTATGCATCACCACTTTTGAAAATTGACATGAAAATCAATGATATTTAAAAAAAATCAAAGAAAATATGAAGTGCCAAAAATATGCTAAAAAAAATAGGTGATTCTGTATCACCACTTTTCAAAGTCGGGTCTACCTAAAAAAACAGGTTGTCGGTAATTTTCTCGTTTGATTGGTACCTATATTGTTTGACCAAGGCAAAGTCAAAACTACATTTTCTTGCTTCATTTTCAACAATTTTGATTAAAATTTCATGAGCAGTTGCAAATCTACATCATAATTTCTACATCCACCACTTGAATCAAGATTTCCCCCTTACCATTGTTTAATGCTTGACAACAAAAATTCTATACTATTACAAAAATAACCATGACCTTTTTCCAGGTGTGTATTTGTTTGAAAGAAATTTTAAGAAATTAATCCAACCAATTATTATTAATATTTCTATATTTTGAGTATTTTCATATTAATAGATATTAAATTCAAATTTCTTAAATGAAAAATACTAATATATTTTAGTGAATTTATTAAAAATTCTATCCACAAGTTTGAAAAGACATTTATTCAATAAAAAAAATTAAGAATATTTATTTATCTACATACATATCCATACATTAAAAGTCGAATTAAAATAAGACTAAAGATGTTGCATGTGGATTTGTAGTGTGGTGTATAATGGTGCTTTTTCTTATTTATGTTTAATTGCTTTCTTGATTAGTTGATTGTTTTATGCTCCATCCTAAATTCAATATATGTATGTTCAACCATGTGTTGTGATAAGTAGGGGGATTGGTTTTCCACTACATTATGAACTAGGGACTATTCACCATTATGGAAATCATTTAGAAAGGGTACTAGGGAATATGATCTTAATCCATGCACTCTCAAGAATTAGACCAGGATTCACATTATAGAAGGAATTTCAATGTTGTTTCTCAGGAGGTTCAATTTTGAAGTTCAATGTATCAAGATATCTTCACAGAGGAGAAGATGACCTTCAACGGGTTGAGGCTAGAGTATGCCTTGGAAGAAAGCTCTAATTTCATCGCATAGAAAGATTGCATGGAGGTGATATTGGATGACAATGGATTGCTAGAATACATCAAGACAAATGTTGCAAAACCACAAGCATATTATGCACAAAAAATTTCTCAGTGGAAGAAAGATGTAGCCAAGACAAGGAGAATAATCTTGGATGGATTACATGAGCACTTTGTCTCAAATATCCACGGAAAATAAGATTTGTTTGCAATGTGGAAAGTGCTAACCTATATTTTCGAGAATAGTGATCACAGGAAGTTGGCGCTCAAGGATAAACTTCAAATATGAAGATGAAAAAGAATGACACCATTCTGTAGTATCTGATTAGGTTCACATTAGTTCGTGATGAACTTGGCAGGGTTGTTGTTAATGTTGCTAAAGATGACTTGGTAAGCCTATCCCTTCTAGGACTTTCCAAGAGCTGGCATAATTACCAATATTCAATGAATGAGAGGGAGAAACTACCAAATTGGGAATTCCTATGGTATAATTTTGTACAGGAGCAAATAACATCGAATACTAGAGATGGGACTTCACCATGAGTGAGGATGAAGAAAAAATTTCATTGGTTGGAAAGGGAAAGAATGGAAATTGGAAGAAACCTCAATCCAAACCAGAGTCCAGCCAAGGGGGCAAGAATAAATAATTGTCCAAAATAAAATTCTTACATTTTCATTAATTTGGGTATTATGCCATGAAGTGTCCACAAAAAAATGAAAGCAAGAAGACCTCAGGAGGAGCATTAGGTGAATCCTTGGCTTCATAGTTCGAGCTTGACTTTACCCTTATCACATGCATTACCAACACAGTTATGGGGAGCATGTGGTACTTGGACTTAGGTGCATCATTCCACATGACAGGGTGTAGAGAGTTTTTCAGTGACCTGGAAGAAAAATATTTGCATATGCACATTGAGTCGGGGGATGACGAAAGGTATAGTGTGACCGAGGTTGGTGAAATCACCTTTCAGAGGGAGTCAGGCTCCCCTCTCAGGCTCAAGGATGTCATGTTCATTCTGGGCCTAATGAAAAATCTCATATTTGTTGCAGTTTTGGAAGACCGTGGGTATGATGTGATCTTCAAAAAAGGAAAGGAATTCCTGAGACACATAGCCATAGATAGGTAAATCATATCGAGGTTCGTGTGAAGAACCTATCTAAGATAGATTTGGAAGATTGTGTTGCATTAAGCACTAATATGAAGAAGCTGCAGAGTCGCGATGCAACTAAATTTTGGCATAGAAGACTTGCCCTATTTGCATAATGGCTCCCTAAACATTATGCAACAAATAACCACAAAACTCCCCAAAGGAGCACTTGAGTAGCAAAATGTATGCAAAGGATGTACCTTGGGGAAGTACACAAAATCCACATTACATGATTGGGACGACAAGCACATGCAATACTTAAAAGGATCCACTCTAATGTATGTGGACCTTTCTCGACAACCTCCACTACCAGACACAAATATTTTGTCATTTTTATTAATGACTTCTCACGGAAGTGTTGGATCTTCTTCATGCAAAAGAAAGATGAGACATTATCCAAGTTAATTCAAGGCATTGGTTGAGAAAGAAAACAAAAATAAGGTTAAGTCTCTCAGGAGCGATAATGGAGGTGAGTACATCTCGAATGAATTTTTTTTATGTGTGAAAGAAGGAATTCAACGATAGTTGACAACACCCCACAACCCACAATAGAATGGGGTGGATGAGAGAAATAATCGTAGCATTGTGGGAATTGCAAGGGATATGTTTCATGACGAAGGCCTACCACTGCATTTGTGGGTAGAGGCATGCAACGCAACAATCTATTTGCAAAACTAGATTCCTTATCAGATTATGGGCATGCTTACACTAGAGGAGGATTTCTCGGGGAGAAAGTCGAATGTGTCGCACTTCAGGATTTTTGGAGCCTTTGTCTACTTCCATTTCTCCAAAGAATAAAGGAAGAATATTGAGCCAAAAAATAAATTGGGGATATTTTTGGGTTACACAGAAACTCCTCACAACTACCGTGTGTACTTGCCATCCCTCAAAATGACAATTGTGAGAAGGGGTGTAAACTTTGATGAGGAGAAAGTGATGAGGTGCTCTCTTGAGAGGGAGCTCCAGATCCCATAGAGGAGATTTTAGCTCCAAAATAGAAGCCTCGGGAAGTTTTGGAGCAACCAAAAATTGAGGATCAGAGAGTGGAGACATCCACTCAAGCATAACCATCCATATAAGGCAAAAAAAGGACCATTGAAGTTGATAGGCTTGTGCAGGATGCGAGGGAGAATGTGGGAACTCCTTCAAATTTGCGTAGGTAGAGAAGGTCACTAGATCGGTACACTGGTTACGTGGCTCTAGTGACTGAGCTTGTAGAGGCTAAGCCATCCTCTTTCGAGGAAGAAGTAGAACAACCTGTATGGGTTTATTTAATGGTGGAGGAATACAAATCCATTGTAAGGAAATTTTTTGGGAATTTGTACCAAGGCTGGAAGATAAATCTGTTGTGGGTTCGAGATGGATCTTCAAGATAAAACAGGTAGTAGATGAAAGCATAGAGAAGTATAAGTCCATATTTTTGGCTAAGGGATACTCTCAAGTTGAGGGAATTGACTATGAGGATACCTTTGATCTTGTAGCAAGGTACTCATCCAATAGATCAATTCTTGCTCTGGATACGTAGATGGGGTGGAAGATCCACTAGATGGATGTAAAAAAAAATTATCAATGTATTTATTGAGGAGGTGTACATCGAGAAACTAGAAGGTTTTGATACATTTGATCAAGATTCTAATGTGTGAAAACTGAAGAGAGCATTGTATGGTCTCAAACAAGCACCCCGTGCTCGATACACCGGGATCCATAATTATCTCATTGTTTTGGGATTCACCAAAAATGAAGTGGATGAAAACCTATATCATATCTTGATAGAAGGTAAATTCCTTATTATTGTCTTATATGTTGATGATTTAATTTTAACTAATGATTAACAGCTGATCAGATCTTGTAAGGAGGAAATTGCAAGGGAGTTTGAAATGAAGGACATGGGTCTCATGCACTACTTCCTCAGCTTGGAAGTATGGAAAGGTGATGGGGAAATATTTATTTCTCAATAAAAGTATGTTAATGAGATAATACAAATATTCCACATGGAGAGTTTCAAACTTGTAGAGAACCTCTAGCGACCAGCTGGAGGAAGGGGGATGACATTTCAGGTAAGGAAGTGGATTTTACCATTTATCAGAAACTAGTGGGTTCACTGATGTATCTTGTGAATACACGACCAGATATGTGCGATGCATTCAACCAAATGAGACAAGTTATGGTTCGTCCAACCAAATTTTTTTTAGGGAAGCTAAGCATGCTTTACGGTACCTCAAAGGAAGTACCCAATTCAGAATATGGTACAGATGGATAGAGGGAGTGAAGTTGTGTGGCTTCACAGATGTAGATTGGGTAGGGATTCCATAAGATTAAAAGAGTACATTAGGCGTAATTTTCAGTGTTGGGTCCATAGTGGTTTCCTAATACATCAAGAAGCAAATATATGTGGTGCTCAGCTCGACAGAAGCAAAATACATGGTTGCATGTCAAGAAACATGTGAGGTGATCTGGATGAGAAAGATACTTGTGGGACTATTTGGTTAGATGATGGATCCAATTGTGATCCACTATGATAATCATAGTTCAATCAAGCTCTATGAGAATCATGTATTTCACGATCAATCCAAGCATATAGATATCTTAGTATCACCATTTACGGGACTGTGTGCAAAGGCGGATAATGTTGCTACAGTACATTCCGGCGCAGGAACAAGATGGTGACATTTTGACAAAATCTTTGTCAAGAGGGAAGTTTGAGTTCCATAGATGCATAATAGGGGTGGTTGATAATCCCATTCTTGTTGAGAGCGAGTGTTGAAAAAATGCAGCAAGAAATTTTCAATTTTATTTTTCCTTGATTAAATTAAGAAAATTCGAATTTCCACATTAGTAGACAACTTGGATGAAATTAACTGAGGTGACATGGGTCTTGTCACTCAGTTATCTCAGTAAATTCGAGTTTGAGGAGTTAGAGTTCAGTTAAGCATGTGTGATTTCTAATTTGTAGCAATCAAGGTCGGTTATTTCAAGTTGTTTTCAGTTAAACTAGTTCCAATTGTTGGAGGAACTAGTGGAAGGTCAGTTGTGTAGTGGGACTTCTGTCAAAGTCATTGATCATCTAGTTAACTGATCAATCAGCCCAAAATAGCTAATACATGTAGATAATTCGAGTTCCTCAGATGTGGTGGATATTCCAAGGCAATGTAAAATCATTTGTAGAAAAATCTTGAGTGTACAGGTGTTGCATGTATTTAGATGATCAACCTTGGGAATTGTGCAATCAATTGGAGATAAATTCCTAAATAATATGGGCCTAATTTCTCAAGGAATTTTGTAAGGAAATAGGGGCTCAAGAAAAGGAAAAAAATGACTAAGTCTAGGCCAGAGCTTCTCAATGAGCAGAGAGATAGGTTATTCATTGTAGGTTCTTCTCAATTGAGCAAAGCAATTGTAATGCATCTTTATTCATCATAATAATGCAAGTAGGCAAAGGGGTTTTTAACAAATTGCTTTCCCCTGTAAAAATACAATGTGCATGTGTGTTATTTCTCATTGCATATTTGTGATTGGTATTCTGAACTGTGAATTAATTTCCACAAATAAATAGAGTAGATTTGTGTCTTGTGATTTAGATTAAAATTTAATGAGCAATTGCAAATCTACATCATAATTTTCACATCCACCACTTGCATCAATATTTTCCCTCACCATTACTTAGTGTTTGACAACAAAAATTCTATACTATTACAACAATAACCATGATTTTTTTCAAGTGTGTATTTTTTTAAGACAGTTTAAGAAATTAATCCAACCAACTGTTATTAATGTTGCTATGCATTGACTATTTTCATATTAATAGATATTAAATTCAATATTCTTAAATGAAAAATAGTGAATTTATTAAAAATTTTACCCACAAGTTTGAAAAAAAAAATCAATCTAACAAATTAAAGAATATTTATTTATCTACATAAATCCATAGATTAAAAAAACCGAATTAAAATAAGACTAAATGATGTTGCATCTGCATTCATAGTGTGGTGTGTAATGGCGTTTTCACTTATTTATGTTCAATTTCTTTCTTAAATATTTGATTGTTTTATGCTCCATCCTAAATTTAATATATGTGTGCCCGACCATGTGTTGTGATAAGCAGGGGGATTGGTTTTCCACTACATTATGAACTAGGAACTATTCACCATTATGGAAATCATTTAGAAAAGGTACTAGGGATTGTGATTTTAATCTATGCACTCTCAAGTGAATTCAATTCTTCATTTGATTGATTATGTTGTTGTCAACAATATATATATATATATATATATATATATATATATATATATATATATATATATATATATATATATATATTGTATCGCTTTAAAATTTATTTATATAACAATAAAATATATTGTTGTTCATCTTAGTCGCAGTTTGTTTCAATAGAAATTAGATTTATTGACTATGGAGAAGAGTTCAGATAAGGAAAAATGACTAATACTATCACTATGAAATTTATTACAACTAACATAGACTAAACTACAAAAAGTAAAAGACAAATGCCAAGTGGGTAAACATAACATCAAGAGTAAGATGAACTAACTGGGGCCAAATCTTGAGCACTAGTTCCAACATGTGAAGGAGGTTTCAGAACACATTGTAGATGATTTATAGGTTAGCAAGCCAAGCATCCAAACCAGTAATACATGAGCATTGGTAATGTTGCACACCCTTGATTTCATTTAGAGAATAAATTATATCATTGTGATCTTCATGGTTTTCCTTCAGGACCCTCCCCAAGAGTGTCTTCAAATGCCAGTGAAGGGTGATGGATTTCAAGTATTGGCTTTGTCTTCCCCTTTTGTGTGTCTAAGGTTAGGAACCCAATTGGCTACCTCAACTTGAATTTATGAGTCAGAGATGGCTTGTCGGCCACTGGTGGTCAAGGCTTCAAGTTGGAATATTTCCTCTTAATTTTATAGAGGAGTGGCAACGTGGAAAATGGCTACAACATCTTGGGATTATGATTGGGCTTCCAATTGGCCTTGAGGACCCCTGCCCCCAAGACCCTCGGTGACAGTGCATTGGACGTTGTTAGGGTATACTACACTGGAAAACCGAGGGTCAGGATAGAATTCTCGCCTAAAACACTCAGAAACCAAAGGATATGAGGATACCAAATAAAAGTAAAACCCATGGGGGTTTGAATTTCCAAAGAGGCATGTGATGAATTTTAATGGAAAGAAATTTCCAAGGGGGGCTCGAGAGCAACCAAAATATTCCTAGTAGGGTCTAATAACCACCGAGAGTTAACAACATCCCAACCAAGTCTCACCCCCATTGAGCTCAAAGCATCATGTGTCAGCACCCACTAAATAGAAGCAAAACCAGTGAAGAAATTATCAAAACCAAAGGAATTGGACATAGAGATAATTACCCAATGTTGACTGACCACCAGACATGAACCTGCATAGTCATGAGAGCTAGTTGAATATTGACATCTCTCACTCTTGCAATGTATGTCGTCGTGGTTACTGTGAGTGCTCCAGGTGATGTCTCCACTACTTACCTTGAGATTTTCCCCTTGCCATTGCTTAATGTTTGACAAAAAAAAGTCTATTCTATTACAACAATAACCATGATTTTTTTTAAGTGTGTATTTGTTTGAGAGTGTTTAAGAAATTAATCCAACCAATTATTATTAATATTTCTATATTTTGACTATTTTCATATTAATAAATATGAAATTCAAATTTCTTAAATGAAAAACACTAATATATAAGTAAATTTTAAAAAATTTATCTACTAATTTGAAAAAAAAAATACTTTAATAAAAATTAAAAAATTAAAAATTAAAGAATATTTATTTATCAACATACATATCTATACATTAAAAATATCCAATTAAAAGAATGGCTACATAGTAGCTAATACCTGAGGCTTAGCTTAAATATAGCTTAATTAAACTAGAAAACAATAAACAAAGATTTCATTACAAAAATAAAACACTTTATTGTTGAATGTCATCACCAAAAACTAAGAAATATGACTAATATTGATTATATTAACATATATACACTTTAATATATATGTTTATTGTGTGTGTTATATTTTATTAAGATATATAATTTTTATAATTAAATTTATAAAATTAGTTTTTAATATAGGAGCAAGTCATCTTAAATTGAATATATGAAAAAAAACTATATTTCATAAAAACTGAAATGATAAACAATTGAAAAATAAAAACTAAAAAAAATAGTAATTAACAAAACTAAAAATTACTAAATAACATATAAAAAAACCTCAATCAACCATTTTACAAATAAATAAAATTTAAATAATAATAATAAATAACAAAAAAAAATTCCTAATATCAAAATATAAATAAAGTCAACCAACACAAAAATAACAAATATAATAAAACTAAAATTTAATTATAATTTAAATAAAAATATATTACACAGTCTTGATCATCACCTTCAATAGCTACATCATCTAAAAATTTCATTCATGCACAAGTGATTTTAATATCTCCTTTCCATACATTTATATTACGGAGTGTTGTAGGTGGTTGCGTTAGTCTAAGTGAAAACCCATGGAATTGGGCTCCTTGTCATTTTCACCTCACCGCTTACGTTATTGACCTTATCATAATTTGAATTATTGAACTTATCATGATTCGAACTTTTTAATATAATTTTTGTTTTTGTGAGTGAACTAAAGAAGATCTTATTTTTATAAATTAAATACTAAAAATATATTATAATTTTATGTGAAGAAAAATGTTGTTTTTTATTTCATTTTAAATTTTATTTTATGATATTAATCTTTATAAAATTAGAATAGTAGTTAGAGGGTTTAATTCTTCTTTTATTATGATTTTAATGTTAAGAGACATATTAGTATGTGTGATAATGATAGTTAGTGGGTTTAATTCTTTTTTTTTTCTCGAGTTTTATTGTTAGGAGATATATTAGTATGTATGGCAAAAATTTGAACAAGATGAAAATCTTGACATGTAATTCTTATAAGCTGAAAGGAGCAAGAAAATTTGAATATCTTGATATTGAGGTGAATAAGTTAGAAGAGTCGATCTTCTAAAGTTTCCTATTCATCAATTATGACTTGAGGTTCAAATCCCCCTCACTAACTCTATAGATTGTATATTGGGATTTCCATGAATTCGTCTAAAATACAGTGATAGTAGTTGAAATCTACCAGCAGATGCAGGAATATGAACCTAACCTAATTATTTATTCTCATCTCTATATATATTCTTATTTTCTTAATAATTATAATAATATTTAAAATTTTAAAATAATAATATTTATATCATCTCACCCTAAATTAATTATAATGTATTTTCTGAATAAAAATATTTAACATATTATTAAATTATTAAAATATTTTTGGTGTATTTCTTTTAATTGACAAGAATAAATATCCCAATCAACATCATAATATCATTATTTTTCTGCATTTTCATTTTCAGAAAAATGAAAATTATCATTAATTAATTTTTAATTAATTTTTTTTATTATATATGATGATTTAGATAAGAGTATGTTTATTAAAAAATTA
Source organism: Pinus albicaulis (assembly GCA_034641835.2). Lineage (NCBI taxonomy): Eukaryota > Viridiplantae > Streptophyta > Pinopsida > Pinales > Pinaceae > Pinus > Pinus albicaulis. The sequence goes on along the minus strand of CM076575.1, from coordinate 771,712,864 downwards.
AAAAATTATAATAAATATAAAATAAATTATATAATTTTAATAGTAATGGATTTTTTTTGGAGAATTGATAATTTTTATATCTCAATTGTTATTATTACACTAAATATAACTATTTATAAATTTCATTAACAAGTGCATTATCATATAATTTAGGAGACTTACACTTGTTTAAATGGGGAAAAAGAATTATCAACAAACTACTCTAATTAAGTTTTTTTTGACAATAAAAAAACATTATTTATTAACAAAAAATTATTTATTATTTATTACATTTTTTTTACCTAGTTGTGTGGGTTCAAGTCTTTAGAGACATGTTGTATCTAGTTAGTGACATTTATGAAAAAGTTATATGTAGTGTAATAGTGGTAGTCATGCTTTGCACAAGTTAAATTGTGGCGGTTCTTAAGGTAGAGAGAGGAGGAAGCATGATGAGGATTAGCAAATGAAAAATGAAGCATACCTTGGGAATAACATAATAAGGTAATAAAATGGTAATTAAATAAAAATAATGTGAAATATGTCAAGAAGAAGAAGAAGAAGAAGGATGCCTAAATAATGTAATGAAAATGAGGGGTATTAGGGAATGACATCCTCAGAGAGGGTCGAAAAATGACTTTTGAGAGAGAAAAAAAGTAAAAGTATTCTTTAAATATTCCATGGTGGTGTGCCATATTTTTATTGATTGAACCTCATATAAACCTACACTGCCAAACTTTTTCTGACATATGAATAACATTGCATAGCAAATAAACTATGAAGAGGTGCAAATAATTCACCTCCCATCTATTTGGATGTTGACCTATATTACACATTTCAAGAAGATGAAGGTAGATAGAGAAAATATATAGTGGTTATTTTCTTATTATACGCCACTTAAATCATTTGGAACACTTAGCATGGCCCTACACACTCCCATATATCAACTAACCTTACTTCTCCAAATGTGAGAAATAGTTGTTTTTATTATAGGCCTCATGTTGTGCTTCTACAAGTTTTGACATTGAAATTTGTCCTACATAAATCATCTGAAATTTTGTCTCTAATTATTATTCTAAATAAAAAAATATTTGCTTAGGAGTTGTTTTCCCTAATAATTTCCTTGGTGGTGGAGGAAAATTATGCACTAAATTTGTGCTGAGGTTTACTACAATAAATATCATATTAATCCAATTCAAAAAACTTCAAAGGTTTTTGGTCTAGTGTCCCATTCTTTGTGCTCATGAGTTTTGTCTAATTTAACCTTTATTCCAATTTGTACAATCAAATATTTAGAAGAAAATATAACGGATTCTTCCTCATCATCATATTTCGTCATTAAGGTTTTTAAAGCTTTAATATATTTACATTGGAAAATGAATAAATAATCATTATTAGAACACACAAAGATGATGGAAAATGTTGGATAATCATATGATGCATTCTTATATACAAGATATACATATAAATAAATTTCATTGGCCCTTGGTTTTCATCTTTCAAGAAGGTTCTTGGACTTCTCATGACTATTAGTGTTCACTTGAGGATTTTCACCTTCCTCTCAAGTAAATACGCAAAATTCATATAACCTAAGAGGATTATGTTTCTAACATTCCCCCTTTTAATTTGAACGGGTGTATATGAGTCCAAGAAAAGAGTTGAAATAAAAATGTGTATAGTAGCGAATTTCTAGATGTGCTCTCTGAAATAGTGGTTTAAGGAAGAACACAAACCAAACAAGTAGCAAAATTTGAAGTCTTCTACTAGTGGTGCTTTAAGGCTGACCACCAACTATGGAACTTGGATTGATGCAGTTCTTGGAACAATTATGACTCTAGCTAGAGGATGAAGTCTTGTGTGAAATAGAAATCCTCTCTAATGATGGTTTAAAGATGACCATAAACTAATGAAATGGGTAGAATAATACAAATACCTCTACAAATGGTGGTTTAAGGATGGCCACCAACCAAATGGTGCTCATGGAACATGATTTTGTCTATAACCACCCCTCCCAAATTTACCCACTTTTACGAGCTCTCCAAGGTACACATGAACTGAGTGCTACTATGACATGACCCAACCTCCAAGTTCTAGTTATGTAAGTGAGGCCTACAATCCGAAAACTTATTGATACCTATAAGGAGCACTAGATCACCCATAATTCAATCTACAAATTGTGATGATTAGATCCCAAGTTGGAGCTACTTTTTCACATTCCTAACACCCAAAATGCACCCACAACATAGCATGCATGTGGTTATGACCCAAATATTCTAGTTATGTGCACGCAGTTCTAGTATTTGTGCCACTTTTTCGGGATAGCCTCCAAACCACTACCCATAACTGCCTATAAATTTCCATAATAATGATAAAGATGATAAAATTTCTAAACATTCAAACTTGAACAAGATATCTACCTATAATGCCTAGTACACCTTAGACATTTCGTCAAACATATGGTAAACATGTAAGATACATGTCATGAATGCATATTTGATCATAAACCTATGAAATTCATCTAAGAATCATCAAGAAGTTCTAATGCCCTCTCAAGTACCTGCAACAACACTTGTTAGCCCATACATTCATCAACCATTCAAATAATTATCAAATCATGAATGTGTGATCTCATGGGATAAAAGAATACATAAACAAATCAAGAACTCATAGGTTAAACCACCCCCACCCTCAAGCTATCGTGATCTCACCTAAACCGGTCTCGAGATCAAAAAACCAAACTGAGCTTAGATGTCTCAGAATTTAATCACCATACCTTAAGGAATTTTCTTGTCTCCACCAACCTATCGAGGGCTTCCCAGAGAAAACCATATCCACCCTCAACCCTTGGGAAGTTTCTTGAGACCACCTCACCCAGTTCCAAAACTTTCCAGCAATCCATAGCTCAACCAAGAATGAATCCCATCATACCATGGCTATCCAAGAAATGCCAAGGAAAGGTTGAAACCATTTTCAAACCAGAAAAAACCCATTCCAATGACAACAAATTAACCAAATAAACAAATGCAGGTACCATGCATTCACACATCAGCTAGGAAATCACATATGCAACCTGTTACCTGCAAAATTTTCTGGCTAAAATTGTTGATCCAAACTTCTCCTTGTTTACCTTTGGTTTCCTTTTCCTTCACTTGCTTACTTACTTTCTCCTCTTGGAGCTATATATCTCTCTCAAAACGGATCGAAACCAAAAACTTACACAAAGCTGTGAATTGTTTCTTTAATGCCTTTTTATCATTGATTTCCCATTTTCTTTCATTTCCCTTCATTTTTCCTCTAATTTCCCTTGCATGAAAATTTGTGTCTCTTCACATTCCTTTTCTCCAATTTTCCTTTATTTTCATAAATAAATGTCAATTATTGCCTCTTTGGATTTTCCAATTTCCATACCCATTAATAAACCAAAAGTGATGACCACTATAGTGTTTACCCAACATTTAGCTTGGAATATGTGTCCCATGACCTTAGTCTTATTTTTCCTTTATTATTGTTTATTACATGAAATTTAACCGAGGGTTGTGTTTGGTCAATTTAGTGTGTCCTAAATTGCTGCATTTAATTTGTCAATCCGGGAATCGTAAGCTGATGAAGTGCGGCGCACTATATGTGCAAGATAACCTATTTCTTAACTTTTTGTCGTTTTTGGTTTTTCTAAGGTGAAATGGAAATTCTAAAATGAAAAGCAAGTTTGGTTATATTTTTTCAAGGAAGTGATATCCCCTATAATGATTTACCAACTTGAAACTTTAAAAACAAATTGAAAATTACAATGACAAGACTTGAAAGAAAGTAAAAGTGTACTGCTGAAATGAAAAGGTGCTGCTAATCTAATGAATCAAAACGGTAAACTAGTGAACATGAAAACCAAACTATTCTTGCTGCCAACTAAACACAAAAGAAACTATGCTTAAGGAAATTCAAAATTGCAACAAAATAAATCTAAATCAGATTACATCAATTCATTTTCTGACCCTTCATCATTAGACCACTATGATTTTCGGAAGTAATCATAAACAACTTGAGTAACTGATATTTAACTTGCAGAAAGTAAACTAATATCAAACCATACATTCATGATTCAATCCCTCACCATCAGTCCAGCTGTGGCTTTCGGAGGCAACTGAAGATGTCCTGCATGATTTAATATATCTAAATTTGCAGAAAAGAAACTAATACTAAACTACACATTTCATAATACAATCCCTCACCATCAGTCCAGCTGTGGCTTTCGGAGGCAACTGAAGATGCTATGAGCAGCTTAATATATCTAAATTTACAGAAAAGAAACTAATACTAAACTACACATTTCATAATGCAGTCCCTCACCATCAGTCCAGCTGTGGCTTTCGGAGGCAACTGAAGACGCTATGAGCAGCTTAATATATCTAAATTTAACTATTGAATCAGATAAGCAAAACTGAAATGTACAAAGCAAGACTGAAGTTAAACAAAAGCTATGAAAAGAAAACTAGCAGCAGAACAATGTTAGATTCATGTCATTAGTCAAAAAGCTATAAAAATGCCCGGGCTGTCTATCTAAAACCTGCAATCAAGAAAACTGATCAGTGATTAACAATCATAAAACATGAAAGACAGAAATGAAACGGAAAGTATGGAAATGTATAAACAGAAATGAAACAACTGCAAAGTATGAACATATGGATGGATTATGATACAATGACTTTTAAAGAAATGAAATGAGAAATATACACTAATACACAAAACCTTAGCTGAGCAGGGGCCCTCTACACAGCCTTGGTAACGATCCTCAAACGCGAATTAAGTTGAAAAACAGAGTCTTCTCATATTAAAAAGCAGTTCATTACAGAATGGTAGTGTTACGGCACAAGTGCAGCGTAATCACTACAGAACAGACTAAAAGATAACAGAGTACATTCACTAACATCAACTATCAACTAACAACTATCAACTAACTTTTTGTGCGTATGCAAACGCTCTATATATAACAATAAACTGTAACTGTCTCCTAAAGTTCATGATGGCAGAGAGCACGTAGACCACTACGTCCACGGATATAGGAGAATGGCCGTGTTGGAAAGTGAATCTACGGAAGGTGGATGCTTGAATTCGACTCCAGAGCTCTGCACAGATGTCGATTTAACCTCCGCAGGCTTAGAAACGGTCGTATGGATGTTTATGTGCCACGAAACAGAGTCCGGCCGACATGAAACTCCATAGTTGACTTCCATGTGGACGCCTTTGACCGCGGCTTCTTTGGACGAGTTTGCTTGAACCAATAGGACACGAACCATGTCCACATCATTCCTAGCCTGCCCATGTGGCTCGTTTCCCTTGTAGACACCTGTAGCATAGAGTTTTACAAAATAGCTGCGGAAAGTTGCAGCAGCTGCGGAAAGTGGCAAGATTCCGCAGTTGAATGAACAAAATCTAGATCAAATAGCAAACACAAAAATATAATTAAAAACCATGTTAGATGCTCTTTTGCACATGATATTGACAATTTGGGAGGTTTAGGTGAGTGAAAAAGGTATGGAAAAGTGTATGGAAAAGATGCAAATTTGGGACTCAACATACCCCCATTGTGAAGGTGTTGCATGTCCTCATGCAACCAAAATTTTGATACTCTTTGTTCAGTTCATGTGCCTTGATACTTCAGCCAGCACATCCAACCCCCTTCTCTTCTTCTTTGGTACTGCCATCATTCTGGGTTTCTTCATTAAACACTTAAATTTGATATTCACAAGTGCTCTGCTCAATTTCTGGCATTTCCTTTTTAATTTCTTATTCTTCTTTTGCCAAATTCCCAAATGTAACATAGTATTATCATGGATGATCTTGTCCAGTTTGCCTTGTTCTTTCAGTGTTTCATTTTCATTTTTGATATGCCGATTTAAAAGCTCCAGCTCAAAAATTTCATGTTTTAATGACTGAACTAAATCATCCTGCAATGTATGAGGCTGAATGGAAGAGGTACTTGGACCTGTGGCTGCCTTTTCCAAGGATTCTATATAGTCATATACCTCTTGCTGCTTGGGGTCTACTTCCGGTGTCATTTTCATTGGGCTGTCCCCAAAATGCTGTAAAGGAGAATTATGTTCAAAATCTGGCCGAGGAGGGCTTACATCAATGTTTTGCTGAGAATAAGATGGAGTATGCTCATTGTCTGATTGGGAATGAAAGGAATCGGGTTCACTAACTGACTGAAATGGACTATGGTCAGTTGGAGACTGTTCAGATGTCTCCTCACCCAAATCAATGAAATGAGGACCCTTAATTTGTGTTTTTCTCAATTTTCCCTTAAGCCTGCTGCTTCTCCTCACATGTTGTGGTACACTACCCTTTTGTTCTTGTTTTCTTGTCTCTGCCTTCTTGGATGTAGATGACTGTTTTTGAAGATAAACTAATCTGTCAGATAGTATTTGGTGATCTTCTTCTTCAGAAGAAGGAGTTTTATGGACAGCCTCAATAATTTCTTTCCCTTTTGGTATTATTGGCTTCTTAGCTTTGATTTCCTTCTTTTTCCTTTTTACCAATCTCTTTTCCCTATCAGTTCTTTCCATAGTAATAGTAGGAGTGTTTTGGATTTCCTCAATTGTTCTTTTCCTCCTACTTCTTTTTGTTGTGCTAGCTGCGGGAATTTCCTGAGTAGGAGTAATTTGGGTTTCAACATTCATTCTTTTTCTTCTACTCCTTCTAATTGAACTACCTTCGGGAATTTCCTGAGGTTCTTCAAAGAAGTTTCTAACTAGGAATTGTTCCCATGTATCTTTTCTTTCCTTTAGCTCCTTTTCAATCAGAATTTTTATAAGGCCGTGGTGATAAAGATGAGGCTCTACATCTCCTAAGTGTTTTTGAACAGTCACAGCCATTTTCTTTAAGCTGTTGAATAGAAAATAAGGGAGATTGAGAGTTTGGTTTTCAAGAAAATTCATCAATAGCCTGGTATGGTACATGTACATAGACCCAAAACGGCCTTCACATGTAATAAATTTCTGAAAAATTAGTAGTAAAGCGGCCCATTCTTCTTTTATTGCATGCACAGGAATTCCTCTTTTGAAAACAGTGATATCCATACCTTGATTTCGTAGGATTGCTCTCCATGCCTCATCACTGATACTTTTATTTTTGAACCAACGTTCTCCCTCCTGAAGAAGCTCTGTGGCTGTTGCTATTGATGCTTCATTGACCAAAAACTTGAGGTCTCCAATTTCTGCTTCCGAGCCATCAAATGACCTTGCAAACGCTTTCGTAACTTCTTTGTGGTATCCTCTGAATTTCTGAATAAAACACAGCCATTTAGCTTTCCTCAACATCTCTTTTGCTTGCGGATATCCCTCTATAAACTTTGGTCCTTCCGGCTCTGCCCTTAATAATTTTCCCATTTCACTTCTCTGTGCTTCACAAGTTTGCCTCTGTGAGGGTTTAAGTGGAAATGGAATGACTGAATACACAGGATCGAGCACAATGACTGTGGGAATGTATCATAGAATGGAAATGAGCACCATAAACGGAATGGAGTAAGACTGTGGGTAGATATACGGGAGTGAGAATGAGTAGAGTGGGGTTTTGTAAACACGACAGAGACACGACAAAGAGGTTAACAAAGTATAATTTGGTGGCTGTGTAATAAATATGAACACGTTTCAATCAACGGTTATGAAGTTATGCGGCTTGTAAGAGTCCTTTGTCAACTCAAATACGTCTCATTATCTACGGTGGGATATTGGAACATGAGTGAGAATCGGAATTTCAATGATGAAACCGTTTATGAAGGAATGCAAGAGGATAACATGGAGATTGTGACCGGTTACGGAACTGTCAATATAATAATTGCGCGTAATGGGTAGAGCTCATGATTTAAAATTATATAAAAATGTGTTTTTCAATACTATTTGAAATAAACTTTATTCATACCTTTGGAATCCTTGCTTTTGCCCTTGGTCTTCAACTGATTGATCTCCATTGGTGTCTTGAATGTTCCATTGATCCTCTCTCCTGCATTTTATTTCATAATTATGAAAATAACAATTGACTGTACATTCTCTTTGAAAACAGAGTAGTAGCTGCGGAATCTGCTTCTGGCTGCGGAAACTGGAGTCAGCTGCGGAAACAGATGTCAGCTGCGGAAACTGACACAGCTATTACTTGGTTGAATAAAAATGAACAAATGACAGATGACCAGATGGAAATGGTCATAAAAAAGATTTTTATTGATGGAATGGATGAAATGAAGTGGAATGAAGTGAAATGAAATGAAATGAAATGGAATGAAGTGGAATGAAATGGAGTGGGTGGTGAAATGAAATGAAATGAAAAACATATTTTTTTTTTTTGGAAAATATAGTGTCAGGTGCCCCTGATTTTCACCCTATATTTTCTGCATAAGACTGCCAATCAATGATTGGTTTTCAGGCTTATACCATTTTTTTATTTATTTATTTTTTTTTAAACTTGAAAAACAAAAGCTAGGCTGGTGGAGAAGAAGAATTCTTCTGTACCAGCCTGATTGCAGAACTTTCTTGAAACAACTTGACAAAATCCTCTTTAGAGAGTGGCTTATGATAAACTTTCAATCTATGGCCATTCACTAAAAGAGGGGTTTGAAACTCATCAATGGTCTTGATTCTTACAGCTCCATTGTTAAAGATCTTGTCAATCTCATATGGCCCAAGCCAATGAGTCTGAAATTTCCCTTGAAAGTCTTTAAACTTGGAGTCAAATAACAATTCCCAATCTCCTTCTTGAAACTTCTTCTCTTTGATATATTTGTCATGCCACTTAGTTCTTTGATATTGAACTAGATCGGTTCTTAGAATTGCTTCTTGTCTGTTCTCATCTAGCTCATTCAATTGCTCCATTCTATGCTTTTGAGCTTCTGATAAGTCCATTCCCAACTGAACTGCTATCTTGAAGGTCTTGACTTGGAACTCAATGGGGAACAAGACTTCTTTCCCATAAACAAGTTCATAGGGAGAATGTCTTGTTGTATTCCTCCATGTAGTTCTGTAGGCCCACAAGGCTTCTGGAAGCCTTTCTGCCCAATCTCTTCTATGTAGATGAACAGTTTTGGTGATGATACTTCCAAGAACTTTGTTTGTGGACTCCACTTGACCATTTGCTTGTGGATGGTAAGGAGTAGATCTTCTGTGCTTGATTTTGTATTCTTCCATCAACTTCTCCACCAAATTTGATGTGAATTGGCTCCCCTGATCTGTTACAATTTCTCTTGGAACACAAAAGCGAGTAAAAATATCCTCATAAAGAAAATGAACAACTGAATTTTCAGTAGCAGATACTAATGCTTTAGCTTCTACCCATTTAGTAACATAATCAGTACAAACCAATATATACTTCTTTTGCTTAGATGGTGGATTAATAGGTCCGATGAAATCTAAAGCCCATTTTTCAAAGGGTTCAATGAGTACCTGTGTTTGCAATGGCATTTCATTTGAAAGGGTAGGTTTCCCTACTCTTTGGCAGCTGTCACACCTTTTGACATATTGTTTTGCATCTTTGAAGAGGGAAGACCAATAATATCCTAAAGAGAGGATTTTATAGGCCGTCCTTTTGTCTGCAAAGTGTTCGCCGCATGGTTCATCATGACATGCCTTAAGAATATCAGGCATTTCATCTTCCCTGACACATCTTCTGATCACAAGATCTGGCCCTGTTTTAAACAATTCGTTAGAAATCCATGAATATTTTGAACTCTCCTGAATAATTTTTCGTTTTTCACTTGGAAATAAATGTGAAAGCAGTTTCCCTGTAACCAAATAGTTAGCAATATCTGCATACCAAGGAGTCTTAATAGTTACTGCAAACAAGTATTCATCAGGAAACTTATCCTCCACAGGAGAATCTTCTTTAGTATTCTGAATTCTAGACAAGAAATCAGCTACTGTATTCTGTTTTCCTGGTCTATCCAACACATTAATATTGAATTCTTGCAAAAGTAAAAGCCATCTTGTCACTCTGCCATTAGTAACAGGTTTTTTCATTAAATATCTAATTGCAGAATGGTCAGTATGAATAAAAGTTTCATAGCCTATTATGTAATGTCTAAACTTATTAATTGCATGAACAACAGCTAAGAACTCTTTTTCAGTCACAGTATAATTCAACTCTGTGGGAGTCAAATTTTTACTGGTGTAATAAATGGCATAAGGAATTAAATCTTTTGACCCAACACAGCTCCAAGAGCTGTATCTGAAGCATCTGTAGAAATATGGAAAGGAAGTTTCCAATTTGGTCCTCTCAAGATAGGTGCTTCAGATATTCTTGTTTTCAAAGTTTCAAAAGCTGATTGACAATCAGGATCCCATTTAAATTCACGGTCTTTTGTAAGCAATTTGAAGAGTGGAGATGCTATTTTAGTGAAGTTTTCTATAAATCTTCTATAGTAACCAGTAAATCCTAGAAAACTTCTAACATCTCTTTGACAATTTGGAATAGGCAACTTGGAAATGACTTCAACTTTTGATGTATCAACCTTAATCCCATCTCCTAAAATATGATGTCCTAAAACAATCCCTTCAGTAAACATCATAAAGCATTTTTCATGGCTTAATGAAAGGTTTGTTTCTTTACATCTTATAAGAACTTTTTCCAAATTTTCTAATGCCTCTTCAAATGAATTACCATAAGCTGTAAAATCATCCATATAAACCTCTACACAATCATGGATTAGATCAAAAAAAAATTCCTAGTACTGCTCTTTGGAATGTTGCTGGTGCATTACATAACCCAAAAGGAAGCACTCGGTAGGCAAAAGTTCCCCATGGACAAGTAAATGTGGTGTTATCTTGATCTTCAGGTGCTACCTGAATTTGATTATAGCCACTAAAACCATCCAAAAATGAAAAGTACTTTTTACCTGCTAATGTGTCTAATACCTGATCGATAAAAGGCAAAGGAAAGTGATCCTTCAAAGTTGCTTTGTTAAATTCCCTGTAATCAATGCATACCCTCCATTTACCATTCTTTTTAGGTACTATAACCAAAGGAGAAACCCATTGGCTATCTGAAATTGGATAAATGAAGTTTACATTGAGTAGTTTTTGGAGATCTTCTTTCACTATCTCCCTAAGATTTGGATTCATCCTTCTTTGAGGTTGTCTGATTGGTCTATTGTTTTCCTCAATATAGATATGATGGATGCAAGTCTTAGGATCAATACCTTTCATGTCAGTATACTCCCATGCAAATGCAGTAGAATGTTTTTGCAAGATTCTGGTTAGTTCTTCTTGTTGTGACTTCTCCAAATGTTTGTTGATATTCAATGTCTTCTCTGGAAAAATCTCAATAGCGGAATTACCAAACTCTTCCATAGAGTAAAGAGACATTTGTCTAGATGATAAATATTCTATGTCAGATTCCAACTGAAATTGTGTGGGGTCATATTCTGAAGATATCTCAAAATTTTCTAATGTGTTCAGAATTTGACTATCCTCACTGATTTCAGAAATGGTAAAGACAGGTTGTATAGTGTTCTCATCATCGAACCATTCATTGTCTCCTATTTCTGTGATTGCTCTTGCTGGAGGATACAAATTGAATTTCTTTGTCGAATTACCATTAGAAATGTACATGTCTCCAGATCTACAACTAATAAAAGCATCAGCTGTGGCCAGCCCAGGTCTTCCTAAGATAATTGGATGTCCTCCTAGATTACTTTTGGGAGTCAAAATCATAAAGTCTACTGGATATTCCCAAGAATCTAAGGAGACTGAAATATCTTCTAATACACCATCTGGTTTAATAACCGATCGATCTGCAAGTTGCAATAAAGTAGGTGTAAGAAGAAGGTTAGGAAGTTTTAACTGTTCCATAGTCTGTCTACTCATAATGTTGATAGCAGCCCCTAAGTCAATCAATGTGTTTGGAATTTCTATCCCATTTATATGTGTCTTGACAATTGGACTTCCTGGATCTACATATTTCTGCATGGCAATTTTTCCCATCATAATGTCTGCCATCTTTCCTACCAGGTGGATTCTTCTTGTGTCCTTTAGCTTTCTTCCTGGTCTTTTGAAACTCAACTCCTTTATGGTTTTTGCTAGAATAGGAATTTCTCGAATGGCTTGTAGCAATGGAATCTTGATACAAACATTCTTCAATTCATCTAGAAAGTCATAGTTAGGCAACCAGATTTGTTTTTCCACCCCCTTATCAATTTGTAGTCTTTCCGGAAAAGGAGGTGTAGATGAAGATACAGGTTGCTCAACTATAGGAGTTGTGGATGTTAGCTTTTCTTTTTCTTTTTGAATTTTTGAATTTTGAAGAGATTCTTCCTCGGAACCCTTATTGACTTGAAGAGAGTCCTCCTCAGAGGTATCTTGCTCTTGAATGTCTATAGAAGGTTTTTCTAAAACTCTACCAGATCTGAGTTGTACATCGTTGAGAGGAACGATCATATAGGTAGGAAATTGTTGTCCTTCTACCATATAAGTAGTTTGAGGATTCTTATTGTTAGGATTTGGAAATGGCTGAGCTGGAAGTTGATTTGTCTTTTGTTGGTATGGGAGCATGAGTTGAGGATTTGTATTTTGTTGAGAAGGTTGTTGTTGTGGAAATGGCAATGAAAGTTGTGGATTTGAGCTTGGAAGTTGTGGAGCTTGTTGATTTTGAAAAGATGGAGGATATTGATAAAATTGAGCAAATCTCCCATAAGGATTTTTCATCCCTTGTACCCATGGTTGATATGAATGCTGATGTTGGGGCCAAGGTTGTTGCCAAGGATTCCAATTTGGTGGGGTTTGAAGATTCATAGGGTTATTAAACCCTTGAGATTGTTGTCCCTGCCAAGGTCTCCTTGCGACAAAACAGAGAGATTCTACTGAATTTGGATCTTCTTGAAAAACAGCTTTGAGTCCGGGGATTGAAGGACAATCCTTGATCTCATGATTTTCTGAGCAAATCATACATGTTTCTACAACTTTTGCATCCAAGGGACATTCCCTTAAAGCATGTTTCTTTCTACATTTCGGACAAAAGATGGCTAAAGCATCTGTTTCTGCTTTCTGCTTGTTTTGGATTTTAAGGGTGTCTATTTGTTCACTAAGGCTCCCTAAGATATCAGTTTTGAACTCATCAAGCATATTACCAATCTCTGCCCTACTTACTGATCCAGTTGCAGATTTGTTAGCCCTAATAAGAGAAGGATCCCTAGTCCCTTTTTCTGTTTTAGATTTTCCTCTTGAGAGATGGACACATAGTTCTGTTATGTCACGAAGTGGAAGTTGAGAAATGTCTCCTTTCCCAATCATGTTTAAAATATCTATCCATTCATCTCTAATGGCTTTTAATATGAGGGCTTTCAAGGTTTCATCATCTAAGTTGCTCATCTTTGCTCTTTTTAAGTTATATTGAAATCTTTCAAGTAAATCTTCCAAGTTTTCATCTTCTTTTTGCATCATTTTGAATACCTCATCCTTGTGATTGGTGGGCATACAATAGTCCAAGTATGTATCCAAAAATGTTTGTTTCATATCATTCCAAGTCCTAATAGATTGAGTGGCTAATCCCATGAACCATTTCAAAGCAGATCCCTTCAATGTTGAAGGAAACAGTTTGAGTTTTTGAGAATCTTCCATATAGTCATAAGTTTGGCACACAACTTCAAACTCAAACAGAAATGTTTCAGGATCCTCACTTCGTAGTCCATAAAAGTTAGGGAGAACAGATGGTGAAATATTTTTCATTGTTGCATGAGTTTCCTCATCAGCTATAGGGAATCCCAACAAATCCCTATTTCTACCATTATTTTCTTCACCATTGTTATCTCCATTATCTCCTCCTCTTCTACCTCCACCTCTATTTATTACTTCCTCTGCCATGATAGTTTCTTTAGAGTCCTTATAGTCCTCTAGTTCTTCTACCAAGGAAGGATGAGAGAAAGTCTCTTTGTTTTCTAAGTGGGTTTTAGAAGGTGGTATAGGAGAATCCTCTAATTCAGCTGTTCCTTGACTTCCAAGAATCTTAAGGCTAGGGGTAGATGGTGGTGAATTTGGTCTATGCCTTGAAGAAGATGGAGTTGTGAAAATCGAACTCTTGGCTTTAGCTATAAACCTTCCCCTAGAATCTCTTGCTCTATGCATGTCATTTTTTATTTTTAAAGTTGGGCTAATAATTCTCTTTCTGATCTTCCAGGTCACACTAGGTGCAAGAAGAGAGCATACTAAAGAAATTACTAAACCAATAACTCTCTTTTCTGATCCTTCACACTAGGTGCAAGAGGAGAGCATACTTCAAGAAGTTATCAAGTTTTCCCTTCTTTTATGATTTTATGTTTTTTTTTTTAAGAAATTGGCTACCTAGCTACACTTCCCCGGCAACGGCGCCAAAATGTTTGGTCAATTTAGTGTGTCCTAAATTACTGCATTTAATTTGTCAATCCGGGAATCGTAAGCTGATGAAGTGCGGCGCACTATATGTGCAAGATAACCTATTTCTTAACTTTTTGTCGTTTTTGGTTTTCTAAGGTGAAATGGAAATTCTAAGATGAAAACAAGTTTGGTTATGTTTGTTCAAGAAAATGATATCCCCTATAATGATTTACCAACTTGAAACTTTAAAAGCAAATTGAAAATTACAATAACAATACTGAAGAAAGTAAAGTGTACCTATTGAAATGGTAAGGTGCTGCTAGTCTAATAAATAAAAACAGTGAACTATTGAGCATGAAAACCAAACTATTCTTGCTGCTAACTAAACACAAAAGAAACTATGCTTAAGGAAATTCAAAATTGCAACAAAATAAATCTAAATCAGATTACATCAATTTATCTTCTGACCCTTCATCATTAGTCCAGCTATGATTTTCGGAAGTAATCATAAACAACTTGAGTAACTGATATTTAATTTGCAGAAAGTAAACTAACAATAAACCATACACTCATGATTCAATCCCTCACCATCAGTCCAGCTGTGGCTTTCGGAGGCAACCGAAGATGTCATGTATGATTTAATATATCTAAATTTGCAGAAAAGAAACTAATACTAAACTACACATTTCATAATGCAATCCCTCACCATCAGTCCAGCTGTGGCTTTCGGAGGCAACTGAAGATGCTATGAGCAGCTTAATATATCTAAATTTGCATAAAAGAAACTAATACTAAACTACACATTTCATAATGCAGTCCCTCACCATCAGTCCAGCTGTGGCTTTCGGAGGCAACTGAAGATGCTATGAGCAGCTTAATATATCTAAATTTAACTACTGAATCAGATAAGCAAAACTGAAATGTACAAAGCAAGACTGAAGTTAAACAAAAGCTATGAAAATCAAACTAGCAGCAGAACAATGTTAGATTCATGTCATTAGTCAAAAAGCTATAAAAATGCCCGGGCTGTCTATCTAAAACCTGCAATCAAGAAAATTGATCAGTGATTAACAATCATAAAACATGAAAGACAGAAATGAAATGGAAATTATGGAAATGTATAAACAGAAATGAAACAACTGCAAAGTATGAACATATGGATGGATTATGATACAATGACTTTTAAAGAAATGAAATGAGAAATATAAACTAATACACAAAACCTTAGCTGAGCAGGGGCCCTCTACACAGCCTTGGTAACGATCCTCAAACACGAATTAAGTTGAAAAACAGAGTCTTCTCATATTAACAAGCAGTTCATTACAGAATGGTAGTGTTACGGCTCAAGGGCTGCGTAATCACTACAAAGAAAACTAACAGATAACAGAGTACATTCATGAACATCAACTATCAACTAACAACTAACTTTTTGTGCGTATGCAAACGCTCTATATATAACAATAAACTGTAACTGTCTCCTAAAGTTCATGATGGCAGAGAGCACGTAGACCACTACGTCCACGGATATAGGAGTATGGCCGTGTTGGAAAGTGAATCTACGGAAGGTGGATGCTTGAATTAAACTCCAGAGCTCTGCACAGATGTCGATTTAACCTCCGCAAGCTTAGAAACGGCCGTATGGATGTTTATGTGCCACGAAACAGAGTCCGGCCGACATGAAACTCCATAGTTGACTTCCATGTGGACGCCTTTGACCGCGGCTTCTTTGGACGAGTTTGCTTGAACCAATAGGACACGAACGATGTCCACGTCATTCCTAGCCCGCCCATGTGGCTCGTTTCCCTTGTAGACACCTGTAGCATAGAGTTCCACAAAATAGCTGCGGAAAGTTGCAGCAGCTGCGGAAAGTGGCAAGATTCCGCAGCTGAATGAACAAAATCTAGATCAAATAGAAAACACAAAATATAATTAAAAACCATGTTAGATACCCTTTTGCACATGATATTGACAATTTGGGAGGTTTAGGTGAGTGAAAAAGGTATGGAAAAGTGTATGGAAAAGATGCAAATTTGGGACTCAACAGGTTGTTACAAACCCCTCCCCCTTGGGGAAACATCGTCCTCGGTGTTCTATGACGCATATAACCAACAAACCACTGGAAACAAAACATGTTACCTATGGAGCTTTATAACACAACTCGTTGCAGTATTTACAATGAACATTGTTGAAATCATAACAAACATATTGTTTACTGGATCTTTATAACATAGATCATTACGATGTTTAAAATAAAAACCACATATACTTATACACATTTGCTTCAACTAGGAAACAAGCATACTATTTATGGAGCTTTATAATTCCATCTCAATACAATATTCACAATAATATACACATACATACATATGCACATTTTATTTAACTAGAAAATAAAAGGATATGATGCTTGCCTAAAAAAAGGGAATCCAGAGGCTCACATGTCCACTCTAAAATTAGTACCAGGATTCACCTACTTCCCAAGAAGTCCAGAATCCACTTCCAAGTCAAACCTGCATCCAATGTTCACCGCTACGATCCCTCCACTACTTGTTACTTTAGTGAACATTTACTGGCTCATTGTTCTAGGGCACACTCTCAATATGCTTTTGATTCCATCTGGCAATGCTAATGACCAAAAACAATTCATTCCCCACCCTTCCCTTCCCTGCTACATAGTCCCTTGGGAAATCCAATCACCCCCTTCCATGCAGTCACTCACCTTCCAAGTTCCCTGGCATCCCCTTCTATGTTACATAGTCCCTCAAGTGATCCATCCCTTGGCAAGGTTTCCTCGCATCAAAAGGTCCAAAAACCAACGACGCATATCACTACCTCAAAACCATAATATTGGTCATAAAATTCTCATGGAAATTAATGGACACTATTGGGTAGCAG
Source organism: Pinus albicaulis (assembly GCA_034641835.2). Taxonomy (NCBI): domain Eukaryota; kingdom Viridiplantae; phylum Streptophyta; class Pinopsida; order Pinales; family Pinaceae; genus Pinus; species Pinus albicaulis. Next base: position 771,695,669 of record CM076575.1, on the reverse strand, counting down.
TGTCCCACAATGGCCTTGCACTTGAATGCTTTACCAACATGCTGTTGCATGTTCTAATTACTTTTGTTGATGCTGCTAATTATTTTAGTCATTTTCAACTGACCCAAACCATGAATTTTCCATGTTTTCCTCTACCAAGCACATAACCATTAGATTCAAAAGGAATTGAAATAAATTCAAATCACACCTCATTGGCGGCTCGTCAATAAGGTACACTTGTAATTATGTTTACTTCCTGTCACAACAAGTCAAAATATCTCTTTGATTAAATCATCATGTATAAACATATCACATCCGGTTAGCTCAAAACACAACCATAATAAATTAAAATCATAAATTATGTGCATAATTAAAAAACAAAATAAAATACCGATACTTATCTTTCAAATGGTTCTTTGTTTCTGCCTCTTTTCTTTGTCCTTTCTGTACAAACACTGAATTGTTTTCCACACCTGGAAAGAACCCAGTGCCTTCTCTTCTCTTCAATCATGTACACACACTATATCAGTTTCCATACTCGGTAATCACCCAATGCCTTCTCTTCTCTTCAAAGCAATAAGGGAATCCAAAGAATATACCACCTCCTCCCTCAATATCAGAAACAAGGGAATCCAGAGACTAAACCACCTCTACCCTAAATATCAACAACTCAAGATTGGTCTCATCCCAAGTTTTCCAAGGCTCTAGGAACTAGTAACTCAACCCACATCCTTCCAAGGCTCTATAGCCTTTGTCCCAACCCACAGGCTCCAGGAACTAGTAACTGAACCTAGGTTGTCCCAAGGATCTAGAGCAATTTTTCCAACCCACAACTATAGGAAATCTAAGAACCACTCCCCTTCACAACACATGCACATACACAGTCTATAACAAACACATACACCTACACCCAATGTACAACACCACACATACATATGTCATCTACACCTAGTGTAAAACACAACACATACACCTACACTTAGTGTACCACACCACACATAAACCTACACTCGGTGTACAAAAAAATACATATATGTACACATAATACAATAAAAATAATACACAATACTCATGACACAATACCACATGTACACAATAGTAGTACTGCACATCCAAAGAGCACACTGTCTTTACTAGGAAACCTTTTCTCCAGTGTCTTTGCCATGCCTTATTGGTGTGCATCCACAAACCAAGTCCTGGGTTTGTGGCGCTTTTTTCCATCCATGTTTATCCCAACATGCTGCAGATCACATTTTTTTCATTCTGATGATGTATCCTTAAACATTTCCTACTCACAACATAAACATAGGCATAATTACAAGCACATAATATCAAATCATATCCACATGATATTAACCTCATAGGTCTTCTAGGGCCACCCTGCCCACTTGATTCCTCTTGCACCAAGAAATTTTTCATGTCATTCACCTACATAAAGCAATAATTCTTCAATGGGAATGATCCCTGATGGCCCTGTCAGACAATGGAATACACACACACACACACACACACACACACACACACACACATATATATATCATGAACACAACACAATTACTAGTGTTCATAAGGTCAAGGTTAAGAAAACTTATTTTATCTATGCAACACATCCACAACATTGAGAACAATAGTTCCCAACATAGCCAAGGCATCTCATGCCTAAAATCCATTTACTTTACCTTTCCTAGTTACCTTTCTCATGATTTTCCTACCACTGTCCATTTACCCTAATGGATCCATCCAGTCCAACTTGATGTAATATTCTTGCCTTCAACTTCCCTTTACTCATGTATTGGGTTCATCTAGGTCTTGTATTACCTGTTGGTTTTCATTCAACTCTCCCTGAGCTCTGTTAACTTTCCTCTTTCCCCAACCAATTCCCAAGACCCTCAAAACATAGGAGGAAAGGACAATAAGAAGACAAGAATAAAACCAAACAACAATACAACACCACAAACAAAGTGGCATGGCCATGCACTAGATACAATCAAAACCACAAATCAAGCACAAACAAATCACAAAACACTGAAATCACAAAAAATTCAATATACCATGAATCAAGCCCATGGTTCTTAGTGCTTCCAAGGGAAAGCTAAACCCAATCCTTCTTCAATATCTATGGCATTCTCTTTTCCATGAAATTTCCTACATTATGCTACCATAAACACACAACTATCAGTGAATAAATAAATGTAACAATATACCATTTACCTTACCTTCCTATTCCAAGCAAGATGCCCTACAACTAAACGCTTACACATATCATCTCCCAAGGAAATCCAATTCCCTTAACGAATCCAACCATAACTAAAAACCATTTGTTATACATGAATCTGATCAATTGTCTACCATGTAGCTTCCTTGGCCCCAAAGTGCTTCCACACAGTTTAACTTGCTTTATCACTTAGTCCTAGAGCATGAGCTCCTTCAGCTACAAGATGCATCGAGGCTCTTCTTGGAATCTAACCTTGGTTCCACCTTCACCTCGATGATGGATACCTGGTGACTTTCCTTCATGTTATCGATTACTACATAGATCCAGGGAATGATATGACCTACATCCTATTTGTATGCACCTCTTATGCACTGTATATCTGGGGTCTGCCATGCATCCACTGCACACTATGATACAAAGGTAAATCCTTCCTACGATGATATCCATCACAGGTTAAACACTGCAATGGTTCTTCATATTCTAATATCAAACTCATCCCAAATTAGCTCATCATCTCTTATGCCTTTGACACACTTAACACCTTCCCACCAGATTTTTTCTTTTCCTTTGAGATTGAAGGTAATTATCTTGGATTTCATGTACTCTACTATAAAACATCCCTTCTCACTCCTCCTAAAAGGATTTTGGTGGTAATGGAGATGGAGTCTCTCGGAACCAGAGCTAGAATGAAATCTATAAGCATTAACCCTCCTGTCAAGTGCATATAAAGATCTGCCACCTTTGACTATCATCCTTTTCCAACCCATGTCTTCTAAGAGACCTGTTGCTATATGCCCCATTAGTATTCTCCCCCTGTCCATGATTGATACCCATTTTTCCCTACTTCTGCAAACTTGAAATAATATGAAGGATGATTGCATCAAATTCTTCTTAATTTTCTTGAGCTCTTGCAAGTCTTTCCTACATCTCAATCAACTTGTCATTGTATTGCTTGCAAATTTTGATCTATGTCCTCAGGATACTCCGTGTATCAACTATATCAAGAGAATACTCTTCTCCTTTCTTCTCAAATGACATGTCCCATTCCACTCAATTCAAATCAGGCATGTAAGTGGATTTGTATGAACCAAAGTCCACTACTCTGCTCTTCATCCCTGATATTTTATTTCCTGCAAACATACTATGTTATATAAACGAAATATATGACATAATCAAACTCATGCCTCAATGTATCTCAGATGAGGCTATCACATATGCATGATTAAATCTATATTAGTATGACACAATATCATAAGTATATTAGTTCATACATTAATATCATAACCATAAACATATGCACTTCCCAATCCAGATTAACATGATACATATAATATCAAAATCTTAGCTACAATGAACATAATCATCATGCACATGACCACAATGCATATAACATGTTAAAAATCATGCATGAATAGCCGACACACATGCATATGACCACATTGATTATCTAGCATCTATCATACATGTAACCACATCAACAATGGAATGGTAGGCATGCATATAAACGCAATGCATATAACAATCATTAACTATCATACATGCATGCCAAACATACAAACATGTATGAAGATATGTTTTTTACCCTGAGGTCTAGTGCTGCAACCTCACTCTGATACCACCCTTTAACCACCCCTCCCACATTTACATACTTTTACAAGCTCTCCAGGGTAAACATGAGATGAGTACTACTATGAAAAAAACTGACCTTTAAGTTCTAGTTATGGAAGTGGGGCCTAAAATATGAAAACTTATTGATACCTCTCAAGAGCACTACATCACCAAGAAGCTAGTCCACAACCTCTGATGATCAGATATTGAGCTCGAATTTCTTTTTCATAATCCTAACACCCCAAATGCACCCACAACATAGCATGCATGTAGTTATGAGGCTCCAAATACACTCATAAGCATGTCTCCATGAGGTTATGACCCAAATCTTCCATTTATATGCATTCGATTCTAGGATTTATGCCACCTTTTTAGGCTAGCCTCCAAACCACTACCCAAAACTTCTTGTAACTTTCCATAATCATGATCAATATGATAAAAATGTCAAACATTAAAACTTGAACAAGATATTGGCCTATAATTCCTAATACACCTTAGAAATTTTGTCAAACATATGGTAAACATGTAATTTATAGGTCATGAATGAATCTCTGATCATAAACCTTTGAAATTCATCTAAGAAGCACCAAGAAGGTATAATTCCCTCTCAAGTAGTTGTAACAACACTTTTTAGCCCATGCATTCATCAACCATTCAAATACTTATCAAATTATGGACAAGATCCATAACTAGAGAACATCATAGAACCATGCTTATGACCAGCATATAACCAAAATAATAACCATGATAAATCAACCATCAAATAACCATAATAACAAGTAAAAGAGCTCATAGATAACAATAGGAAAATATCACTTATTAACATATTCAAAAGCCAACCAAGTAAGGAAATTTTCTGTACCACTTGACCATAGTTTTGGCTGAACCAAATATTTCATTCATCCAATCATACCCACGCCATATTCCAAGCAAGAATGTGGGGTTTCCTGGGATAAAAAAATACATAAACAAAGTGGGAATCCAAAGGTTAAACCACCTCCACCCTCGAGCTACTTTGATCTCACCTAAACTAGTCCCGAGATCACAAAACCAAATCGAGCTTGGATTCCTCAAAATTTCTTCACCATACCTTAAGGAATTTTCTTGTCTCCACCCACATATCAAGGGCTTCCCCGAGAAAACCATCTCCACCCCAAACCCTTGCGAAGTTTCCTAAGACCACCTCACCCAGTTCCAAAACCTTCCTGCAATCCAAGTCTTAACCAAGAATGAATCCCTTCACATCATGGAAATCTAGGAAATGGAAAGGCAAGGCTGAAACCACTGTCAAACCAATAAAAACCCATTCCAATGGAAACAAATAAACAAATGCATGTACCATGCATTCATACCTCAACTAGGAAATCACACATGTAACCCGTTACCTAGAAAATATTCCTGCTGAAGCTATTGATCCAACCTTGTCCTTGTTTTCCTTTGCTTTACTTTGATTTCCTTTTCCTTCCTTTGTTTTCCCTTCACTTTCTTGTTTTCTCCTCTTGGGGCTCTCTGTTGAAGACCAAAATTGTTCCTTTTTGGCACCTCCCTTAAACTCAATTTTCTTCCTTTTTGACCATAATAAACATAATTAAGTGTCATATTGCAAGGTTATTGGGAAAAAAAAGGTATTTAATGCACTTTTATTCATAGTTTCATTGTTTATTTATTATTTGATTTAATATTTGCACAAGCTACTGAATTGAATCAATTTTATAGCTAGTGATCGATTTTGCAACTTACTTGAATAATTTGTAGGTTTTGAAACATATGTTGAGGAACAACGCATATGAGGAGTTACCTGGAAGCTGGAATAATCATATCCACCTATCTCTATGATCTAACAAGGTGATAAGGATGCCCATATGAGCAGATCAACGTGGAAGTTAACCCAGCGAAAAAGGAGCCCGAAGACAAATCAGGCAAGCGAGAAGATCTTTGATAAGGATCGAAGATGATATTTTGATTCATGATTTTCTTCTTCAAAAAAAAATCATGAAGAATCACTATTTTATTAAAAAATGTAATTTTAAGATATTCTAGTTGAGAAGGACAGGCTTAGAAATATCCAAACAGTTTAAAAAAGGAGGTTATAAAACCTACCTCTCAGAAAGACGATGGATATGACTGTTTGTTGTTTTGAAAACTCTCTACAATATTTTAATCGATATTTCCATTTCCACTATGCAAATGAATGTGTGATTGATTTATGTTGATCTCTGTGTACCTGCACTTATGGGAGGGCCCCCTAGGAGCTATAAGGTTTTATTTTTATTTGCAGTCAAGTTTAATTTTTTACTGAATGGTTATTATAGAAATTATAGTTTTGGTATTCAAAAGAGTGCTCATAACAGCTAAAACAAAGTTTTATGTAGAATTTATTTTATAGAATTCTTTTTGTACAATTATTTCCATAGAATTTATTTTAATATTGTTGTGTGAAGAATGAAGAGAATGATTGAAGGGATCTTATCATGGACATGCAATTTTCATTAATAATAATAGTATATTTATTTTGATTTATTTGTAATTTGAAATTAGGAGTATAATTTCTTTTGGGATTTTCTTTTCTGCATTTTTAGGTAGATTTAATTCTATTGGTGCGATATTTATTTCTGTACTTAAGATTAGTTTTATTTCTGTCAGTGTAATATTTCCTTTCTTGCAAGAGTGATAATATTTTTACTTTGGGTAGACTTTAGATAAAACATGTGCATATAAACATCCTAATTCAGCTTGAAAGGTATTCACACATTAAAAAATTCTAGCACAAATAGTGCACATACGCTCCATCAATTTACAAGCTCTAGTCGATAATTTATGAAGTAATTTAAGACTAATTAATTTACAAATATTTTGGCGTTGTTTATGGGGAAGTGTATATAGGTTTTTATTTTCTTTAAGATTGTATAAGATGTATGTATAGAGAAAGGAACTCTAGGGGTAGGTTTATAAGAAGAGGTAGAGGACGAACTTCTATTCCATCATCACCACTCACCACCATAATACCAAGAGCCACCACTCCATCAATTCAAACTCGTATTACATCCATAGAAGGTATATATCGAATTCTCGAGATAGAGAGATCTGAAATCCAACCTAGGGATTCACCAACCTCTTATACAAAAGTGATAGTTGACGAACCTACTTCTCCCAATGAATAAGTTGTATTCCTCTCTTTAACAAGAGAACAACTTCTAGGACAAGAGTTGAAAGTACCAAGTGAAGAAGGGGAAGAAGAAATTTACTCAAAAATACCTTTAGTAGAGGAACTAGAAGAAGAACTAGAAAATATTGTCGTTGAACCTGAAATAAGTTCTAAAGAGTCTATAATGGCAAGACGAGGACAGGGATAAGGGGAAGGTGAATTTTGTGATTTAAATGGTGATCCTAGGGTTAGAAGAGGAGGAGGAATAGGAAATGGAAGAGGAGGTGGTAATGTTAGAAATGGTAGAGGTGGTGATGCAAGAGCATTAGGCTCAAGAAAATACTTTGTATATAAATAGACATAGGGGGGTCTCATGTTTTTGCTTTCTTATGTAATTATTAATACTTGAGTGATTTTTAAATAAATTTAGTGAGAAATTTTAAATGTTCCCAAGTGATTGGACAACATGAGAGAAGTTGATTTGTTAGGAATGTGAAGAGTCAGTTTCAGTTTGTTTAGGGATTTAGGCTAAATTTAGGATTTGAGGATTCCAAGAGTTTTTGTTGAGTCATTGAAGAAGCTGAATCGATTGATTATCAATTTGTATAATTGTAAGCCTCAATGGCATTCGGAGGGAGACCTGTAGATCTGGAGAGTTAGAGTAAGTTCAGGAAACAGAGTTCCTGTAAGCCTACGGCAGTTGAGAAGGGCCATTTGAAATTGAAGATCTGGCTGAGGACCAGAAGTTTTGTAAGTGAACTCATTTATACATTATGAAGGAATTGTTTCAGTATTACATGCGCATTGGTTGATTTAATTTCTATGTGGGGTTAACGTTAAATTGAGTGTGGTTAATAGTGGTCATAGAATTCTATGAATCGATCACAGGGTGATCGATTTCACACTCTGGCTATTTTATTGGTATTATTATACAGTTCCAAGTACAATGTTGTTCCCATAAAAGATGGGTTTAATTACAAACTCTGTTATGCCCGAGTAATGAATTGAGCTCTGTGTAGAGGATTGTTGGGTATCGATTTTGTCAAAGCCAAAATACAGTAAATCAATGGAGAGATTAATTCTGTGTGAGAGTGGTTATGTTTCAAACGCAATTGAATCCACTTCTTTGTTTATGAATTGAACGCGTGCTAAATCTTGTATGAAATTTCAAGAGAAGTCGATGAGATTTCATCCCTTTTGATGAACAAAGAAAGAGGACGCAGTGAATAATGAGTCGAGACTCATTCGATGGCAGAGAGTTGAAACCAAGTGAAATGTGTTGTTCGAATGATCGGGTTTTGTTTTAAAAGTCAGTATGAAGTATGTTGAATTGATGCATAGCACAGAATTGTGAACGCAGGACGGCGTTGCAGAAGAAATAGGGTATTAAGAAATTGGTGCGGTCTTCCACCTAAAGATTAATGGTTCATTGAATTAAAGAAGAAAGTGAAACATTGAAAAATTGCAGCGGTTGGAATTGTGAATTGAACGAAACGTAGAGCAAATGAAACGATTGGAACCACGAAGGCAGAGTAAATAGTGAAAGCGATTTTCGAGCTGAGAAAACCGACGGTTTCGCATTTTTATTAAGTGGTAAACGGAATGTCGAAAAAAAACACGACAGTGCTCCTTGCCCGATGCGTGTCTTGGGTTGGTTTTTGAAAACCACGAGTTTCACGTTTTTTTGTAGTGTTAAAGTTCTGTTCTAGAAAAAACGCGAATTGTGTTTGATTTGGGTCGACCGAGATCCAAGGACTTCCGCACCCTGAAGTAGCGTAGACATTAAGAGAGGTAAGTCACGTTACTATGACCAAACATTTATTAAATTTGTGGGCCGGATCTATTAAAACATTGGATGATATGATACGTTGAAGTATATGTGGGTTAGAGGCGATATTTTAAATTTTAAAGCCTTGAACTATTGTGACACACGATAAGAAAGAGAATTGGTGATACCAAATATTCATATCGATATTTGATTAATTAAAACATGAAGTTATATAATGTGAGTCGACTATATATGAAGGGAAAGGTATGGCACGAACAATATAAATGTTTGTTGGCAATGAATGGTGGTGGACCCAACATAAGGGCATGGACCGATAAGCCTTTGTTAAACAACAGTTGGTAAGTGTGTTGGCCATGGAGCATTATTAATTTGGCTCTAAAACAATATTTGAATATTTGATTGCATGCATGGATAATGTTTATGGTTTATAACCATAGAGCATGAAGAAGAAAGAAGACATCCGCATATGAAGATTGTGAACTGAGTTTGATTAGAATTAAAGAGTGGAAAGGTAAAGCCTTCACACAGGAGATCTAGGTTGTGATGTGTGGTTTTATAACCAAAATAATTTTAATTTAATATCTCAAATCTTAGATTTGAGATATTAAAGATTCCAGATATATTGATTTAAATTTCCAGTCAGAAACATAATATTGAATTGCCAGATTGAGAATTTTATTGAAGCACAATTTCATTTTATATGCTTTGAGAGTGGGACATGTGGGTAAGTAGTGTTGCCCGCCATCATGTGGTATCAGAGCATGATAATCTCTTTGAAAAATAATTTTTCAAATGCATATGTACTGAAGCAGTGAAGAAATTTGTTTTTTAAATCTGTTTAACAGAAATTGCAGATTTGATTAGGTGTGCAGTGAGGGTACTCAGATTTGCAAAGTCTGAAGTTGAAGGAAAAGTGTTTTGAAGAATGCCAGGATATGTTCTGAAGATGTGAACACATGTGTGATGGTGATGGCAAAGATTTAAATCTGATAGGACAACATGCAGTATAGCAGATCATTGGGAGAGATTTGCAGAAGCAATTGCTAATAGTGTTGAACAAACTCTGAAGGTGAGGTATTTGCGATTTTATTTGAAAATATGATTTCAAAATCATGATTGTAGAAAGTGAAGACAGAGTTTTGATGAAGATGGCAGTAAACCTGATATTCAGCTAAAGGTTGAATAGGGAGGACAATTGCAGTGTTCTCAAGAGAAGGTGAGTTTATGAGCAGCGTTTAACTCTGTTTTGAAGAATTTTTTTTCAAAATGCAGATTGCAGACAATTGAGGAGCATCTCAGCAAGAAGAACACAACTTTGAGAGTAGTGATTAAAGAGTCCAGCAGAGGATTCTAAGGTGAAGAAGAAAGTGTGGAAAAACCTAGAGAATTCTCAACAAAGGTTGGATGAAAGAAGAACAGATGTGTTCTTGAAAAGTTGTAGAGTGAAGCCTAGAGAGAGCAGAAGAGAGTGCTCAAAAGGTTCCAGCAGAAGGAGAACCAGTACTTGCCAAGAGCCGGATCTAGAGGAAAGGATTGGTGAGGTAAGTGGCAGCAGGAGAGCTTGTTGTTGCATAGGCTTAGTGCAGCTTGTGAGTGAGAACTCATGAAGGAGAAGATGACTAATGAGAGTCATAGCAGAGAGAGCAAAGGTTCTGAGAGAGGCCGCAACATAATGAAGATGAAGAAAGAGGATGCCAAGACAGCTGGCATACAGAGACAGTTAAGAAAGGAAGAGTATGAGAAAGAGGTAGCTGAGATCAGAGGACATTTTAATAAACTGGTAATGAGGATAGAGGAAAGCCGGAGATTTGGTTGGCTCATGAAGAAAAAGGTAAAGTGGCACAGGCTACAGATGAAGAGAGAGCAAATGATAAATGCTCGGCTTAAGGAGGAATTACTCAGAATGATTGAGTATTTGGAGAAGGACTTGAAGATTGAAGCTTCAAGTGAGACCAAGGGGTCAAATGGCCCTACATCTGACAAATTTTGTATGTTTGCAGGAAAAACATGTGGAGGTGGAAAAACTGTTGATGTTGTCACTAAGGAAGAAAATGGAACAGCCAGATATTTTGAAAATGTCCATACACAGTTGGGGAAAGGTTTTTCTTTCCAACATATTGGAAGCAGAGGAGATTTAAATTATGATGATGGCCAGAAGCTGGAAATTGAGCAGTCAATTGGACAGCTCAAGGAGACTGAAGAGAGAACCATTGAAGAATTTCTTAAGTGTATAGAAAACTTGGAACAGCAGGAGGATTTGGTGATTAAATCATCAAATGAGACCATGGGGTCTTATGGTTTTAAAACTGATAAGTTGTGTGTGAATGCAGGTATTGGAGAAGACAATTCATGTGATAAAACTGTATTCAGTGAAGTTGAATGTTGCCAAGCAAGATATGATGATTATCTTTCAAAGGAAGATCAGATTGAGTTATTGCAGCAAAAGGAATTCATAAATTCCTTGTTTTATAAAAGAGATTGCTTCAAGGGGGACATGACAGTTATCACTAGTACAAAGTGGCTAATTTGTTACTAAAAAAACGACTAAAATTTGCATATAAACGACTATTTTTCAGTCGGTGACCAATAGTAGCTAATTTATAGTATCTTATAACGCGACCAACTTTTGGTCGTTTTTAGCTTAGTCATTAATTGGTTATCTCAATTTTGTTATCTAGTTGTATATTTGGTCATTGATTTGGTCATTGATTTAGTCACTGATTTGGTCACTGATTTATTCATTCATTTGGTCTTTCATTTTGTCACTGATTTAGTCATTCATTTAATCATTCATTTGGTCACTGATTTAGTCATTCATTTAGTCATTGATTTGGTTCTTGATTTGGTCATTAAATGTCACAATTAATGACGAAATATACAGCAAAATATATTACTATATGATCACCCAAGAAAACCAATTAATGACCAACATGTTGGTCGTGTTATAAGATACTGTAAATTAGCTACTAATAGTCATATATATGCAAATTTTAGTCATTGTTTGAAACCAATTAATGACCGAAGAAATGTGATTAAATTTTAGTCGTGTTATAAGATACTGTAAATTAGCTACTAATAGTCATATATATGCAAAATTTAGTCATCATTTGTAGTCACAAATTTATCATTTGCAGTAGCCATTTATTCATTATATAAACGACTAATTTAGTAGTTTATATTTATTTCATTAATAATCATTATAAATGACTAATTTAGTCGCATATTCATTTTATTTGTGTTCATTATTAATCAACATAAATTAATTTGTATGATTTAAAAAATGTCATACAATGTGCATGTTCATCTAATATGGAAACACAAAGTCCCATATTTTAATTACAATACTAAACAACATCAAGTGCAACTATAAATAATTTCAACCACACAAATTATATTATATGAAATGTTAAAATATTACAATATGAGTTTCCAACTTTATATTAGTTGGACTACAATTTACACATGAAATGATGTTTCATCACTTCAAAACATTATCGTTGTGTTGTTAAGGCATTACAGGTGAATTCACCAACTCTGAAGACTTGATCATCAGTCTTTATATGTGTGTCTTATGCGAGATATTGGCTCTAAGGGTATCACCAGACCACTTCTCCTCTCTCTTTTTGCATTTGTTGCTCCAATGTTATTGCTCTCCTCTTTTTTCAATTCATGCTTCTTACCATCAATACTGATTTCATTTTATGAAAAAAAAAAGAAAATACAATGCAGTGTAAGACATGAAAGACAATGAACACTTGAATATAACATAAATTAGACTATAAATAATTTATACAACATATACCTTAACATCAACAATGTAAAAGAAATTTTCCTTCAACATCAATTTCTGCAAAATAAATGTCACGTTATTCTTTCCCATTTCTCAACTTGCTACATACGATAAATTGAAAATCACATAAAACCAAGAACAAACCCTTTTCTAACCAAAACAAACAAACAAACAATGTCTCTAATAAAACTTCATTATAATATTAGCAAATTAAAAGAGAGCTAGTGGACCATTTGTGTTGTTTAACTTTGCCTATTTTTGTTATGAAAGTGCTCGAGCTTTAGCACAACAAATGTGAGCACGAGCTAAAAACTAATCAACCATTCACTTGTCAACATGAGAGATCACAAATAAACCACAAAATTGATCATGCATTAAAATTGTGAGCAGACTACCTTGAAATTTTCTTCTTGAGAAATACTTCAAAATCCCCTCATTTCTAATAAGCTTCCTGGCTATGTACCTCCATCCTTGATTTCCCTTGCTATATCTTGAATAAAGAATATCCCTTCAACAACCAATTTTGCGAGAATCCTACCAAGTAACTCAAGAGCCTTGTGTGCATCAACAATAGCATCTTCCAATGAAAATAGTACAATCTCCAACCTAGAAACATCAAAATTATATATAGTTATAATGTTGAAAAGTGTAACTAGTTAGGTCTTCCTTATAATGACTATGTAATTATGTACTTATGTAAAGATGAAGTCAATAATAATAAAATGAATTTTTGGTTTACTTGCTTCATGGGTTTCATGAGCAAGATTCTTAGTATAGGTCTATAGACTTCTTCTTGATGTCTATTAGGTACATAAGTGTAAATAGGAGTCATGTAAAAGGCATGAAAAATACCCTCCAGGACGTTGCAGAAGAATGGCTTACAAACGTTGAAGATATGCCTATGAAGTTGGCCTACAAACAACTGTTAAAGTCGGCCTACTTAATGGCTATAAGGTCGACTTAATTACTTGGCTAGAACTACTATATATACCCTACATATGTTGCGGTTAAGAGAACATATCTGCAGATGATACTGAGGTTATACAACGTGCAAAAGAAGAAAGTTTTCGGATTCTACTGAGGCAATACAGCGTAAAGAAGGGAGCAAAGATTAAGTTAACGTCTGGGGTAGAACACATTAAAAGAAAGAATAGATTTGCGGATCTGTCTCTGAGGTACTGCGGATATTTAAGTAACAATTACACTCAAGTTTGAAGTTAACAAAAGGTGGAAGAAAGAACATGAATTATGTATTAGTTTGAAGGTATAACAAATCAGATCTAAGGGCAAGATTGTCTACGTATAAGTCTAAAGGTGACAACGTTTGAAAGATAGCAAATACAAGAACAGTTTTGATTGCAGACTTATCTAAAGGAAGAACTGAATGATACACCTTCCAAGGTAACTGAAGGACGTATTCTACAGAAGCAGTTAAAGGTTAGTAATTGCTGAAGTAACTGGAAGATTGAGATATTGACTAAAGGATATGATCTCTGAGGAAAGAATTGTAAAAGTCAGAAACCTCAAGTAAGGAAGGTAAATCAGATATTTACCTTCCTAACTTATTGAAAAATACTCAGTTACAAGAAAGATCAATTTTGTCTCTACATTTGTATAAGCACTTTGATAATTGACTTGATGAAGAATTAACTCAGCAAGCTCACAAGTAGTTATCAAGAAGAGAATTTGTATTAATCTATAGCCCTTAAATTCTCAACATGGTATCAAAGCTATGGTTATGATCAAAGGCAGTTTGAAAGGACTCAAAACATTCTAAAAGGACCTATGTCAAAAGGGCTCAAGTCATAGTAAGACAGTCCAATAATTAAACTAGGTGCAAGTTCACAAGAAGGGTCAATCTCAATGACATCACAGTGTTGAAATTACCTCTGCCTCAATTCAGTACTACTCTTATAATATTATTTCGATACCACAACAGTGAGGAGAATGATTTATAAAGGTGTATTTACAGTTAAGGCTCGGTGTGACAAAAAGATATCAGTATAATCTGTATTGCAGTGAATATATTGAGTGTTATAATCACAGGTCAACTACAATCTCGGTATAATCAATCACATGATAAGTATGACACTACAATTTGGAAATGCCACAGTAAAAAATCTATCACTGTTTCGTGCTACCACAGTGAGAAAGGTCTCACTGGTTCGGTGCCATCAAAGCTTGATGAGAAGTATGCCATTTCAGTTTGATGGTATCATGACATAGGGTATGGTCAACAGAAGTTAGAGACATGTACATTGAAGTATTTACAATCGAAGCACAAAATAAGGTCAAAACAGTAATATGTATACACAGTGAAATAGTACATTCAAGGATCTCAGAATAGCTGCTTACATTGAGTTTGAAATAATCTGAATTCTTTCCTATGAAGTTGACAGTGCAAGAACCAACTAAAAGAAAGAAATAGTTTGAAGGTATAACAAATCAGATCTAAGGACAAGATTTTCTATGTATAAGTCTGAGGGTGACAGCGTTTGAAAGATAGTAAATACAAGAACAGTTTTGATTGCAAACCTATCTAAAGGAAAACTGAATGATACAACTTCCAAGGTAACTGAAGGATGTATTCTACAGAAGCAGCTAAAGGTTAGTAATTTCTGAAGTAACTGAAAGATTGAGATATTGACTAAAGGATATGATTAATTTATCTTTGAAGAAAGAATTGTAAAATTCAGAAACCTCAAGTAAGGAAGGTAAATCAAAGATTTACCTTCCTAACTATATTGCAAAATACTCATTTACAAGAAAGATCAATTTTGTCTCTACATTTGTATAAGCACTTTGATAATTGACTTGATGAAGGATTAACTCAGCAAGCTCACAAGTAGTTATCAAGAAGAGAATTTGTATTAATCTATAGCCCTTAAATTTTCAACATATAATTCATAATCGCACATGACCATAGACTGTAGCAGTCTTGAAATAAACTCGAACTTGAATAAGAACAAACACAAAATTTCAATTTTGTGGTTTATATTATAGCCATTTGATAATATCTCACTCAACATCCATGTTTCAGGTAGTATTTGGTGTCCTTTTATGTGGAAAATTTTCCAATGGGGCTAGATGTTTTGACCTTTTCTGTTTGGATCTAAGCTTAATATGAATATGTATTGGATTTTTGTTTTAAATGAAAACATAGGTTCTTCTTTTTCCTTTTCTGTTTTTCTCCCTTTACATATATATGTTGTGAATTTGCGTAATTTTAAACAAAATAAACAGTCGTGTTAATATGTTTTAACATATTGCAATTTTAAAATTTGTAGCTAGATTTTTGGAGGAAGCATGAGAATTCTACCTGCTTTAGCCAGCATTCTTGATGCTTGTGCTGATATATATCTGGAGAATAGCAACCAGGTTCAAATGGACAGTAAACCCAAATGTTACACTTCTTTTCACCTTTTGATTGGTCTAAGCAAGCCTGACAACAATCTGCAGCACTTTCTTTATGGTTCATTAGACCCCATTTAACTGTCGCTCCATGATACTCTGTATGTGGTTCTGCATGGCGTTCAGAAGGAAGTGGCCTGCCAGGTATGATTCCATCTTCTGCAGAAATAATATCAAACTATGCATCAGGCTTTAATTGCACCATTTTAAGCTAGGATTCTCCAAACCCTTGCTGCCCTTGGACAAATTGAAAAAAGAAACAATATAACTCATTCAAAAATAACACACCTGGGAAAAGGTGGAAAAGAAAACAGATGTTAAAACAAAATATTTTGAATTTTAATAGCTCTTCACTGCAAAATGATAAATTCCATTCTCCCACATGTAAGTAATCAAATTGTTAAATTTAGTAACATAACAATAACCTTAAATATGCTGAAAAAAGGAACCTAGAGAAATTGTCAGGAAACCATAATCCTCAAGTCATAAACTTAAAAATAGATAAGACTGCTATATGAATACTTTGTAAAACACGCTCTCAAGACATAATGCAGTGAAGAGGACAAAATAATTTGGTGATGCTAACCTAGTAGTCAAAATCCCAAGAAATCAAAAGCGAAAACACCAAACTAAGATTGCCCATATATTCATCACTGATCTCAGTTCCATCCTCCAGCATCTTTCCACTATCCTCGCTTAAAGCTTCGGGAGGTAATGAGAATCCAGCTTCCTCCAACACAGGGCCCCAGTGAGTCCCCAATACTTTTGCCACTATCTCTGTTCATGGGAACCCCAATACATAATGTATAAACACACACCCAAATTTGGGAGCTGTGGACCAAAAGGAGCAAGGAGGAAAAGAACCTGATGTCACAAAAAAATACTATGCCATCACAACTAGTGGACAAGCCATCAGTTGAAGTCACAAATAAGCTGAATAGAAAAAAATGCATACCAGTATCTTTGGCTTCTGTGGAGGAATTCACACTATCTTTCATTGCTTCACGTTTCTTAGCTTCTTCAAGCTTTTTCGTCCGCTATTCTTCAAGGGCTATCACTTAAAAAATGTAAACATTAACAACATATTGATGTAACTGCCAAATTCTAAAACAGTCAATAGTTTGCATTGTTACTGAACTAGGTAACACTTTAATTTTACATTATTACTCAACTAGTGGGTTAACAATTTCTAACTTTTGAGGAATCCAGAGCTAAAAAGTCGCTGAGATTTATATAATGAGAAAATGTATGAGCTCCCACATGTCAATTTTTAGAAGCTATGTGAATGGTGGAATATATGCTAGAGCACTCATAGCATATGGCAGAGGGCATTCATGATGTTATATTCCCAAGGGTGAATGATATTGATCCTTTAATTTGATTATGTGAGGTCTCTAAGCACTTCAATGATTTATAATTCCCTAGTACCTCTACAGGAATTTCCCCTGATATTTGATTGCCCTGGAATTCAAGGCAAAGCTCTAAAGTCTCTGTTATGAATAAAAAAGGGAGCTATAAATATTCCCTAAAAATTGGTTGTCATTTAATAATAATCCATAAGATGGTTGTTCTTTCATTATCCCTTCATCTATTAGTGGTGGAGAAAGCAAACCAGTGAAGTTGTTACTATTTGAAATCATGAAGCACCGTCAGACCCTTAGATAGAATGGAAGTGACTGGAGATGATAGGCTACGTAAAAGTAAAGATCTAGACGGTGTTTTGGGAATGGAATCTGCAATAGTAATTATCGATGATTCTTCAAGGGTTTGGCCTCATCATAGACATAATTTAATTGTGGTGGAAAGGTAAGTTCATTTCAATTATTTTCCAGTGTCCAATCAAGACCTTACAACTGTTATTTTATGCCTTTAAAAATCGGTAGTTAAATATATATGTGACTGTTCCTAAGAACTTTGAGACTGCCATGTATAGATACATGTATTTTCCCTGTAGTAGGCGCCAATTTGGATTGTCGGGGCCCTCACTGTTAGAGGCAAACGTTGATGAGAGGCCAGAAGATGGAACACTGGCATCTTCTTTAGCGGTGAGATGCTAAAATTAATCTATAACAAACATTTTTTTTGTGACTTAATTTAGAGATATTTCCCGAGTTCATCGTATGGTCGCATTTCTACCACATATACCCTGCAATTCAAACACAGGTGATTGAGAAAATTCACCATAATTTTTTCTCAAACAAACAGTTGCATGAAGTGGATGTCCGAGAATTTCTTGCAGCTGAACAACAAAATATTTTAAAGGATTGTAAAGTGGTTTTCAGTAGGGTTTTTTCAGTTGGAGAAGTGCAGCCGCATCTTCACCCTTTGTGGCAGATGGCTGAACAATTTGGTGCAGTATGCACAACACAAATTGATGACGAAGTGACTCATGTTGTAGCCCTTTCCCCTGGGACTGACAAGGTATGCATTTTACCTTTTGTCAAGTCCAATGTTGGAAACTCACAGAATCTTTGGCAGTAGTTCCAACATTCCAAGTTAATAATGTCAAACACTATTCCCAACCCTTGGTCAACTCATGCAATTAGTTTCCCAAACTATGCCATTATAACTTAGTCAAGTCAAATTGTTCCCAGTTCATATACATTGAACCCATCAACCAATCTAGATAGAGAGGATGTGCTTCAACAAAAACACATGAATGTAGAAGGTGGAATACACATGGTAAATGCAACCAAGAAATAAAATCAACTTACAGCTCAAGAACAGGCAGAACCTAGAAAGCTTAAGTCTTCCATTTGCAATATTGATGCTAATTGACTTCTAAACAAGTCCCTCAATCTTGTCACACATATATCTATTATTTTGGACTCTTTAATCAACAATGGTAGCTGTCTCTTAAGAGTCTTTTCCAGAGTCAATAAATGTAAAGAAGCGAACAAGAGAATGTGGATCTCAGTCATTTTGCTTCATTCTTCCAACAAAAAATAATAATTTTAGAGAATGTTGCCACTGTTGTAACATTCGGCAAGGGAATTGTCATACAGAGATTAAGGAACTAAAATTGAAATCCCCGTTGACTTGGAGCAGGAATTCACTGACTCTTCTAAATCTCTAGAAGAAGATATTAAACAAGACATAGCACTTCCAAAGGATTCAAACATGGTTATGCCCCTCTCACAGAGTTTTCCAAATGAAATTACCACAATCACACAAAATCATATGAATCCTTGTGGTGATGTGAATCATTTCTTGGAAGGGCTAAGTGAAGAACAATGAATTGCAATCCAACAGGAACGAGCACGGAGAATTGATGAAAAAAATAAGATGTTTAGTGCCAAGAAACTTTGCCTTGTTTTGGACCTTGATCACACACTTCAAAATTCAACTAAGGTGTCATAAAAATAAAAATCGCCTTGTTCTACTTCTGGTGATTCCTAGGCAAAGAGGGATGTAAAGTAAATGAACTGATGATAATATGATTATATAAATGTTGTTAATTCATGATGTTGTTTGTCCAATAGTTTACTGAAATAGATCATGTGCACGAGGAAATGCTAAGGAAGAAGGAGGAGCAATATCAAGAGAAACCTCAGCGTCAGCTTTTTTGCTTTCCTCATATGGGAATGTGCATTGTGGACTAAATTGTGGCCTGGAATCTGGAATTTTTTGGACAGGGTTAGTAAAATTTGGATTGAAATATTATTATCTTTGCAAACTATAGTTTCTTACAGGGAACATTTGATTTACAATGTGGAATTGACAACTTCCTTGTATGCCAATAGATGGATCTGTTCTTATTTTCATCTAATTCATTCTGTGATGGTTTATGTTTCAGGCAAGCAATTTGTACGAACTACATGTTTATACAATGGACAATAGAGTTTATGCCACAGATATGGCCAAATTACTTGATCCCACAGGAAATTTAATCGCAGGACGTGTTATTTCAAAGGGTGATGAGGCCGACCTAGATGGAGATGATAGGCTACCTAAAAGTAAAGATCTAGACGGTGTTTTGGGAATGGAATTTGCAGTAGTAATTATCAATGATTCTGCAAGGGTTTGGCCTCATCATAGACATAATTTAACTGTGGTGGAAAGGTAAGTTCATTTTAATTCTTTTCCAGTGTCCAATCAAGACCTTACAACTGTTAATTTCTGTCTTTAAAAATTGGTAGTTAAAGATATATGTGACTATTCCTAAGAACATGGAGACTGCCATGTACAAAACATGTATTTTCCCTGTAGTAGGCACCAATTTGGATTGACGGGAACGTCACTGTTAGAAGCAGACGTTGATGAGAGGCCAGAATATGGAACACTGACATCTTCTTTAGCGGTGAGATGCTAAAATTAATCTATAACAAACATTGCTTTTGTGACTTCTCACAATTTAGAGATATTTCCTAAGTTCATCGTATGGTCGCATTTCTAACACATATACCCTGCAATTCAAACACATGTGATTGAGAAAATTCACCATATTTTTTTGTCAAACAAACAGTTGCATGAATTGGATGTCCAATAATTTCTTGCAGCTGAACGACAAAAGATTTTAAAAGATTGTAAAGTGGTTTTCAGTAGGGTTTTTGCAGTTGGAGAAGCATAGCCGCATCTTCACCCTTTGTGGTAGATGGCTGAACAATTTGGTGCAGTATGCACAACACAAATTAATGACGAAGTGACTCATGTTGTAGCCCTTGCCCCTGGGACTGACAAGGTATGCATTTTACCTTTTGTCAAGTCCAATGTTGGAAACTCACAGAATATTTGGCAGTAGTTCCAACATTCCAAGTCAATAATGTCAAAAACTATTCCCAACCCTTGGTCAAATCATGCAATTAGTTTCCCAAACCATGCCATTATAAATTAGTCAAGTCAAATTGTTCCCAGTTCATATACATTGAACCCATCAACCAATCTAGATAGAGAAGATGTGCTTCAACAAAAACACATGAATGTAGAAGGTGGAATACACATGGTAAATGCAACCAAGAAAGAAAATCAACTTACAGCTCAAGAATAGGCAGAACCTAGAAAGCTTAAGTCTTCCATTTGAAATATTGACGCTAATTCACTTCTAGACAAGTCCCTCAATCCTGTCACACAAATCTCTATTATTTTGGACTCTTTAATCAACAATGGTAGTTGTCTCTTAAGAGTCTTTGCCAAAGTCAATAAACATAACGAAGCGAACAAGAGAATGTGGATCTGAGTCATTTTGCTTCATTCTTCCAACAACAAATAATAATTGCAGATAATGTTGCCACTGTTGTAACACTCGGCAAGGGAATTTTCATACAAAGATTAAGGAACTAAAATTGAAAAATGTCTATTAAGGATACTTTGATAAATTTTCAACAAAGATAAATGGTCATAGGGCATTGCTTCAAGTTTCAACAGACCTTGGATATTCCTCACATGGAAATTTCGGACTATATTATCAAGGAGGAGTGGATCTTTGGAGGCCATGTCTTGCTTGGTCAATTGAGACCCTAACAGACTCTTGAAAGAAAATGAATTTTTACTTTTGAAGACCAACCACACCATTACTCGGTTCATGTAATCACCCAATTCTTCTTATAAAGATACAAGGAAATTCCCTCTTTCCTAGCATATGCTAAATTTATTGAATGATTTGGATGATTGATAGTGTGAGAAAAGGTCCTGAATGCAGAGGAGGAATATCAGCAGGAGGGTAGGAAACAACTTTCTACCACTCTTGCAATCACCTTAGAAGACTTAGCACGTGATGACATGGGTATCATGCCATGCCTTTTTTCTACACTAGAAAATGGAAATTCAACCAACATATGACAAAATCCTGAGCGCAGATGGAGATAATGCACTAGACTGTAGTTCTAGTTTTCCTGAGAATGAGAGTAATAAGACACTCATAAATGAAGGGAAATCCCGAAGATCCCTTAAGTCTCAAGATACCAACACTCATATATGTGATTTTGAATATGGTAGAAACTTTGGCACACTTAATTATGTCCATCTCCAATCAACATTGCCTATTAAATTTGAACATGGCAGTGCAAGATTTGATATTTTTCCTTTGATAGTCATCCTACATATGACATGGACTCTGATGAGGAATAAAAGAAGGTTGATCATATCAACAAGCTGTTTTGTAAACCATATGAGACAAAGGCAGAAAGGTCCATTCCATTTGTTGAAGGAATCCTTATTGAAGATGAATAGTCTTGTCATATTGAAAGAACAAACCAATATCTAGGAAAACAAGAGGACTCATGCAAACCCATAATTGGTTAACTACACAGTAAGCAAAATCATTTCCAGGTTTGTCTCTTATTGTTCATAGGTATGATAATTGATCTCCAAAGGAGTTCCTTCTCCTAACTATAAATTATATTCGGGTAGCTTTAATTTCTCATATAAAACAGCTCCCTGTCTACAACACTGATGTTCATGGCCAGCATAAAATTGTTTCTATGTTTGACCCAGAAACGTTGGAACTTACGAACTTGAGGATAACGATGGATCTCTGGCTTGAAGAAGTCAAGTATTATCTCCCCTCATATTTCCTTGAATAGTGTCTGCCACAACATGATGCTATATTTATCAATACCCTAGCTGTCCAAGAGTATTCCCATCTTGAATATGGGATCCTAAAGCTCGCTAAAAATATCCCAGAAAAATGCCCTGATCTAAGCCTAATTTATCTCAATGTTTCATTCATGAATATGGGGTCACAACAAAGTTACTAAGAGAAAGACCTGCAACAAATTTGTGCAAGATTTATCAGCATGCACAGGGTTGAGCAATGGAAGGTCATTATTCATAAAAAAACACCCAAATCCATACTAGAGTGATGAAGTTGATAATTTAGTGAAGACAAGAACGTCTCAGAGCTTAAGCATACCACAAATTCCAGCACTCCAGGGACAAACAAATGAAGCCATCAAACTATTGCTTGCAAGGTTTCAAACTTCAAGGTAATATCCTTTAGCTCCAAGACACAGAGTGCATAGACTAAAATGGTTACCAAAAATTAGTATCCCTAGGAAAAGAAGATGGTAGGAACTCCAAAGGGTTATAAATTAGCTCAATTAAAAAGAAGCTTCACAAATAGGAAGCTATTCGTGTTTCAAGTTACCTTACACATTCCAAAAGGGGTCTTACAGTTATAATGGGGATAAGAAAACATATTCACCCAATTTGAATGGGTTTTCCTGTCATACTATTATGTCACTCAACCCCTTTGATTGTTATTTCCAGATAAATAAGCTCAAAGACTCCCCTCACACATTAGCATGTTATAATTATTAATTCCAAGAAAAATGAAGAAATCTCTAATTCATTTCCTAAAAAAATGAATGACAAGGTAGAAGGACATACCAAGCCTTAAAAATTGACCCTGGCCAAAGCGATGAGTTGCCCTAGAAACACCATATTGTTGACCTGACTAAGTTTGGGTCAGTCAAGTCCAATGTTGGAAACTCATAGAATCTTTGGCAGTAGTTCCAACATTCAAAGTCAATAGAGAAAAACACTATTCCCAACCCTTGGTCAACTCATGCAATTAGTTTCCCAAACGATGCCATTATAACTTAGTCAAGTCAAAATTTTCCTAGTTCATACAAATTGAACCCATCTTATAACGTGAATCCAAGAGTTGTACAATATTTTGGCGTGCCATCTCAAGATATGTTTTTTGGAGTAAAGAATGTCTTAATCCTGTGATTAGAAAAATGAATCTTATGAAGTCAAGAAGTTACAGCCTTATCTTGTATTAGTTCTTGGAGATATCAATAACAGGGTCAAAATTGATTCAAGGAATCTTATTAATAACTCTGTTGCATGGGTCAGATCTCATTGAGGCCAATTTCAACATATTTGCAGATATAAATTTGGCCCTGGTTTCTGACATTTCAAAATAAATCACAAAATTCTGGTACTCTGTAAAATAAAAATACTTACTGCTTCCTCACAACTCAGGAGGAGGCACACAATAGCTTTCCATTGACCAAAAGCTTTAAGTGATTGACCCATTTGCATTTTAAAAAGTTCAAATAAAAATTCATCTGTATACGTTTTTCTGCAGTTGAGATAATTATTTTAAATTAAAAACACATCAGATAATGATCATTCAAGTGGATGTGCATACCAAGAAAGCTATGAACGAAAATTGAAGCTCTCCAAGTAGAAAATCTTCCAATCCTCCATATTTCTGATCGAAAATATTTTCCAGTAGTTGTGTCTGAAAACAAAAGAAGAAATAATAAAGAGGGATATCCAACTGAAAAGAAAACACGTAATGTTCCAATTAGAAATGCTAAAATAATCACTACCAAGAAATAATCATCGCAGTCATCACTGATTGTATCAGACCAAAAATAGAAACAAAAGCAGACATGGAGGTAATTTAAGATAAGGTTGCATCCATAAACACTATTATAGTCTCCATAGTCATGCATAAATAGCATAGATATATCAGGATCCTAAGTGTAGAATGACATTGGGATGGATACGGTGTGTCTCAATGGGATCTCATTATCACAATAGTAGTAAACCATCATAGATAAATAGACTTTATTCTTGTCTGCTAGTCACCAA
The DNA here is from genome assembly GCA_034641835.2 of Pinus albicaulis. Taxonomy (NCBI): domain Eukaryota; kingdom Viridiplantae; phylum Streptophyta; class Pinopsida; order Pinales; family Pinaceae; genus Pinus; species Pinus albicaulis. The sequence goes on along the minus strand of CM076575.1, from coordinate 771,671,188 downwards.
TGAGACTGAAAGACACACCACAGCGTGTACAGGGATGCAACAAGATGGAAAAAGTCTCAACGCAAACTTCCACATGTTAAATTTCCATAAAACCCAGCAAACTGAGTTTCCTAACTTAATATGCACAGCGTAAATAAATCAGAAGACAAACACATCAAAGTTCAAACCATAGAAAAGAAGATATACCCAGGAAACCCAATGGTGAAATTTGTAGCTATGGTCGGTTTTGATCATCAATGTTTTAGCCCTTCAAATATATGTAACAATAAATATAAGACATGTTCTTCATGTCAGCTTCAAAAGACAAAAATTTAAATTTCTAAAAATTGAATTTTTGGCTCCAAATGTTAAGTCGGTCCTCCAAAAGATGAAGTTGGCCTGGCCCTTCAGACACACCACTTTAGTTTCATCTATTCACCATATATACTCATTAGAATTCATCAATTCAGAGGCAATTCGGATCACTTCCGTTCAAGCGAAGGATCAAATTAAGAGCAAGTCAAGTTTCTGTCTTCTATATAATTGCTTAATGATGAAATTTAATATGAAAAGGATTAAATAAATAGAAGTAATTATCAGTTTAGAAGGCATATGAAGAATCAACATTGTATCAACATGGTATCAGAGCATGGTTGAAGCTTTCACCGTGAAAGAGCAGCTTAGCTAAGTCTTCTTGCTTTCAAGGAGAAAGAATCTTCAGTCAACTAATCTGTGTTAAGAAAATAAGTGTTCCCTAGTAATACTCCAAGCCACCTTACATCCAAGTTTCTATTTTGAATATTCTAGATATGAGGCCTCAAAACAGGGCCAAAATTCTCAGAGGCTAAAAGGCCTCAGTACAAATCTGAATTAGGCCGAAAAGGATTCAAAATCTAGCTGCGGGGAGTCAAGAGACTCAGGATGTCCTCAGGACGACTGATCAAGGATGAAACCCTCAAATTCTGGGAAAATTAAGTTTCAGATAAAGGGGACTCGAATTCTTGATAATTCAAATCTGTAATGCTTTAGAAATTATGGACAGAAGGCGCAAATGATGATTATTGAGAAGGCGCAGAGACATCAATTGAAGCTGAAAGAAAAGGAATTCATGTTTCATCACTATGTTATACTAATCTTACACAAGGGATTGATTTCAATATTTAAAAGGGGGCATCCATAAGCTTTCACTGAAGAAGAGGCTAAGTTCCTCATCGGTCCTTTCAAAGATTGAAATTCTCTTGAAGTTTGTGTAATGATCAGCACTGAAGATTGTCTGCGATTGCTGCCTTTGATTTGAAGATACCGAGCTATCTCTTTGAACAAATCCTATGGTCAGAATTTTCTACAGACTCTAAAGGAAAGTCTCAACCTAGAAGAATATTCATTCACTAAGATCTGGTCAAACAGAATATAGGCCTAGTTGAAAAGTCCAAAAGGTTTTTCCTCGAAGCATTATAAACTTGAAATATCAAGGACCTTGTAGTCATTAGACTAATACCCTTTTATATGTCTCGGATCAAAGAACAGAAATGAAAACATCTTGGCATCCATAAATGTGTCAATACAAAGGAAAATTCAATCTGCAAAATATGAAGTGTTCCATGACAATTATAAACACGCCTTGATGTTGCCTTGTCCAAGACTATTTTCAAGGACATAACTCTTCTGTTGATCACCATTTTAAGTTGCCACTTAAAATGTTTTTTCTGATCTCGTATAAAAGGGCCAAATGAGATAAGTGTTTTTGGTATGCAAAAACAATATGGATTCATTGTTATAAGGGCTTCTTAATGCACCTCACAGAAAAGAAGATATCCAAGACCTAGGTTTGATATCTTATAACGTGAATCCAAGAGTTGTAAAATATTTTGGCATGCCATCTCAAGATATGTTTTTTGGAGTAAAGAATGTCTTAATCCTGTGATTAGACAAATGAATCTTATGAAGTCAAGAAGTTACAACCTTCTCTTGTATTAGTTCTTGGAGATATTAATAACAGGGTCAAAATTGATTCGAGGAATCTTATTAATAACTCTGTTGCATGGGTCAGATCTCATCAAGGCCAATTTCAACATATTTGCAGATATAAAGTTGGCCCTGGCTTCTGACATTTCAAAATAAATCACCAAAGTCTGGTACTCTGTAAAATAAAATTACTTACTGCTTCCTCACAACTCAAGAGGAGGCACACAATAGCTTTCCACTGACCAAAAGCTTTAAGTGATTGACCCATCTGCATTTTAAAAAGTTCAAATAAAAATTCATCTGTATACATTTTTCTGCAGTTGAGATAATTGTTTTAAATTAAAAACACATCAGATAATGATCATTCAAGTCGATGTGCATACCAAGAAAGCTATGAACAAAAATTGAAGCTCTCCAAGTAGCAAATCTTCCAATCCTCCATATTTCTGATCGAAAATATTTTCCAGCAGTTGTGTCTGAAAAACAAAAAACAAAAAAAAATATTATAAAGAGGGATATCCAACTGAAAAGAAAACACATAATTCTCCAATCATAAATGCTAAAATAATCACTACAAAGAAATAATCATCACAGTCATCACTAATCGTATCAGACCAAAAATAGAAACAAAAGCAGACATGGAGGTAATTTAAGATATGGTTGCATCCATAAATACTATTACAGTCTCCATAGTCATGCATAGATAGCATAGATATATCAGGATCCTAAGTGTAGAATGACATTGGGATGGATACGGTGTGTCTCAATGGGATCTCATTATCACAATAGTAGTAAACCATCATAGATAAATAGACGTTATTCTTGTCTGCTAGTCACCAATGAGACTAAAAGACACACCACAACGTGTACAGGGATGCAACAAGATGGAAAAAGTCTCAACGCGAACTTCCACATGTTAAATTTCCATAAAACCCAACAAACTGAGTTTCCTAACTTTATATGCACAGTGTAAATAAATCAGAAGACAAACACATCAAAGTTTAAACCATAGAATAGAAGATATACCCAGGAAACCCAATGGTGAAATTTGTAGCTATGGTCGGTTTTGATAATAAATGTTTTAGCCCTTCAAATATATGTAACAATAAATATAAGACATGTTCTTCATGTCGGCTTCAAAAGACAAAAATTGAATTTTTGGCTCCAAATGTTAAGTTGGTCCTCCAAAAGATGAAGCCGGCCTGGCCCTTCAAACACACCACTTTAGTTTCATCTATTCACCATATATACTCATTAGACTTCATCAATTCAGAGGCAATTCGGATCACTTCCGTTCAAGCGAAGGATCAAAGTAAGAGCAAGTCAAGTTTTTGTCTTCTATATAATTGCTTAATGATGAAATTGAATATGAAAAGGATTAAATCAATAGAAGTAATTATCAGTTTAGAAGGAATATGAAGAGTCGACATGGTATCAACATGGTATCAAAGCATGGTTGAAGCTTTCACCGTGAAAGAGCAGCTTAGCCAAGTCTTCTTGCTTTCAAGGAGAAAGAATCTTTAGTCAACTAATCTGTGTTAAGAAAATAAGTGTTCCCTAGTAGTACTCCAAGCCACCTTACATCCAAGTTTCTATTTTGAATATTCTAGATATGAGGCCTCAAAACAGGGCCAAAATTCTCAGAGGCTGAAAAGCCTCAGTACGAATCTGAAGTAGGTCGAAAAGGCCTCAGAAGCTAGCTGCGGGGAGCCGAGAGACTTAGGATTGTCCTCAGGATGATTGATCAAGTATGAAACCCTTAAATTCTTGGAAAATTAAGTTTCAGATAAAGGGGACTCGAATTCTTGATAATTCAAATCTGTAATGCTTTAGAAATTATGGACAGAAGGCACAAATGATGATTATTGAGAAGGCCTGGAGACATCAATTGAAGCTGAAAGCAAAGGAATTCATGTTTCATCACTATGTTATACTAATCTTACACAAGGGATTGATTTCAATATTTAAAAGGGGGCATCCATAAGCTTTCACTGAAGAAGAGGCTAAGTTCCTCATCAGTCCTTTCAAAGATTGAAATTCTCTTGAAGGTTGTGTAATGATCAACACTGCAGATTGTCTGCGATTGCTGCCTTTGATTTGAAGATACCGAGCTATCTCTTTGAACAAATCCTATGGTCAGAATTTGCTACAGACTCTAAAGGAAAGTCTCAACCTAGAATAATATTCATTCACTAAGATCTGGTCAACAGAATATAGGCCTAGTTGAAAAGTACAAAAGGTTTTTCCTCGAAGCGTTATAAACTTGAAATATCAAGGACCTTGTAGTCATTAGACTAATACCCTTGTATATGTCTCGGATCAAAGAACAGAAATGAAAACATCTTGGCATCCATAAATGTGTCAATACAAAGGAAAATTCAATCCGCAAAATATGAAGTGTTCTATGACAATTATAAACATGCCTTGATGTTGCCTTGTCCAAGACTATTTTCAAGGACATAAATCTTCTGTTGATCACCATTTGAAGTTGCCACTTAAAATGTTTTTCTGATCTCGTATAAAAGGGCCAAATGAGATAAGTGTTTTTGGTATGCAAAAACAATATGGATTCATTGTTATAAGGGCTTCTTAATGCACCTCACAGAAAAGAGGATATCCCAGACCTGGGTTTGATATCTTATAACGTGAATCCAAGAGTTGTACAATATTTTGGCATGCTATCTCAAGATATGTTTTTTGGAGTAAAGAATGTGTTAATTATATGATTAGACAAATGAATCTTATGAAGTCAAGAAGTTAGAGCCTTATCTTGTATTAGTTCTTGGAGATATTAATAACAGGGTCAAAATTGATTCAAGGAATCTTATTAATAACTCTGTTGCATGGGTCAGATCTCATTAAGGCCAATTTCAACATATTTGCAGATATAAAGTTGGCCCTGGTTTCTGACATTTCAAAATAAATCACAAAAGTCTAGTACTTTGTAAAATAAAAATACTTACTGCTTCCTCACAACTCAGGAGGAGGCACACAATAGCTTTCCACTGACCAAAAGCTTCAAGTGATTGACCCATATGCATTTTAAAAGTTCAAATAAAAATTCATCTGTATACATTTTTCTGCAGTTGAGATATTTGTTTTAAATTAAAAATACATCAGATAATGATTATTCAAGTGGATGTGCATACCAAGAAAGCTATGAACGAAAATTGAAGCTCTCCAAGTAGCAAATCTTCCAATCCTCCATATTTCTGATCAAAATATTTTCCAGCAGTTGTGTCTGAAAAACAAAAGAAGAAATTATAAAGAGGGATATCCAACTGAAAAGAAAACACAAAATGCTACAATTAGAAATGATAAAATAATCGCTACAAAGAAATAATCATCGCAGTCATCACTGATTGTATCGGACCAAAAATAGAAACAAAAACAGACATGGAGGTAATTTAATATAAGGTTGCATCCATAAACACTATTACAGTCACAAGATCTGTTATCTCTTGCCAAACATCACTTTCACAAGATCTGTTATCTCTTGCCAAACATCACTGTCACAAGATCTGTTATCTCTTGCCAAATATCACTGTCACAAGGACCAGAGATAAGGGCACATAATCCCTTGACATAGGACTTCTCAAGAAGGTCGCATCGATCTCCTAACAGGCCACATAAGAACATGACTTGAAGTTCACATGATCAATGCCCTAACTGTAGAGGGTTAGGGCTATTTGGGTCACTCCAAGAGGCTACTTCACTTCGCTAGAACAGTATCCACCTTCTCAGAGATAGGCCACATACAATTAAGACAAAATCACAGAGAGAAGACCGCCTATAATACAAGGAGAAGGTTTCAAATAATACAGAAAAAATACAAGGAGAAGGTCGCATATACTCTCAAAGAAAAAGCAACCATATTCATAGAGAAAGGCTTCATATAAGCATAAAGATAGGTTGCAGATATCCATAGAAAGGTTGCATATATTACAGAGAGAAGACCGCATATATCCATAAAGATAGGCCATAGACTTGGGATATTTTAAAACAAACAGAGCAAATGCAAAGCAAGGAAATAAAAAAATATATATAAAATCCAACTAACCTGTGACTCTGGGTATGAAAACTTCAATTGTGAATTTGCTGTTGCCACCTCTTTATATAGAAAAAATTCCCAGACCTAAAAAATTAATCATATTATTAATTTTTCTCAAATATATCAAAACCCTCCCACCAATCGCAAAAATCCTACCGCCAACAGCAAATATTTGGCGCCAACTAACCAACACATCCAGTTTTTATCTAAATTTTAGAACCAGCTATAACAATTCGGTGCCAAAAACCCAGAACCTCATCTTCCTGAACTAGTCTGGGTAAGAACAATCAGTTTTTCTCTGTTCTTGGGCTTTCATACCAGTGACAAGTTTGAGTTTCATATATATTTTTAATGAAATCAACCATGCCCTTTCCCTAACTTCCACTTTTGACAGTCTTCGAATGTGGCATGCCCTCAAAACCTCGTCTTCCTGAACCAGTCCTGGTAAGAACAACAAGATTTTCCTCTATTCTTGGGCTGAACCAGTCCTGGTAAGAACAACAAGATTTTCCTCTATTCTTGGGCTGAACCAGTCCTGGTAAGAACAACAAGATTTTCCTCTATTCTTGGGCTTTCATAGCAGAGACAAGTTCGACTTTCATATATATTTTTAATGAAATCAACCCATGCCCATGTTACACTTCGACTTTTGATATCTGCGGGACGCCCATGTTACACTTTGACTTTTGATATCTGCGGAACTTCGACTTTTCCAATGTGGCATGCAATCAAACGTTTTACAAATATTTAAACAATTATTTTTTAAATAATTAAAATATTAATATTAATATTTATATTTATTATTTTAATTATTAATTAAATATAAAATCACAATATATTTAAAATTTAATTTTATATAATATAATTAAAATCAATAAAATATAAAGATTGATAATTAATATTTTAATAAATTCAATAAAATATAATATTGATATTTATTATTTTAATAAATTAATTAGTGTTTATATCAAATGTTAAATTGGTGTTGCACAATATATGTATATTAAACATATTATAAATAAATTTTATATGTGTGTGAGTATTCATAGCTTGAGTAGGTTTAATGGTTAAGAGCATGTGTTTCCTCTTAAGAGGTCATAGGTTCAAAACCAGAGGGGGTAGAGTATGTATGTCTTCATAGACTTAGTAGTCAAATCGCTACACAGAGGTGGGTCCCTTATCCCATAAATAAGGGGGTCTCATACACCAATTTGGTGTTTGGCTTGGTCGACGTGACCTTAAAATTATATTATTATTATTATTATTATAACAAAGGTTCATACACTCTCCAATGGGAGTGAGGTTTGAGCAACACGTGGAAGGCGTTTCGCATGAGTAAATACAAGTGGAGTGAGGATGAACCCTCGAGTTAGTGTCGCGACGACCGAGTGGTGGGGGGCGCAATGGGCGCCCAACTCAAGTACGTGCGACGGTGATGTGCAATGGGAGCGCCATATTGGAAAACGCCCACCTTGGGCGCATCGTGTAGCGATGGGCAGAGTCGTGCTTTTTGGCAAACGCGACGAGTGGCAACGTCAAACGGGTGTGTGCCCCATAGCGGGCAGACGATTCAAAGGCCTCAGGCGAAGTCATGTTGGTGAGCACGTTCGGTGTTATGCGAGTGTTGTGTAGTGATTGGGCGAGCTGGGCGGGACAGGGTGCGAGCGGCCGATCAGTCATCGGGGCGGATCAGGAACCCATGGTGGCAAAGGGAATCATGGGTATGATCACTCTGAGGTAAATGAGGGGCAGGGTATCCAGCATTAATGTTTCTTGGAGAACTGTCATCCAGTACTTATCAAAAACCTAATGGAAAGAGTATTGGACACAGCTGAGAGAATTTTAACACTACAGATGGATTCAGAGAATCTTGTAGTGAAATGTAACACTTCGAAATCAAAATTGCAATTTTTCATTTATGGCATGACACAATTAAAAATTATTGACATAAATGACTAATTCATATACTTGTTGTACTGGTCATATTTTTATTCTTGGACTATAATAGTCATTTACATTAATCATTATTAATTTTGTCACTTATTATCTAGTCATATATTTTAATCCTAGGCTAAATTAGTCATTTAAGTCGCTTTTAGTTTAGTCACTTATTATCTGGTCATATATTTTGTCCTTGGACTAAATTAGTCATTTAAGTTAGTCGTTTTTAGTTTATTCACTTATTATTTAGTCGTATATTTTATTCCTAGACTAAATTAGTCATTTAAGTTAGTCATTTTTAGTTCAATTACTTAAAATTGCTCAAATTTAGTAGTAATTCACTTGAAATAATAGCGGTGACTAGCTTTTTTAGCCACCTGGTCATTAATTTCATCTTTTTTTACTAGTGTATGTCTGATGATGACCAATTTGTTATTAATGCTGATAATGAAAAATTGACTTTACTAAATGGCCAAGTGAAAAGTGATGGACAGATAATTGAATTTATTGCAGAGGTGGAAGATCAGAATTCTATTCTGATGAAAGATGAAGAGATAGTGATAGCAGGAAACTTGACTTGTGATAGAAAGAAAGATAGTGAAGACAGTATGAATGTTTTCTCAGATGAGGTGACAGATTTATGGCATGATTTAAGTGTTCCGGAGCAGAGGATAGAAACACAAAGAAAAGGTGTTCAGATTGTAAAGGCATAGATGAATGAGAATGAGAAAGTTCATTTTTATGAACTAGAGGAAGGAGACATCCTTGAAGAGGATGATGCAAAGGAGAGACTAGCTGACAGTCTCAAGAATTGTTTGAAGGATTGGAATCAGCATACTGATGTGCTGATAGAGAAGGAAATAATTTCAGGACAGCATACTGAAATGCTAGCAGAGGAAGGAAAGGCACTGAGGCCTTATGACTTTTGTTTTAACAATTGTTTTGTGAATGCAGATTTTGTTGGTGATGGAGAAAAATTGACACCACTAGACAGCCAAAGAAAGGAGGAGGAAAATTCCGTGGAAGAATTTAATCCATGGAATGAGGAAATTGGATTGCTGGAGATTATGTTGAATAAACAGGATTCAATGAAGGAAGGAGAACCTCAATTTCAAAATTGGGGATTGCATAATGTAAAGTTACAAGGGAATGAAGACAGAGAAGACTTTCTTAGTCTTGGAAAAGACTTAGAATTGCAGAAAGAAGAATTGGTGACTGGATCATCAATTGAGACCATTGGGCCTTGTAATTTCAAAATTTTCAAGTTGGTTGTGTTGACAGGGACTATAGAAGACAATCCATCTTTTGGAGTTGTCTTGGATACAGATGAACTGTTACAGAAGAAGGAAGGTGAGGCTATCATGCCTCATGTAAAGGAACTTGTTGATGGCAAGAAGGAACTGATTTTCCTAATGGACAAAGAGAATACTGGAAGGCAGATTTTTGGAACTGCTACAGTGGTGGAGAATCACAATTTTATTCTGACAGAAGATGAAGACACAGTACTTGAAGAACTTGAATTGATTGCCAGAATCAATCAAGAAGAAGGAAGACAATTACTGAAGATTGTCAAGGAAGAAGAAGAAGATGCTGAATTCAAATTGCAGCATATTGATGATGTGAGACAAGTACAAAATGAGTGGCTGAATTGTTTGCTGAAAACATTCAGAGAAGAGAATGAAATGGAAGAATAACAGATTGAAGTGTTGCCAGAGGAAATGTTAAAGCAACAATTTGAAGTGTTGCTAGAAGAGGAAGAGACACAAAGATTTTATAACTTTGATGTTTGTTTTATGATTGCATATACTGATGGAAGGACTAAAATATGTTTGGTCCAGGAGAAGAAAAGAGATTATGACAGTGAATAGCAATTTAAATACCAGTCTAAGGAATTGTTGAAGTCATAGAGTGAAGCAATTGTCATGGGTGACAATCAGGAAGAGTTTTTCTATTGCAGAATACAAGAGGGCATGGATGATTGGGTGGCAGTAGGAGCAAAGGTGGTAGTAAGCATGAGAGCTCAGCAAGTTAAAGCTGGAGCTACATCTAGAACTATAGCAGGAGATCAACAATTGACAACAAGAGTGAGGACTGAGCAAGTAAAGGCTCAGCAATTAAGTGTGAGATTTCAGCAAGAGAAAGTAATAGTTCAACAGATAAGAACTCAGCAAGCATAAGCAGAAGTAGGAATTCAACAATCAAGAGGAAGAAGTATCGAGCAGTCAGAAGACATGTTAGATGAAGAAATTTCATTGATAAGAAGACCGATGGTGAAAGTGTCTGAGAAGAAGACAACAACAAGAAAACATAGAAACAACAACAACAACAACAAGACAATCACAGACTGTGAAAGCTTAGCAAGTGGAAAGATGCAGCATAAGATATGGAAGCCTGGTGAAGTGAAAAAGAAGAGTATTGCAGCAAATGATCAACTGCAAAACAAAGTGTGGGATCGAGGAAGACAAGGATGAAAGCACATGATTAGGATATCATGAATCATTTTAATCTGGGGAGTCTGATGCAGGAGCATTAGGCTCAATAAAATACTTTGTATATAAATAGACATAGGGGGGTCTCATGTTTTTGCTTTCTTATGTAATTATTAATACTTGAGTGATTTTTAAATAAATTTAGTGAGAAATTGTAAATGTTCCCAAGTGATTGGACAACATGAGAGAAGTTGATTTGTTAGGAATGTGAAGAGTCAGTTTCAGTTTGTTTAGGGATTTAGGCTAAATTTAGGATTTGAGGATTCCAAGAGTTTTTGTTGAGTCATTGAAGAAGTTGAATCGATTGATTATCAATTTGTATAATTGTAAGCCTCAATGGCATTCGGAGGGAGACCTGTAGATCTGGAGAGTTAGAGTAGGTTTAGAAAACATCGTTCCTGTAAGCCTACGGCAATTGATAAGGGCCATTTAAAATTGAAGATCTGGCCGAGGACCAGAAGTTCTGTAAGTGAACTCATTTATACATTATGAAGGAATTGTTTCAGTATTACATGCGCATTGGTTGATTTAATTTCTGTGTGGGTTTAACGTTAAATTGAGTGTGGTTAATAGTGGTCATAGAATTCTGTGAATCGATCATAGGGTGATCGATTTCACACTCTGGCTCTTTTATTGGTATTATTATACAGTGCCAAGTATAATGTTGTTCCCATACAAGATGGGTTTAATTACAAACTTTGTTATGCCCGAGTAATGAAACGATCTCTGTGTAGAGGATTGTAAGGTATCGGTTCTGTCAAAGCCAAAATACAGTAAATCAATGGAGAGATTAATTCTGTGTGAGAGTGGTTATGTTTCAAACGCAATTGAATCCACTTCTTTGTTTATGAATTGAACGCGTGCTAAATCTTGTATGAAATTTCAAGAGAATTCGATGAGATTTCATCCCTTTTGATGAAAAAAGAGCGAGGATGCAGTGAAGAATGAGTCAAGACTCATTCGATGGCAGAGAGTTGAAACCAAGTGATATGCGTTGTTTGAATGATTGGGTTTTGTTTTAGAAGTCAGTATGAAGTATGTTGAATTGATGCGTAGCATAGAATTGTGAACATAGGGCAGTGTTGCAGAAGAAATAGCGTATTAAGAAATTGGTGCGGTCTTCCAATTGAAGATTAATGGTTCGTTGAATTAAAGAAGAAAGCGGAACATTGAACAATTGTAGTGGTTGGAATTGTGAATTGAATGGAACCTGGAGCAAATGAAACGATTGGAACCACGAAGGTGGAGTAAATAGTGAAAGCGGTTTTCGAGCTGAGAAAACTGGAATTTTCGCATTTTTATTAAGTGGTAAACGGAATGTTGAAAAAAAACGCGATAGTGCTCCTTGCCCGATGTGTGTCTTGGGGTGGTTTTGAAAAACACGAGTTTCGCGTTTTTTTGGAGTGTTAAAGTTCTATTCTGGAAAAAATGCGAATTACGTTCGATTTGGGTCGACTGAGATCCAAGGAATTCCGCACCCTAAAGTAGCGTAGACGTTAAGAGAGGTAAGTCACGTTACTATGACCGAACATTCATTAAAGTTGTGGGCCAAATCTATTATAACGTTGGATGATATGATACGTTGAAGTATATGTGGGTCAGAGGTGATATTTTAAAGTTTGAAGCCTTGAACTATTGTGACACGCGATAAGAAAGAGAATCGGTGATACCAAATATTCATATCGATATTTGATTAATTAAAACATGAAGTTATATAATGTGAGTCGACTATATATGAAGGGAAGGGTATGGCGCAAACAATATAACTGTTTGTTGGCAATGAATGGTGGTGGACCCAACATAAGGGCGTGGATCGATAAGCCTTTGTTAAACAATAGCTGGTAAGTGTGTTGGCCATTGAGCATTATTAATTTGGCTCTAAAACAAGATTTGAATATTTGATTGCATGCGTGGATAATGTCTATGGTTTATAACCATAGAGCATGAAGAAGAAAGAAGACATCCGCATATGAAGATTGTGAACTGGGTTTGATTAGAATCAAAGAGTGGAAAGGTAAAGCCTTCACACAGGAGATATAGGTTGTGATGTGTGGTTTTATAACCAAAATAATTTTAATTTAATATCTCAAATCTCAGATTTGAGATATTAAAGATTCCAGATATATTGATTTAAATTACCAGTCAAAAACAGAATATTGAATTGCCAGATTGAGAATTTTATTGAAGCACAATTTCATTTTATATGCTTTGAGAGTGGGACATGTGGGTAAGTAGTGTTGCCCGCCATCAGGTGGAAGGGGAGATTCAAATCCTTATGTATTCCCTATCTTTGATGAGGACACCACAACTACCATGAAAAACATTTCTCCCTCTATTCTTCCTAATTTTCATGGTTTAAGAATTGAAGATCCTGAGACATTTCTTTTTGAGTTTGAAGTTTTATGTAGATATTATAACTACTTACTTGATACTAAAAGATTGGAATTATTTCCAGCAACTTTAAAAGATGCATCCCTTAAATGGTTTATCGGTCTAGGAACACGCACTATTAGAAAATGGGATGATATGAAAACTTTATTCATATATATATATATATATATGGGGATTATTGTATGCCTCATAACCTTAAGGATGAATGTCTTGAATATTTGGTTGAAATATTTGTTTGTATTGTTAAAAGATAAAAAATGCATGAACTAGATGAGGATACATTAAAATATATTTTATTAAAATCTATAAGGGATGAATGGATTGATCTACTTAACCTAATGGGTAAAGGATATATTTCTCAAATTTCATTTGAGGAAATCTATGAATTATGTAAACATGTTTCAAAGGGAAAAGCTAGATCTGGTAAAAGTCCAAGAGACCCAATTATATCAAGTGTTTACATATCTGCAACTGGAGCAGTGAGTAGAGTAGAATTGGGGAATTTTATTGATAATTTCAAAACATATATCTTAGGAAATCTTAGTGAACAACTAGATATCCTTAAGATTCAAAACAAGCAAAAAGATGAAACTGTTGCATTATCAATTTTCGGTCCTAGATGCAGAAAGAGACATGCTCTAAGAGAATGTCCTCTTTATAGTGTAGAAATATGTGTTATTTGTGCAAAAAACCATGACACAAAGGAATGTCCTTCAATCCCTTGACTTAAAGCAGTCTTGCAAAATGAAGTTGGAACAAGCCAAGCTTAGTCACTTTGTTTTATTGGTAAAAGACCATGGAGACCACAACAACAAAACATAGTACAATGTCTTAATCCTAAATTTAAATCATATTATCAACCTCAAAAAAATTGGAATACCCCAATTCCTTGGAAAAATTAGCCACCTCAAAATCCATTATGGACACAAGGTTGGAGGTACCCCCATAGGAATCCTCATTATAATCATTTTCAACACCCATTTATCCCATATCAACCCCCATATTATCCTCCTCAATCAAATTCCTTTCCAGAATCTCAAATTTAAACTCAACCTTCTAATCAACCACCTGCATTACCATCCACATCATATCCCCAAAAAACCAATCAACTACCTGCTCAAACACTTCCAAATCCAAATAATAAAAAGTCACAACCTGTATACAATATAGAAGGTCAAAATTTCCAAGCTTGCAAGATAACTCCATTAGATCTAAATAATGTCCATTTTCGATCTAGTAGGGTTTAGAAAATAAGTTACCATCTGTTGTTATTCAGGAATCGGGAGAGGATGGTATCCTTGAGGAAGAAACATCTCTTAATCAATAATAAATCCCTCCAAAAGAAAGTACCCTATACATTCTAATGATACTTCAATAAACTCAACTCCCATTGCAGAACAACCTTCTGTTTCTGTTCAAAATCCACATTTTCCTAAAAGGCTAAAATTGACAAAGGAATAGAAAAACAAATTATGTTGCCCGAATATGACATGTTAAATGAATTAAATAATGTTTTCATCAACATTCCTTTATTACAAGCTATAAAGTAAATACCAATAGTTGCAAAGATAGTCAAGGAGTTAAGAATTAAAAAACCAAGGAAAAAAAAAAGAGGTAAAAAAAATTCAGTTAGTCGGAAAATTTACGTATATTATTGTAAAAATACACATTAATGGTACCAATATTCCAAACATATTGATTGATTTAGCAACATTTATCAATATCACGAGTAAAGAAGCTATGGATAAATTAAAACTTCTCAATCTTCAATACACGCCAACATTAATACAATTAGCAGATAGATCTGTTATCAAACCAGATGATGTGTTAGAAGATGTACCTGTCTCTTTAGATTCTTGGGAATATCCTGTTGATTTTATGATCTTAACCCCAAAGAATAATTTAGGAGGGCATCCATTAATTCTAGGCAGACCATGGTTAGCTACAGTTGATGCCTTTATAAGTTGTATATAAGGTGATATGTTTATCTTTGATGGAAGCGCTACTAAGAAATTAACACTATATCCCCCTACAAAAACACCAACAGAAGTAGAAAGTGAATTTTGGATAGATGATGAATATTTTTCTATACAACCAATATTGGCTACTTCACAAATAAATGAATAAGATCAGATTTTAAATTTAACGAAAAATAATGATTCTTCCTCATATTATGAACAAGACCATGGTTTTCAAGAACAATGCAATATTGAATATTTATCATCTCATCAAATGGCTTTACAATCTATGGAAAAAATTGGCAATTATTTAATTGAAATCTTTCTGGGAATAACTTTGAATATTAATAATAATCCGAAAGAATCTCCAAAGAAAGAATTAATAAATATCTTACAAGAACATTCCTCTTCCTATGCATGGGAATATACTGATATAAATAAATTCCTAACACTTGTATGCATCATATTGATATTGAATAAATTCCAAACTAATTCGACAACCTCAAAGGAGGATAAATCCAAATATAAGGGAAATCGTTAAAGATGAGTTACAAAAGCTATTGAATGTGAATTTCATTTATCCAATATCACATAGTCAGTGGGTCTCACTATTAGTAATTGTTCCAAATAAAAATGGAAAATGGAGAGTATGGATCAATTATATGGAATTGAATAAATCTATCTTGAAATATCATTTTCCGCTTCCCTTATAGATCAATTCCTTGATACATTGGCAGGGAAAAAGTATTTTCAATTCTTGGATGGTTTTAATGGATGTAACCAATCCAAATAGCTCTAGAAGATCAAGAAAAAAAAACTTTCACCTATCCATTGGGAACTTATGCTTACAAGTTACTTCCTTTTGGATTATGTAATGTACCTGCAACATGCCAAAGTGCATTTCTAGGCATTTTTTCCAATCTAATTCATGATTGTGTGGAGGTTTACATGGATGAATTTAATGTCTATGGAAATTATTTTAAGGAAACTCTTGAAAATTTGGAAAAAGTTCTCATTAGATGTAAATAAACAAATCTTTCATTAAGTCATCAAAAATGTTTTATGATGTTCAACGAGGGAATTGTTTTAGGCCACCATATTTTAGGAGATGGAATTAAAGTGGATGCATCTAAAGTACAAGTTATTTCCAAGATATAATTTCCCACTTGTCTAGAAGTTTTCTTGGTTTCATTGGTTATTACAAAATATTAATAAAAAACTTCACAAAGATAGCCTCTCCACTTTTCAAATTGGAATCTTCCTTTTTATATTTCAACTGATGCTTCAGATGCAGCCTTCGGAGTCGTATTGGGACATAAATATTTGACTCCTTGTGCCATTTATTATACAAGTAAAAATTTGACTCTTGCAGAGTTGAATTATATTGCAATAGAAAGAGATTTTTTAGATGTTGTACATGCCGTTAATAAGTTTTGACATTATAACACTGGTTACAAAACTTTTATTCATACATATCACTCTACAATTAGATATTTAATGAATAAATCAATTACTAATGGCAGAGTTATGAGATGGTTATTGTTATTACAAGAATTCAATATTACTATTTTGGATAGGCTTGGAAAGGAAAATACAATTGTTGATTTTCTATATAGAATTAAAAATGATAACAAGAATGTTCCTGTAAAAGATAATTATCCTGATGCATATCTTTTTGCAGTATTAAATATCCTTGGTTTGCATATATTGCTAACTATTTAGCCACAAGGAAGTTATCTTCGTATTTATCTCCTCGAGGGAAAAGGAAAGTTATTCAAACCAGTGCATCTTATTCATAGATAAATGGGGAATTATACAAAACAAGACCTAATTTAATCATTCGAAGATGTGTCAAAGAAGATGAAGTACTAGAAATATCAAAGGCTTGTCATGATGATCCATGTGGAAGACATTTTGTTGATAAAATAATTTCCTATAAAATCATTCTCTTAGGATATTATTGTGCTTCTCTTTTTAGAGATGCCAAATAATATATTAAGATATATGTTAGCTGTCGAAGAATGGGAAAACCTATTCCTTTAGATGAGATGCCTCTACAACCTCAGGTACTTATCGAACCTTTTGAAAAGTGAGCCTTGGATTTTTTTGGTCCAATCAATCCACCATCAAGATAAAAAATGTGCATTCTTGTATGTATAGGTTATGTCACAAAATGGGTAGAAGCTAAGTCATTTCCCTTTGCTACTGAAAATGTTGTAGTTTCGTTCCTTTTTTAGGATATCTTTACTCATTTTGGTGTCCCAAGGGAAGTTGTGACTATTCAAGGTACTCAAATTAAATCCAAGTTGGTGCAAAATATAATGGAGGAATACAAAATCAAACATCGAAAATCTACTCCATACAATCCACGATAAAATGACCAAGTGGAAGCTACTAATAAAGTGCTTGAATAAATTCTAACCAAAACTATACAATGTATGCATAGAAAGGATTGGGCAGAAAAGCTTCCAGAAGCTTTATGGGCATATCCTACCACATGGAGAAAAACAACATGGCATAAACCTTATGAATTTGATCATGGGAAGTAAGTCTTGTTTCCTATTGAGTTCCAAATAAATACCTTCAAAACAATAGTCAAATTGGGTTTTGATCTATCAGAATCCCAAAAACAAATAATGGAGCAGTTAAATGAACTTGATGATATGCGAAAATATGTTATTCATAGAACAAACATAGTTCAACAACAAAGGTCTAGATGGCATGACAAATTTATCAAAGATAGGAAGTTCCAGCTTAGTGATTAGGCATTATTTTTGTATTCTAAATTCAAATGTTTTCAAGGAAAATTTCAAACTCATTGGCTTGGTCCTTATGATATTTAAATTGTCTATGAAAATGGAGCAGTTAGAATTAAAACCATTGATGAAGAAAAATTAAATTTCCTTGTAAATGGTCATATATTCCGAACATATCATTTACCATTAAAAATGGAAGAATTTATTAGAAATCTTCAAAATAATCTTGATTTGAAGTTGGTCAGGGATGATTCTCCTCCCTCTCCAAATTATATTGCAATTATATTACAAGTGAAGCAACAATTACAACATGCATGGTGGTTGTAGTTCTTTGAGAAGTTTGATGGGCATGAAAAGGAGGTCACTAAGTCGTTTTCTTGAGATGGGATAGAAGCCAAATTTGGAGATATCAAATTGGTCTTGACATAGTCGTTTATGGCAGAAGCTACAAGATTACCAAGAAATGAGGAAATCTGGTTTTAAAACCACAAAAATCAAGGAAACTGAGTGGGAGACATTCCTTAAAAACACAGGTATGGAAATCTCCATTTTCAAGAGAGGAATTCCAGTGAAAATTTTAAAAAGTAAATGGAGAAATTTGTTATTAGTAATTCAAAAGTTTATAACCTTTTTGGGTAGGTTTGGGAATATGTTCTTCTATAATGTATGGTTTTTGATGCATTTTATTGATGGAAATGAAATCAATTTACCATATTTCCTACTCTGTCATCTAAGGAAAATGGCCACTAATATCCAAAGGAGAATACAACATATTGATAATGATTTGTATCAACATGGGTTAGTAAAAATTTTGATTGAAGCTCACTTGAGGAGTAAAGGGGATGATTGGGAGGATTTTCTCGTTTGAAATCATTTTAAAGAAGTTGAGCAAGGCGAACCCAACTCTAAAATAAGCAGAAGTCGGCGAAAATTTCCCTCAAACCATAAGCTTCAAAACAAATATTTACCTACATATGAAATAGAACAAGACACATAAGGATTCTAATAATGAAGCACCTCTTGAAAATGTTTTAGACTATCTTAAACAAAATAATGTTAAAAATAATAAATCCATCAACACGAATGAAAACCCATCGAAAGAAGTAACATAGAAAGAAAAATCCAACAAGAAAAAATGTGCTCTCATTGTTGAAAATCCACCAAAAAAAATTAAGAAGAATAAGTGCACGACTTATGAAATGAACCATTGAACAATATCCAAGTTTTATTGATTTAGAGGAATAAGAACCAAGAACACTATCACCAATTGCAATTCCAACAAGAAATACTCCATAAATCGAACCTATCGAACAAAAAATATATGATTATATAGAGTCTCTTGAACAAAAATCCAAAGGGGAACTTGTTGATTCGTCTCCAAATCAAGAAGTGATTCTAAATGAAGAAATTAATTTCAGTCCTCTTGTGCTATACAACACCCCCAATTTATTTTAATAAATGGGGACCCTTTAGAAATAATTAGGAAATTAATTTTCATTTATTTTTTAGCTTTAAAACAAAAAACTTAGGAAATAAATTTTTTTTTTTGTACTTTTTCACTTTAGCGCATCACAAACCGCATAAATTACAACCCAAAAGACTTGAAATCCACTAAGTCATGCGGGCTGCAAAATGTGCTAAGCCTTTTCCGAAGTTATATTAAAAATGTGAAAACACTTCAATCATAATTATATTTTGTTTATCGCATCACACCTCATTTAAATGATAAAATTATAAAGAAATTCGGTATAAGTTGTGATTACGGGGACCTAACGAGCCAACAAAGCAATAAATATAAAGCTCTAAAGTCCCATAAAGTGCGGCCGCTTGACTTCTTGAATGCACAATTCACATTTCGCACAACTTAACCAAAAGCAAATTCATTTACCGCATAAGGATTGCAATGTGCGATTTGCGCAGATCGCATTTCACAAAATTTATGGGTAAATATCATAAATGGTAAAATTTATAAGTTGCGATATGCGAACTAATGGCATTTAATCACTCAAGCATGTGAAATGACTTATGTCATATCAAACCAAAATATGAGATCTAACGTCTTAAGTTGATTGATAGCTATTTCGTTCGAAGGTGTAAGAGATTTGATTTTGAAATGATTATCGATGATTAATATCACATTTAATAGATTCATATCTATTCATGCATGTTTGATTTAAATGATGGATCTGTCTCTCTATTCTCTATACTTTTGATATTTCTTTGTTTACTTGAAATCAGGAAATCATTTAACGGGGTGAGGAAGATTGAAATGAACAAGAAAGAAAAAGAGATTGCTTAAACAATGTCTACTGAAGACTTGGACATGTCTCCCCTATTTTCAGACACCACCTGCAACAAGGATTGTGGAAGTTCATCATGGGAGGAAATTTATAAGCTTTTCGAAGACTAATATCAAGGGTAATAACCAAAGTCGCTACAACAGGCACGACAGTTACTTCAGACGCAACTTACTTCGATGTTGCATGTTCATTCATCCACAAGGTAGCCGCAAGGCCAAAAATTCTCCCTTACACAGACATGGTTAAGTGGGTAATTGACCACTTAAACATAGAAGACATAACACTCAAAGATTCGAACAGAGAAAATACAGGGTCATTCAGGGCAAAATATTTACAAGAAATGTACCATCTACCCTTTCCACCGCAGAGATATGACAAATATTTTCTACAAAGCTCTAGAGTAGAGCATCTAGACCTCATGAAAGTCATAAAAGAATGGAAGGAAGACCAGGGAAAGCTTAAGCGAGATAAACTCGGTACGTACCCAATTGCCCAAATTCCTTCCCCTAATTGCTATGTTGCCAGTATGTTGTGTAGATTGTTTTCAAAACCTGATACCACTAGGTTTTCAGTAGATTGGGTCCCATTGATTGACACAATCGTCAATTCCTTAATTCATAATTGGGAAAATATCCTATCTAACAATTTATCCAAACACATCATAAAATATAGGAATAAAAGGAGTGTTTCATCTAGATAAATACCTCCATTTTATATGAGTACCTATGTCATGGATGTAATCTACTTTTCTTCTATTTTTCCTACCATGGGATGGAAATGGACTACCCAAGACCCTACCTCAATCCACATTTACCACAGAGCCCTTTGGGATTCAAACTTCCACCTTCATTTTAAATTTTTTTATGATGGAGTCATGTTGCCTATGCACCATATGATATTCAATGATAAATCCCCTAGGGTTTCCAAAGAAGCTAGTACATATATTATTTTTGTGGCTAGATGGTTTGTAGAGGAGAAATTTACATATGTCAGGGTATTTGGGAGTTATGCTTCTCCTGAAGTCCTACCATATTATGTTCCTGATAAGTTGCATGCAAGATAGATAGCCTACTATCCTGTTAATGGTATTACAAAACAACTAAAAGATGCTAAGAAGGTCGTTTGGCCTAATTTTCCTTTACAGTGTGGTACTTTTTCACTTTTTGATATTGGCCATGCCTACAAAGAAGTTTCAAAGATTAATCTATTGAATTTGGAAGTAATGCCAAAGAGGCTGTATGATCCAAATGATGTGATTAAAAATTACATCACTGAGCTCAAAATGAAGCCTTTTGTAAAAGAAATAGACGGATTTGATGATCTCTTTCAAGGCATGGAAACGTTTTCAAATATAATTAATTTTGTAGCTAGTAAACTTAGCCAAGATGATTTGGAAGCCTTCCAAATATACAGAAATAAGAGACTAGAGAGAGCTCCTCTCAACTTGTTAACTATTGAATATGTCAACATACCTACTCCAAGTATTAGCTTGGATAATGAAGCAAAATGCATGTCTGAGGATGAGTTGGGTCAATTAGAGCATCAATCTCACAATTTGGATCATTCTGAAAATGAATCTGAATCCAAAAAGGATAGCCCAGAAAAGATAATTGAATAGGTAATCCAAGAGATACAGATGCAGGAGAAAATAGAAAGTAATGGAACAGAATCAACTTCTCAAGGAATTCAGCATAGTCATGATACACTTGATCAGTTAGAAAAGTCCCAAACAAATAATTTGAGTAGTGAATGGAATGATTTTTCTGAAACAATAAAAAATCCTAAAGCCAATCCCAATGCTGATAAAGTAACTAGTTTTCAAACACCTGAACATTCCCAGAAGATAGTAGAAACTGTTAATCCACTACAACAAGTTCCAGAAACTCATGATTGAGAGATCATACCGACCTACCCTATAGAACAAATGGTTTTACAAATTGAGGAAATTCCTTCACTAGACATCTTCTACAGTCTTAGTCATAAGGTTGTAGTCAAGAGAAATAAAAGGAGAATAATTGATGAGAAAGTCTCAGATCTCACAAATGAATCTGTTGAAATTTTGTGGAAGGATCCCTTAGCTTATCCTACAGAACATTTAACTAAATTATCACAGTATGCAGCAGCATATGCTACTGCCACTTTTGATAAAGCTACTGAGGTTAAAATGTTGTTGAAGCAAAAGGAAGACAGAATACAAGAACTAGAGAAACTTTTAGATAAAGAGAAATCTAACTCCAGTGAGAAAATGAAATCAAAGATGGTCCAATTTCATAAGGATTTTGAAAAAATTAATTTAGAGCATCAAGCAGAAATCACTAAGAAACGAGCACAACTGGAAGCAGCAAAGACCAGGTCACAAAAGCAGCCACAATTAGAGAAATTTATAAAAGAAGCATTGGATATAAATGCTAAGTTAAAGCAACAACAGGAAGTATTTTTCCAAAAATCTTCTATTATTGACTCTTATTGTGACTCAAATGAAATACTAATCCATCAAGTAGCTATCCAGAAACTTGAATGTGAGAAGCTCGAGAAGAAAATCAACGAACACATTCAATGGCAAGCATCAGACTCAGGAAAGGAAGCTAATCTACCCCAAGTAGATAATTTCCATAAGGAGATCTTATTCAAAGTTTGGGAAGCACAAATAAATCAGGTAGAGAAAGCAGCAGCGAAAACATCAAACATCAAGATTGATGGCAATGTGGGTGCAGGCGTTAAGGAGAGTTGTTCAAAATTAGTTACAATGTTCTCTAATTCAGGAGGAATCTGATCCTGATCTTTCTTTCCATTCTCATTCATTAAACTTTATCAAATTTTTTTGATAAACTAATAAAAAAATTCGGAGGCTAAAGGTCCATTTTATACATTCTGAAACATAATAATACACTTTGTAACCAATGTTTTAAACCCTTTCGGAATGAATATTTTATAACCTTGGCAATGTAATAATTTACGTTTTAAACCATGTTCAAAACCTTCGGAATTTTAAACTATCAGAAATGGTTCCGGAATTCAACTATTCATAAAACTCCATTGCATAATATATCAGGTCCATACTTTTGTTTAAACCTCCACGCAACGTTCCACGCGATTACCGTCGGATCTCCGATGATCACAATCGGACGGTTATCGCGTTAAATCGACCCCGGTGACTTATCGCTCCCAAGTTACACGAAACTGGTGGTTTCGATAACGTGACATGTCACGTTCTAATTTGATCTCATTGATTTGAATAAAAACCACTCATGACCCAAAGGTTGTGCGAAAACAGTGGTTTGGTTTCTCAAAACCACTTAGCCTGAAAACTTTGTTTAATTCGCGTTGAAGCCGGATTTCTCTATGTTCTTTGTTTTGTTCCTCTCACACACTGTCTCAACCCTTTTCTCTCTGCAAATCGAAAATCACAGACTTACCATTGTTACATGGTTTTTGTTTAACCCAGAGATACAAAGGCTCTGGAATCCTCCTTTCCCACTCTATAACTCAATAAACACAAATTGATTTCGATTTCCAATCTCAAGCCAAAGGAACAGAACTTCTTCGATTCCTCTGAATTCCTTACACAGAAGCAATTATACTTAAAATTTCTACATAGAAAAACCATAAATTCAATTAATTCGAAGAGATGAACCCTTTAGGGATTTTCCAAGTATAACACAAATAAATAACCCTGCGATTTTATTAAGCTAGAGGCCAAAACCCTCACAATCAATTCTTCTATGGACAATTCCGATTTCCTCTTCCTCAGAGGTTACAATTTATAGGTTCTTACATAACAATCGACCTCTTCTTGAGGATCTGATTCTTCTATTTTAGACAAAATCCTAATTGCATCATATCTTCCCTAAATATATCAACTGAAGCTAAATATGCTGAAACAAATCTAAAATTGTTCAATCCTCCTAAATACTAGTTCAACCCTATCTATTACAACTGTAAATTGATAGCTAAAGGTACCAACACCTTTGCTTGTAACCTTTTTTTGGATTTTTAGAATAATTAATGAAGCCTTTTGTCTCTGAGCCTCATGCCCCTACATCAGACTCCTGAGGACAAAAATCTTCATGGGCTCCTGTCCATGAGCTCCTCCACAGAACTGCCCAATTTCTGCAGCATGGTTTCTGTCATCCAGGTAGCATCTTCAATTGGTTGATCCCTCCACTTGATCAAGTGTTGAAAATACTCCTGTCCTCTAGTTTTCTTAAACACTTTCTTGTCTAAGATCCTCTCTGGTTATAATGTCTTTGCTGTGGGTAACTGCTTTACCCACTCAATCTTTTCTCTGTCTTCTGGTCTGTCATATGTGCCACCATCTTCATATCTGTACAAATTAGCAACATTGAATATTGGAGATATTCCAATATCAAAAGGTAATTCAATATCATAAGCATTTGCAGAAAACTTTCTCAATATCCTGCATGGTCCTATATTTTTGAATTTTAACTTGTTATATGCCTCTTTGGAAATCTTTCTTTTATTAAGTGTGCCAAAACCAAATCACCAACTTGAAAATTAACTTCTCTTTTTCTCAAATCTGCTCTGTTTTTGTACTTGATGCTGCTGTATTGTAGTTGCTCCTTTACCTGTTCATGTATTGCTTGAATCTCTGAAGCAAACTCCTCTCCTTTAGCACTTCTCATTTCTTCTTTTCCCAAGTTCCTCAATTCAGATACTCCTCTTGGGTGCATTCCATAAATTATATGGAATGGACTCTGCCCTGTACTTCTGTTAGGTGAATCATTATATGCATACTATGCCTATTTTAAAATATGATCCCACTATTTAGGATGTTCTCCTGCAAGACTTCTCAAAAGATTACCCAAACTTATGTTCACTACTTCAGTCTGCCCATCAGTCTGAGGGTGATAAGCTGAGCTGAAACTCAGTTTAGTACCAAGATTCTTCCACAATGTCCTCCAAAAATTACCAACAAATCTGGTGTCTCTATCAGAAACAACACTTTTAGGTAACCCATGTAATCTAACAATCTCCTTGAAAAACAAATTGGCAACATGAGTAGCATCACTGGTTTTATAACATGGAATAAAATGTGTCATTTTTAAAAATATATTAACTACAACATAAATTGCATAATTCCCTCTCTGTGTCTTAGGCAATCCTAAAACAAAATCCATACTTACCATATCCCAAGGTCTGTCTAGAATAGGTAATGGAATGTACAAACCTGCATTTTGAATTTTTCCTTTTGCGTATTGACAAATTTTACAATTCTTCACATACTTTTCCACTTCAGATCTCATGTTTGGCCCAAAAAAAAATGACTTAGTTGCTCATAAGTCTTATCAACACCAAAATGTCCAGCAATTCCACCACTATGTTTCTCCCTAATTAAATTTTCTCTCATAGAACAATTTGGTATGCACAACTGATTTCTTTTAAACAATAAACCCTCTTGCAAGAAATAATCTAACCACTGACTTCTGTCTATCAAAACAGGATTACAACATGCTTCAAATGCTTCTTTGAAATCCAAATCTATTTTATAGAGTTCTTTAAGAAAATCAAAACCTAACACTTCAATTTGACTTTCTTGAACAAGAATGTTTTTTCTACTCAAGGCATCAACTACCTTATTTTCTTGACCACTTATATGCTTCAATACAAAGTTAAAACTTTGAATATATTCAATCCATTTTGCATGTTTTTAATTCAATTTAGGCTGCTGCATAATATACTGTAAAGCATGGTTATATGAATATAACACAAATTCTTTAGACAATGACTGTACAATTGCGTAAAATTCCTTGTCATAAGAAGAGTACTTCCTCCTTGTCTCATTCATCTTCTCATGGAAATATGCTACAGGCATATCTTCTTGACTTAATACAACTTCAATAGCTTCTCCAATGGCATCACATTTCACTTGGAATGGTTTGTTAAAATCAGGCAAAACTAAGACAGGTTTCTCAGTTATCTTTTGTTTCAAAAACTAAAAATTCCTTTCAGCTTCAGCAGTTCACTTGAATGGTTGCTTGTCCTTCTTTATGGTTTCAATGATAAGTGCATTGATCTTACTAAAATTCCTTATGAATTTTCTATAAAAACTAGCAAGTCCATGAAAACTTCTTACCTCAAATAAACTTTTTGGTGAAGGCCACTCCACAATTTCCTTTATCTTCTCTGGATCCATTTTTAATCCTTCAGCAAAAACAACAAAACCCATATATACCAATTCTTCCTTCATGAATTAAAATTTCTTTAAATTTATCATTAACTTCTCTTGATGTAACTTCCTTAAGACATAATTAATATGTATCAGGTGTTCTTCTTTTGTTTTGTTGTAAATTAATATATAATCTAGATATACTATTGCAAATTTACCAATAAATTCCTTTAATACTTCATTCATGAGCCTCATAAATGTGCTAGGTGCATTTGATAAACCAAAAGGCATTACCATCCATTCATACAATCCCTCATTTTTTTTAAAGGTTGTTTTCCATTCATCACCTTCCCTTATCCTAATTTGATGATACCCACTTTTCAAATCTAAATTTGAAAAATATCTTTCTCCACTCAAACAATCCATCAAATCTTCACTTCTAGGTAAAGGAAATCTATACCTGATTGTTATCTTGTTGATTTCTCTTGAATCTGTGCACATTCTACAACCTCAATATTTCTTTGGACATAATACTATAGGCACTGCACAAGGACTCAAAATTTCTCTAATCAAACCTTTGTCAACTAATTCCTGCACTTACTTTATGATTTCTTCATTTTCTGTAGGAGTCATTCTGTAAGCTGCTTTGTTTGGTAGATTTGATTCTGGAATCAAATCTATCTGATGGCTGATTCTTCTTACGTGTGGTAATTCATTAGGAAAATCATCCACAATAATATCACAATAACTCTCCAACATTTTTTGAATTTCAATTGGAAAATCAGAAATTCTAGTAGAAGTAAATACTACCTTAGGTTTGCAAACTAAAGCAAAATTTACCTCATCATCTTCAATCTGCTGCAAGTATTCTTTTCCACCCAACAATAAAGCCTTTGGATCAGAATTTTTACTTGATGCATCTTCTTCTTCCATAGGTAAAAATGTTTGATTCATACCATCTTTGAAAAACTTGTAAGTGTTTCTCTTCCCATCATGTACTGCTTCTCTGTCATACTGCCAAGGTCTACCCAGAAATATGTGACACACATCCATAGGCATCACATCACACATGATTTTATCTTTTTAACTGCCCATTTGCAATTCTATTTCACATTGTTCCTTTACTATCAGCTGATGTCCTTTCTGAAGCCATGACACCTTGTAGGGTGTTGGATGTTCCCTTGTCTTCAATTTCAACTTCTCTATCACCTCTGTAGAGACCATATTATCTGTACTGCCACTATCAATGACCAATTGACAACATTTCCCTTGAACTTTGCACACACTTCTGAACAAATTCTTTATCTGTGTTGGTTTAGCAACTTCCATTGTTTTTTTCAACAAAACCTTGTTAACCACCAAAGATTATCCTTTCTCTGGCACAATTTATTTCTTTGTTTCAGGAAACTTTGCTTCTTCTTCTCTAATCAGAGCAACAATTTCATTTCTCTGATTTGTCCCCACACTCTCTTTCTCTGGACATTCATAGGCTCTATGTCCTAATTTGTTACATCTATAACATATGACTTCTCTTCCTCTGTTTCTGCCTCCTCTTCCTCTGTAAGGACTCCTTCTGCCACTTGTATCACCTTTTGTGGGTGCATACTAAGGTGAGTTGCTGCTAGCTCCATCTCTTGGTGTTGTAGATCTTCCTCTACCACCTTGACTTCCTCTTCCTCGGAAAGTACCTCTTCCTTTGGCAGATTGCTTTCTTAGGAGTTTTTCTTCAGCTTTTAAGGCCATCTGGTAAGCCTCTTCTACTGTCTTAGGAGACAATATACTTATCTCGTCTTGAATCTCCATTCTAAGACCATTTATGTACCTGGGAATCTTCTTTGTTGTATCTTAAATTTGTCCTGCTCTTATGCTCACTTTGTAAAATTCTTCTGTGTATTCTTTTACTGTCATTAATATCTGTCTAAGATTCTGCATTTTTCTAAATAATGAAAGCTGATAATCACTAGGAAAAAACTTACCTCTCATCTTTTCCACCATTCTGTTCCAATTCTTGATTGGCTGCTTACCAACTCTCCTTCTCTTTTCTTGCACTCCATCCCACCAAAGTGTTGCATGTCCTTTAAACCTTGTGATAGCAAACTTAACTCTATTTTCTTCACCCATATCTTCATAATCAAATAATTTATTCATTTCATTGATCCATTCTATCAACTCTTCTGGATTCAATCCTCCTGCAAAAGCTGATACTTCAATTCTAGGCTTGGAGGTAGATCCTAAAACTGATTTAAACAATCTCATATAAGGAGTAAGCTCAACATTTTATTATTCTTCTTCAGCTTCAGGTTCAATGAAATCTTCAGGATCTCTCTGTTGTCCTACTTCAATTGCTTCCAATCTAGCTTGAATTTACTGCATAGTCTCTAGTACGTCAACATTTGCAATGGGTCTACCTCTTCTTCTACCAGCACCACCTCTACCAATTCTGACAACCATGCTGGATTTCTTTTTCTGACTTTTGGAAGCTTGTTCAGTGTCTAAAAAATTCTCTAAAGACTGCTCCGATACCACAAATGATGGCAGTGTGGGTGAATACGTTAAGGAGATTTGTTCAAACTTAGTTACAATGCTCTCTAATTCAGGAGGAATCTGATCCTGATCTTTCTTTCTATTCTCATTCAACAAACTTTATCAAATTTGTTTGATAAACTAATAAAAACATTTGGAAGCTAAAGGTCCCTTTTATACATTCTGAAACATAATAATACACTTTGTAACCAATGTTTTAAACCCTTTCAGAATGAATATTTTATAACCTTGGCAATGTAATAATTTATATTTTAAACCATGTTCAAAACCTTAGGAATTTTAAACTATCGGAAATGGTTCTGGAATTAAACTATTCATAAAACTCCATTGCATAATATATCGAGTCCATACCTTTGTTTAAACCTCCATGCAGCTTTCCACGCGATTACTGTCGGATCTCCGATGATCACAATCAGACGGTTATCGCGTTAAATCGACCCTGGTGACTTATCGCTCCCAAGTTACGTGAAACTGGTGGTTTCGATAACGTGACGTGTCGCATTCTAATTTGATCGCGTTGATTTGAATAAAAACCACTCATGACCCAAAGGTTTGGTTTCTCAAAACCTCTTAGCCTGAAATCTCTATTTAATTCGCGTTGAAGCCGGATTTCTCTATGTTCTTTGTTTTGTTCCTCTCACACACTGTCTCAACCCTTTTCTCTCTGCAAATCGACAATCACAGACTTACCATTGTTACGTGGTTTTTGTTTAACCCGGAGATACAGAGGCTCTGGAATCCTCCTTTCCCACTTTATAACTCAATAAACACAAATCGATTTCGATTTCCAATCTCAAGCCAAAGGAACAGAACTTCTTCGATTCCTCTTAATTCCTTACACAAAAGAAATTATACTCAAAATTTCTACACAGAAAAACCATGAATTCGAAGAGATGAACCCTTCAGGGATTTTTCAAGTATAACACAAATAAATAACCCTGTGATTTTATTAAATCAGAGGCCAAAACTCTCACAATCAATTCTTCTACGGCCAATTCCGATTTCCTCTTCCTCAGAGGTTACAATTTATAGGTTCTTACATAATAATCGACCTCTTCTTGAGGATCGAATTCTTCTATTTTAGACAAAATCCTAATTATATCATATCTTCCCTAAATCTATCAACTAAAGCTAAATACTCTGAAAAATACCCTCTTTCACTCTTGTACCTAGGTTTTATGTATGGCTGAAAGTAATTCTCCTCCAAGTCTTTTTGCTTGAACCATTTTTCCCCAACATTTGGGATTCCAGTGTCAATTGATATGATGGCAGTTAACATAGTGAAAGTGACACCAGCAAGGGTTACTTGGTTGTCATGGAGATTGGAGATGAATATTCTACTCATCATAGGATGGTGTTGGACCCTTTTTGTTTTCTCACAAAATTCAAAAAATCCTACATGCTTAAAACATGTCACAGTCATGGGAGATGCCATGAGTTCCCTGGCATTTGTTGGCTCAAGTATAAGGATTCTCCCTCCTTTGTGTGGCCTCCTCTCCTTTATTTCTTCTCCCTCACTGTAGTTTCCATAGGTTTCTTAGTGTGAAAACCCTAGGGAGATGGAATGATAATGAAAAATTAGTTTTTGGAAGTGGGAATGGGATGGGGAAATTAAGGGAGATGGGGGAAGGGGTTTATGAAATGAGGGAGGTGACAAGGAGTAGTGATGATGAGGGATTTTGGATAGGGGATTTAATTACAGGTTAGGGATTTGGGAGTCTAGGCAAATGAAGCACCTAGGTCTTAGGGTTTCAAAGGGAAAGGGCTTAGGGAAAGGGGATTATGATACAGGGGTTTTGGAAAAGGTAAATTATGATATGGTGAGGGAATGGAAGTGAAAGGGAGTGAAATTTAAAAGAAATTTGGGATTTGACAGTGGTTATAAGGTTTTAAGCTAAAAATAGACACCAAATATTTTAAACAACTTAAAACACCACAAAATCAACTTGATTAGAAGTGGGATGATGCAATTGTGTCTTACTTGATTGAAGGAGGCTATAGAGCATTGTTGATGAAGTTTGAGAGCGATGTCAAGTGTTTTGGAGCTCCCTGAGTGTTTTCGGGCAAGCACATAGCACGCAACACAGGCGTGCCCTCTCTTTGCCAAGTGCGTAGTGTACAACTTAGGCACTCAGCGTACAACGTAGTCGTGTAGGGTACAACGCAAGTGCATAGTGTACAACACAGGCGCACATCGTAATACACAGGAGCACCAGGAGTGTAGCACTGCCTTTGTTTTGAAAATTCGGCCTTCCTTCTTGGATTTTCGTGCTTTTGCTGAGGTTTCTTGATGATGGCAAGAGAAAATGAAGTTTGAATTGATATCATTTGGGTTTAAATACTTTTTGGGGTTTAATTTTGACGATTTAAAAACCCACTTTTGCAATGTTCAATTTCACTTTTAAAATCTTGCAAAATACTTTTTAACTCTGTCTTGTTTGCTTTGCAGATTGATCATGTTGGAGTATGAAATCTTCATACTTGAAGTTTGATGTGTTTGGAATATGGAACTGAGTTGGAAGCGTTGGGAAACTTAGTACTTATTACATATAAATTGACATAAAATTACTTATATAAAAATAATAAAATTACATCTCTGTTTTTTGGAATAAAATTACACTTTGGAATGAAACTCACACTTGAAATCAAAATTAAAACTTTAGAAACCATATTTACATGCTTGAAAATCCTCCTTAGATGGTAAAGGGATATTATTTGGATCAATCTCATACTTTTTCTGACCTTATGCAATGAAATGGTGTTTTTATTCAGACCTTGGAAACCCTAGTGACCTAATGAAGACCTTGAATGACCAGAATTCATGGTGACCTGACTAACATAATGACATGATGAAATAGACTTTCATGACTAAAGTATGCTCATCAAGACATGAAGGTGGGCCAGAAAGTATTAATTTTTTTGGAGGAGTGATGTTTTTTAACTAAGACTACCATCAGTGAGTTAAACACTCTTGTCCATTCATATCCTCAAGAAAATAAGCATTATGTCCCTGACAAGCTGAAATATGATATGGCCCTTTCCATAAATTCTCAAATTTTCCATGCTTACCCTTGTCTTCATTTTTGGCATCCCAACGGAGTACCAAATCTCCAACCTTGAAGTTGTCTTCCTTAGTTTTGCGATCATAGATCTTCTTTATCTTGTCATGAAGTTTTGAAGTATTCAAAAATACTTCATCTCATGTCTGCTGAAGGTGTATCATTTGATTAATGCGACATTGTATGTCATTCCCATCAGTCCCTGCTTCTTGCAGCAATTCCATTACCGGGACTGCTAATGATGAAGGAAACATGATATCGACACCATACACAACTTGAAAAGGAGAAATACTAATATACTTCTTATTACTCACCTGATCTGCCCACAATTCATTGATCATATTCTTATGCCAATTCTTTTTATTCGCCTCTAACATTTTCTTAATGATACCGATCAAGGATTTATTAAAGGATTCCGCCAATCGATTACCTTGCAGGTAGTAGGTTTTAGAGTGTCCTAAATTAATGTTATATCTGTCACAAAACTCAGTCATCTTCTTAGACTTGAATGTTGTCATGTTATCGGTGATATTTTTAGTAGGACAACCAAAACGGGACAAAATATTAGTTTCTAAAAACTGAATGATGATAGAATCTGTTGCTTTCCTAGTCAAGATTGCTTCGATCCACTTTGTAAATTAATATGTGGTTGTAAATATCCACTTGTGATATGTGGAAGATGTTGGGTGAATCTCGCCTATGAAATCTACGCCCCACTGCTGAAAGGATGCATGTATTGAAATAGGTTGAAGAGGTAACGGTAGAATATTTCTCTTACCCTGACAAACTTGACATTCATGGCAACTCATTACTGCTTTGTAGACATCTGAAAAAAGTATCGGCCAATAATATCCCACTGTCAATATTTTATTGGTTGTGGTCTCAATATAGGTGGCCCCCACAATCTCCTTTGTGGAATTCATTCATCACTTCCTGAGATTCTTCTTCGACCAAACAATTCAATGACACACCTCCGGGATCCTTCCAGTAAAGTGCATTGTCTAGTATGCAATACTTTGAAGCTTTAATTTTCAAATATCTGCCTTGACTCTTAGTCATGCCTACAAGAGGGTTTAGGTGTTGCAAAACATAAAAAATATTATAATATCATGGATATGACAAAAATATATCGGATACCTGAATGAGATTCACTTCTTCTTCATTTTCGGACAAGGCTAAAATCAAGTTGATGTCAAGAGCATGAAGATTTGACTCATCCATGAAATTGGCTAAGCCCTGACCTTTGATCAGCTTTTTCGGCTTGATCTCAAGGTAATATTCCAGTCAAGCTGCTATCCATCTTCCTCTCCTCCCTTCTGGGTTTGTCTGCATGAGAACTTCTTTCACAGCTGCATTAGGTACATAGGCAAGAGTATGTGAATGTAGTATGTAA
The DNA here is from genome assembly GCA_034641835.2 of Pinus albicaulis. NCBI lineage: Eukaryota > Viridiplantae > Streptophyta > Pinopsida > Pinales > Pinaceae > Pinus > Pinus albicaulis. The sequence continues at coordinate 771,638,235 of CM076575.1, read as the reverse complement.
ACTCTGAAATCTTTCAGTGCTTTAACTGAAGCCAAAGCCTGTTTATCTATGCTGTTGTAGAAAAGGGCCGCATCTTTGATATTGCGACTGAAAAATTAAATTGGTAGCTTTGTTTTATCCCTTTTCTGAATCAAGACCGCTACCATAGTGTGCTTAGAAGCAATTGATAATATTATGAAATCACTAGTATAATCAGGAGTTATCAAAACCAGGGCAATAGTCAAGGAAAACTTAATTGAATGGAAATATTTCTAGGCATCTTCAGACCACTTCACACCACTATATTTTTTCAACATATTTTCCAATTCTCTAAGATGATCCGATAAATTAGGAATGAATCTAAGTAATAAATTCATCCTACCGTTGAATGCTTGTACTTCATTTTTTCTGCGAGGGAAATTAATCTGCTGAATTGCTTGATCATGGGAAGGGTCAATCCGGATCCCATCCTTGGAGATGATGTGACCAAGGATTTTTCCCTCCTCCATGGAAAAAAGGCTTTTATTTTGCTTTTAAATTGTGCAAATGTTCATCATCATAATGTGAAAACATTGTCAATTCATCTAAATAAACAACCATGAAAACATCTTTTTCATTAGCGAATGCTATGTCCATGGCTCGTTGGAATGTGACCCCTGCACTTTTCAAACCAAATGGAATTTTTTCATATTTGAACGTGCCCCAAGGTGTAGTAAATTTTTTTTTGTCTTGATCATCCTCATGCACCAAAATTTGGTTGTACCCCGAATAACCATCCAACAGTGAAATTTTGGAAGAACCGAAAACTCTTTGAAGTATATGGTCCATCTTCGGAAGTGGATAGTTTTCCTTGAGGGACACTTTGTTCAAGTTTTTGAAATCTATGCAGAGCCATATTTTTCCAGTCTTCTTTCTCACTGGGACCAAATTTTAAATCCAATCAGAGAATCTGAATGGGAAAATAATACCGGACTTGAAAATTCTATTTACCTATTTTTCAATTGATGGCAGCAATCTGGGATTTATCCTTCTCAACTTTTTCTGAAAGGGATTTTGATCGGACTTGATCAAAATGGTGCATTGAATGATGTTCTTATCATACACCTTTAAATATGCATATTCCCATGCAAAAAAATTAGAAAATCCAGAAAGTAATTTAACATATTTAGCCTTTACCTCGGGAGATAAGGACTTGGATAGTTTAACCATCTTTGGTTTGTCGGTTGTCCCAATATTTACATCTTCAACACCCTTTTCCATAGGCATCAAAGTAGGCTTCCTCGCTACATCATATTGGTCAAACAATTCTTCCAAAGGTATGAGACCTTTTAGAATATATCCTAGTCATCGTTATCAAAAATTTGATCTATAGAACAATTCTCAAATTCTTCTTCACATTGGAGAAAGTTATTTATCTGCTTATCATCCCAGAAAACTTGCCAATATTGCAAGTTATCAGGAATGTTGGGTCGGTATTTCACATGAATCTCAAATTTTCTGTTTGAAAAGATGGGGATTTTTAAATTTCTTGCAACTTTAACCAATGAATCTATCATGAGATTTTGATTCCTTAGCACCATTATAAGTATACACTCCTGAAACATTTTCAAAATATCAAGTACAACATTCCTATATTATCTCATTCAAGGATGGTTAGCTTGATATTCACCTTTAACTTGCTTGATCACAAGTTCTAAATCACCATACACAGAAATCCTTCTTGCACCTAGTTTCTTCAAAATCTTTAGGCCAGTAATCAGTGCTTCATATTCGGCTTCATTGTTAGTGCAATCAAAAGCTAACTTATAAGGTCACAATATAACATTTGTAGGGACCTTATTCTGTTGATGAAAAGGGTTGCGGACCCAGATTCCAATCACTGCCCCATCTTTCCCAAGGGCACCATCAAAGTCCATGGACTATAGACCATTCTCATCCTCCAAATGCTAAAACTCTGATTTCTATTTTTTCTCAATTTTATGAACTGTTTCTTCATGATTTTCTGGACTTTTTCCACTTTATCTAGTGGTTGTTCTGAATCTTTCAATACTTCCTTTGATTGTTGTTTTGAATTTTTCAATGATTCCTCTTATTGTTGTTCTTATGAGCTAGGAAGATTCATCTTTTCTTTTTCTATAACTTCTCTAATACAATTATGGATCTCTGGAACATCTTCTACATATAATAGCTGGCTATCTACATCATTTAAGCTACTATCATTAAACAAAATGAATGACTCTAAATTTTTATGTACAACATTTATTGAATTATTGTTAGGATTTTATTTTCTTGTGATCATATATTTCATCTTAGTTTCACCGTAAAATTTTCTCAATTGCCCGAAAACAGGGATAGTTGCATAAGAAAATTCTACTTGCAATGTGCCTCGTAATTTTTCCCCCCATGATCTTAACAGCACCATGCTAAAGCATGGTGGTATGTCAGCTACCACCACATCCATTAGAACATTCTTTGCCAGAATTTTCTCTAGGGAGACTACCAAATCTTTAATAAGGCCAATACAGTGGAATCTACCTTAATCGAGCCAATACAATGGACTCTCCATTATGTCTTTTGGCATTATATTGTGGGAGGCTCCAGAGTCCAACATGGAATTATGTAAAATACGCTGGTTGATTCTTAGACTCAAGGAAAAAGGAGGAACCTCGCTATCTTCTAATTGACCTTCAATAGCAGGACCAAAAATGAGTTCGCATTGATCTTCTTCGACATTTACCATTTCAGACAAAGGATCTAGTTTAAGCATCTTGGCAACATGGGACTTATACTGGTTATTTTTAACAAGCTCGGTTAAAGGAATAGACACTTTTAACTTTGAAATTTATGTTTCTAAACTGAAGGGAGTGGTTTTCTCTACCTGTTTAATGACGATGTCTCGTTGTCCAGTATGGTCCTTTGATGGAATTTTTTTCTTCTGATTGTCCTTTTACTTATTTGTTGAACTTGTGGATGGTTGATTTACCTTGTTTTGATTTGTGATCACAGGCTCTTTTTCCTTACTCTTATTTCTCAGAGGATTCTGCCTTGTTTGAGTGTATTTCTACTGAGATGCTCTCTTCTTAATGGGATTAACCAGAACATCTCTGCTCCTCAATGACATCTGCCTATGTTTTAAAATAAGTGCATTTAATTACCCCCGCTGGTAATCATCCGATTTAGTCTCTAATTCATGATCATTAGCAAGGATAAAATCTTCATCTTTAGGATGATCTTTCTTTTCAAAATATTCCTCTTCTTTTGTCAAAAACATAGGTAGATCATCAACTTTGAAAATGAGGTTTTCCTCAACAATTGTGTCTTCTTCTTTTTATTCTTCTCGTTGAGCATAGTTCTGCTGCAAGGGTGTCCTGATTTGTTGTTGCTACTGTGGTGGTTGTTCAGGAGCCCGTTGTTCTCTCTACTTGATCCTTAACTGAGGCTGTTGTTGACCTATATAGTTAGGATTTCTAACTTCAGGTTGTCTCTCCGTGATGGACATCCTGTCAACCATTCGTTCAATAGTTCTTATCAATGTATCCATCTCAGCGTCAGAATATGAGGTGGATGGTTCATCTTTAATAATAACTCTCCTCTCATTCCTAGCTCTAGCTCTCCTCATCAGTATATTTGCTTCAACGTTGATCGCATTCTTTTTCATATCCTCCAGTGTAGATGGATTTAATTCTCTTAATTGATAAGCCATGTCAGGATCAAATGCATCTCTATAACGTATGAGAGCTAATCCTGGAGGAGGCTTTATCTCAACGGGAATCACATTGTAAATTATATTGAATCGAGTATTGAAATCTTGGACTGATTCATTAATATTTATTTTAATGTTCTCATACTTGGAAAGCAACTGTAAGTGATTTTTCTTTACCTCCTATCGGGATATAAACAAATCAATGAGATGGTATGGAGTTGCAATGGAATTAGCAGTTATAGACCTAAACCAAACTTTGAAATCTCCAGAGAAGCTCTGGGATAAAATCCTCATTTTTGCATTGGCAGCATCAACTTCCTCCAAATCTATCAATTCAGTGACCTTAACAATATGTTGTCTTGCAGATATGGTAGATTTTTCATCAAACAAGGGGAGTCTTTGGCGATAACCCTGAGGTAAGTCATTCAATTGGGCGAGTAAGATAAGTGGGGAAAATCTTGCCATGATTCCTGCTGAGTGAAGTGTTAGATTGACAACAGGAGGGATTGGCTGAATAGGTAACGAAACAAAATTTGTAGGTACTAAAGAGTAGGTATGAATGATGAGGTCGAAGTTGCAGATGAAAAAACTACAATTGATTGAGTTTGAGTTTGAGTTGAGACAAATATTCCCTCTTGATGGTATAATTGGATCCAAAATTTGATGTCAAGGTTAGATTCGGGCTTAATCTCTTCGAAAAACAAATCTTTTAGAGGACTAAGGTCTAATTCAGACAATGACTTGACCTCAGATAGTCTTAAAGGATCAAATACTATGTCGGATAAATAGGTTTCATACTTGGATTTAAACAATGACAATTCAAATTTCAGATCATATGGTATATCTTCAAGAGAAAGTAGTTTAGAAGGTAGAGAAGCTGATATTACCAATGGAACTGGTCCTGACTGCATGTTTGTAGTTTGATATATATATGCCTTCGAAAAATATTCTCTGGATCATCTACTGGATCAACTGGATCAGGATCAGGATTTTCTCTGGTATACCTTCTCGAAGCCAGCTCTATAATCTTATCACTGCAATTATTGAATTAAACTTTCTAAAAATTAACCCTATCATCAAAAGGATCAAATTCCCATGTTATTTCTTATAGACCTAGGGAAAAATAAATCTTTCATTCTATGGCAACGGTGCCAATATCTTATCACTCCGCCAGATCTCTAAGGTTGAAGAAGAAATCCCAATAGAGGTAACCACAGACCAATATTTTGGCTTGGTATCTAGCCCTACCAAACCAGAGAGGGCTCTCTCCACAAGATTACAACCAAGAGGGCTAGATAAATTATGGTTTTAGGCTAGGTATGAGTTTAGGGGTTTTGATTTGATTTGATTAGGTTTATGGATGAGGATATAAGGTCAAAGAGGCTAGGTCAGGGAAAATATGATTAGGGTTGAAAAGATTCAATAAGGAAAGGTAGGTAGAAAGGCTATCATATTAGGGTTATTTGGCACTAGAAAATTTGGCGGAAATTCCGACGGCCAATTCGTCGCTATTCCGAGACATAGTCGTCGCAAGAGCGACAGTTCGAGGGCGGAAAAAACGTGGTTTGTCATGCCGTCATAGTTCCGACGCACCTAAAAAGTGTCGCACTATCGACACTTCTTCCGTCGCTTTCGAACAAGCGTCACTCTTCCGACGTCTCACGAACCGTCGCGCTTCCGAAGTTTGTAAACGGTCACACTTCCGACGAAATGTAGTCTGACGTTTCGAACGTCGCTCTTCCGACGTTTGTAAACGGTCGCAATTCCGACGCAGTGTGGTCTGACATTTTGGACGTCGCTCTTCCGACGTTTGTAAGATGTCGCAATTCCGACGAAATGTGGTCCGACGTTTTGAACGTCGCTCTTCCGACGTTTGTAAGCTGTCGCAATTCCGACGAAATGTGGTCCGACGTTTTTATACTGTCGCTCTTCCGACGTTTCTGAGTTGTCGAAATTCCGACGTCTAAAGGCGTCGGTATACCAACGGCAGGTTCAATTAAAAAAAAAAATGAAACTTTAAAAGACGAGAAACGCTGTTTTGAATATATTATATGAAGTAAAACAGTCCATGAAGTCATTACATTTTCACATCTAAAGATTGGAACCCAAATATCCATCCAGAAAAGTGAAGTCCCACCCCAGACAATGATAGAAAAATACCCCATGTCACATACAGGGACTTGATATAAAACCCAGTAACGGTCCACATGGAGATTATCGACAATCTGAGAAAGCATCCAAATATGCCCGAGGCATCTATAAGAAAGTGAAATAGCAGTATGAAGAATAGTAAAGCAACAGATAGAGTACCGACGTCCATTGTTCCAAATACAAATTAAAGTACCCAAAATCCTTGAACAGAGAAAAACGCTAATCATGTGAGGAGTGTGATATGTCCAAAATATAAAAAGACCATCGGACCATATCAATAAACCAGCAACATAGACCAGTATCGCTAGTTTTGAAGGCAGAGTGATAAACATTAATCATTTTTTTTTCACAAGAGAAAAAACGTTGTTTTGAATATATTATATGAAGTAAAATAGTCCATGAAGTCATTACATTTTCACATCCGAAGATTGGAACCCAAATATCCATCCAGAAAAGTGGAAGTCCCACCCCAGACAATGATAGAAAAATACCCCATGTCACATACAGGGACATGATATAAAACCCAGTAACGGTCCACATGGAGATTATCTACAAATCCGAGAAAGCATCCAAATATGCCCGAGGCATCTATAAGAAAGTGAAATAGCAGTATGTAGAATAGTAAAGCAACAGATAGAGTACCGACGTCCATTGTTCCAAATACAAATTAAAGTACCGAAAATCCTTGAACAGAGAAAAACATTAATCATGTGAGGAGTGTGATATGTCCAAAATATAAAAAGACCATCAGACCATATCAATAAACCAGCAACATAGACCAGCATCGCTAGTTTTGAAGCCAGAGTGATAAACATTAATCATTTTTTTTTCACAAGAGAAAAAATGATGTTTTGAATATATTATATGAAGTAAAACAGTCCATGAAGTCATTACATTTTCACATCTGAAGATTGGAACCCAAATATCCATCGAGAAAAGTGGAAGTCCCACCCCAGACAGTGATAGAAAAATACCCCATGTCACATACAGTGACTTGATATAAAACCCAGTAACGGTCCACATGGAGATTATCGAAAATCTGAGAAAGCATCCAAATATGCCTGAGGCATCTATAAGAAAGTGAAATAGCAGTATGTAGAATAGTAAAGCAACAGATAGAGTACCGACGTCCATTGTTCCAAATAAAAATTAAAGTACCCAAAATCCTTGAACAGAGAAAAACGCTAATCATGTGAGGAATGTGATATGTCCAAAATATAAAAAGACCATCAGACCATATCAATAAACCAGCAACATAGACCAGCATCGCTAGTTTTGAAGGCAGAGTGATAAACATTAATCATTTTTTTTTTCACAAGAGAAAAAATGATGTTTTGAATATATTGTATGAAGTAAAACAGTCCATGAAGTCATTACATTTTCACATCCTAAGATTGGAACCCAAATATCCATCCAGAAAAGTGGAAGTCCCACCCCAGACAATGATAGAAAAATACCCCATGTCACATACAGGGACATGATATAAAACCCAGTAACGGTCCACATGGAGATTATCGACAATCCGAGAAAGCATCCAAATATGCCCGAGGCATCTATAAGAAAGTGAAATAGCAGTATGTAGAATAGTAAAGCAACAGATAGAGTACCGACGTCCATTGTTCCAAATACAAATTAAAGTACCCAAAATCCTGCAACAGAGAAAAACGTTAATCATGTGAAGAGTGTGATATGTCCAAAATATAAAAATACCATCACACCATATCAATAAACCAGCAACATAGACCAGCATCGCTAGTTTTGAAGGCAGAGTGATAAACATTAATCATTTTTTTTTTCACAAGAGAAAAAACGTTGTTTTTAATATATTATATGAAGTAAAACAGTCCATGAAGTCATTACATTTTCACATCTGAAGATTGGAACCCAAATATCCATCCAGAAAAGTGGAAGTCCCACCCCAGACAGTGATAGAAAAATACCCCATGTCACATACAACGACTTGATATAAAACCAAGTAACGATCCACATGGATATTATCGACAATCTGAGAAAGCATCCAAATATGCCCGAGGCATCTATAAGAAAGTGAAATAGCAATATGTAGAATAGTAAAGCAACAGATAGAGTACGTACCGATGTCCATTGTTCAAAATACAAATTAAAGTACCCAAAATCCTGCAACAGAGGAAAACGCTAATCATGTGAGGAGTGTGATATGTCCAAAATATAAAAAGACCATCAAACCATATCAATAAACCATCAACATAGACCAGCATCGCTAGTTTTGAAGGCAGAGTGATAAACATTAATCATTTTTTTTTCACAAGAGAAAAAACGTTGTTTTAAATATATTATATGAAGTAAAACAGTCCATGAAGTCATTACATTTTCACATCTGAAGATTGGAACCCAAATATCCATCTAGAAAAGTGGAAGTCCCACCCCAGATAATGATAGAAAAATACCCCATGTCACATACAGGGACTTGATATAAAACCCAGTAACGGTCCACATGGAGATTATCGACAATCTGAGAAAGCATCCAAATATGCCCGAGGAATCTATAAGAAAGTGAAATAGCAGTATGTAGAATAGTAAAGCAACAGATAGAGTACCGACGTCCATTGTTCCAAATACAAATTAAAGTACCCAAAATCCTTGAACAGATCAAGAAAAATGCTAATCATGTGAGAATTCAAAGTAAATTTAATCTATTAACATTGCGAATAAAATTACACCGAAGTCAAAAACATTGCCTGGCCATACTCATGGCAAATTTGTCATCAAAAAATAAAAAAATTAAGAAGACTGCCCTCATACGGGGAAACCAGTCTTGAACGTTTAATTTACAGAATTCAAAAATATTACAAAGGTCCAGCACAGTAAAATAATCTAAAAGCAACCCAATTAAGTGGGCCTGCTAAGCAAGAAAAACAAATTAACCAAACTACTCCTCCGGTGGTTCCTCCACGATTCGGCACCATCCTTCGAAAGGTCCAGGATCGCTAGGTGCTACCTCCACATGCATGCCACGGCTCCCCTCCTGAAGGCCCGAATGCTGGCCAGCTTTTTCCGAGCTCAGACCCGCCGGACGGGTGCATTCTTCCTCCGTTTGGGCCTCCTCACGGAAGACCACAGTGACTAAAGCCGTGATTCGCGGGCGGTTGAGAGAGAAATTAAAGGAAAATTGCGCAGTGCGTGTCGTGGGAGAAGGTGAACTAGCGGTGGGGAAGCGAGGAGCAGGGGAATCCATACGGTGGCCAGATCCTACAAACCGACCCCGCCCACTCCTAGTATTTGGATATCGAACTGCGTAATAATCACTGGACTGGCCGGAAGTCGACTCTGTTGAGGGGCTGGAGGGAGTGCGCAAGGGTTGACCTCTAGTGCTCCCCCTACGACAACGCATCCTATGACGCACGCGAGGGATGGGTGCAGTCTCAGGCGTAGTGGGAACAAGAGGAGACGGAGAAGCAGAATTCAAATTAACAGAGGAAGACAGACAGAGACAGAACCGAGAGAAATGCAGATATGCTGCAAGATCTAGGCAGCAGTTCAGCTGGCCACTTCTCCTTATCGTCACAGTTAGTAGGCAGTGTAATCCAGCAACCGGCTCGTCTGAAAAACCATAGCTAAACGCCATTTTTTCAACCCGACTGCAATGCAATCAAAGGATGCCCATCATAATTAATCTCTGATCATTAATAATGAGAGCCGAAGGCCAGATCATATTGGAGCGTGTGGAATCGCTAAGAGGAGTGGAGGTCCGATCTTGAACAGTGTTAAAAATTAATTAATGCGGATTTGATGTGAAAACTTAATTGAATAGCGTTAAATGTTAATGCGATTGATATGAAATCGCCATATCCATGTCCCATCGCCTTAAACGCCATCGAATGCACCCGCAGCCGGGAGCAGGGCAAGTTTTTATTGAGGACACGTGGCAGAAATTGATTGGAGTGGATCTTTGTTTGCCGTCACATGGAAATCCCATCTAAAAATATTAGGCGAATTTGATAAGAATTCACGTCACAACTTTCCCTTCCGTACGATTTCTCCCACCTCGACCAAAAATATTAGGCGGAATTGCTATTTGCTCGTCAAAATTGGCCACTGCCGCCAGGCTATTTGGGAACACGAATTTGGTTTGAATTATGGTTGTCGCCGTTTGAAGTCCCACAATTTTGTTTGATCCCATCTTATAAAATTTGTGTTGGTTTTCTTTGATAATACACATATTTATAATAAATCATGGGAATACCACACTAAACATGTGAAAAAGTTATATAAATAATTATTGAGAACAATCATTTTTATGTAAAAATATCCAAATGTGCTTTTGGGAAATAAGAATTCGAGTATTTGGTTCATATTGTTTTAAAGGAAGGAGTGAAGTTGGAGCCTCAAAAGATGCAGCTATTACAAAATGACCTATTCCTAAGAAAATCAAGGTTCTTAGAATATTTTTTAAACTTACATGATATTATTGATCATTTGTTAAGAATTATGCATGCATTTCAAGTCCACTCACATATCTCTTGAAGAAAATATCATTTATATGGAATGATGAGGCTACTTTGGAATTCTCTCTTTCAATGGATGCCATGTCTTCTACACCAACATCGGTTGCACCTAATTTTGGTAAAACATTCATAGTAGAGTGTGAGGCACTAGGACAAGGAATTTATGTAACATTAACACAATAAGGGATATCATTGGCTTTTAAAAGCAAGTAATTCAAATAAAATATTTGGTGAAATTCAAGGAATTCACTTTTGTTAATAGGTTTATGTCACACGATGATGCAGGGGCATTAGGCACTAGCCAGCAATGTAGGAGGTTTTGTCCACATGTTGTGGCTAGGAGGGTTAGAAAACATTTGAGTTGTAACAGCTAGGTGTCAATACCTCAGCTGACTGTATTACTTAGACTAGTTAGAGTTGTAGGAGTCGAACAGTTTCAGTTAGTTGAATTATTATAATTAGACCTTTTTATTTCTAGAACGGTCCTCTCAGAGGAACCGAAGAGCCATATGTTATGTATATAAATTTTAATTCCTCGGATGAATAAAAGTAGAGAGGGAAGAGAAGAGTAGAGAGGGGATTTCTGCAATAAACCTCTGTGTGTGAACAATTGTTTCCAGTTAAATGATTTCCAAGCTTAGTTTCCATTGAATTATCTCGAACTACTAATTGTGAAGAATTGTTTAACTGTGAGGCGATTGGGTACTGATAATTCCATTCTTCTGTCTTTGAATTCCCGTAAATTGTTGGATAACCCTGTGAACTCACCCCACCCGAAGGCGAGGTCTGTGTAGAGAACCGGGGTCGTGAAAACTGTTCAAATATAAAAATCTCGCTTAATAAAGAGACAAAATTGTTGTGCTTTCGGAACCTGACCCGAGGATTGGACATGAGTTAATAAACAAAAGGATAGCGGAACCAGACTTGCACCCGTGGTCAAGCCCTCTACCAAAACCACGAGCGGAATCACAAAAGCGGGTTGCCCATATCGCACCGCTTTTGCGGAGTAGGCGGTATTTCCTATTCGCGAGCGATTCCATAGGGAATGCGACACGTGGTGAAGTGACCCCCGGAAAACCACCGTTTAACCCGCGCCATCGCACGTTAAAGCCCAACGTTGGAAGCCGAGCGAAATTGCCAAGAGTCGTTGATTTGGAGAAGGGCCATCGGACGGTGGTCGCACGTTGAACTTGCCCGGAGGTTAACTAAGGTGTGCGGAGGATAGCCAAGTACGATATGAGTGTTTGATTGGTTATTGATATATATAGGTGGGGCCGGAGTATAATGAAATTGTTTAATTAAACGATTGGCGGATAATTAGCATAAGTTTGGAGCGTGATTGTTGTAAGGCTGGGTGGTGAAATATAGAGCCGAAAGTTCATTACAAGTTATTAATTTAAAAATAAACGTGGAGTATAAATACAAAGTGTTGAAAGTTAAACATTGGTTATAAGGCTTGGAGATAATATAAAGTTAGGAATATAAATTAAAGTCCAACCATTGTGGATAGTATTTATTTATCAAATTCTACGAATTTGATAAATAAACCCGAAGAAAGAAGAAGTCAATTAAGACTCAGGCTGGAGGAAAAGAACGGGGTACACCAAGGGAAAATGCTGACAGAGCGATTGTAGACACACCAGCTCTCCTTGGGAGTCCAATTTCAGTTTTGTTGCGTCACACGATGATCTCTCTTCTCTGGCATTTACTTGTATTGAAGATCACTATTCTAGGAATAAGGAGTTATTTTCTCCAAAAATAACCCTAGCCAAACATTGACAATGCATCAAGGATATCTTTCTATGCTTCATAGGCACATTTGTTCTACTTCTAAATCATGTCTTGGAAGTGGTTGTTGTGCTGGAAATTATTCACCAGTTGGTTTCATACCAAAGTCTTTTTCACATTTTCAGCATCCAGTACATGAAAAAGATAATGGTTTAAAACAACATAAATATTTGAAATTTTGCAAGAATTGTCTGGCACACTTTGAATATGAATTTTGAATTCAAGTGCATGATGTTGTATAGGATCAAGTGTCATTTTGAATACCAAATGTTTCACAAGAAACTTCTCAACATGCTACCCTGCAGTAAGGATTAAATGACAATATTTCATCAACTATTTCCATAATAAAATTGCACCTCGGCCATAAGACTAAACAACTACAAATGTTGTAGATCTAACAAGACCACACAATCAAATGTATTCCACAAGGCCAATACTGTATGAAAAATGAAAAGGAGTTTGCAACCAAAAATACCTTAGGCAAATAATTCAATTAGATACACCAAACCATCAGCAAAAAGGAAAACTAGCCTACTCAAAAGGCAAGCGTTTACCTCCTTCGACAAAATTTTGAGTTCCGAAACAAGGGCCTTTATTGTCTTGTCAATGCCCCTAGTAATTTGAACGGGGTTTGCACCTGCTGCAACAACCTAAACAAAAAGGTTTCATTTCAAATTATTTTCCACAAATTTAAGATACAACCATTGTCGGTTTTGTATTTCCTAACAAGCTCATAAATTTTGACAAAAGAACCAAATTTTTTTAATACCTGATAGCAATTTTTTCACTCAAAAACTATCTTAGACTCAATAAGCCCAACCCAAAACTAAAAAACCAAACACCATAAGACCCTACAAAAATGAATAGATGATCTTAATCCGGTACTATCGACAAAAAGTTACCTTTACACCCTCACTTATTAAACCCTGTGCTGTTGAATTTTAACTTCAACTGCTGCAGCAGAAGGACGGATGCAGCAACAACATTTTTTTTGGAGGTTGCTTGCATGCCATCCAGAAATTTAATTCAGCATTTAAAATTCCTGCAAGTTTTTTTTGTAGACGGCCGTAGCCATATTTCTGTACAGGATTGTATTTAAACACAACAACCAGCATTAACGCAATTCACCAACCGGAAATTTACCCGACAGTTTTGTAAATTCAAAAGGAGGACATGTGGAGCATTAATATTGGATCGCATGAAATTGAAGGGAATCTGAAAACCTGAAAACCGGACTCGAATTTTTTATAAGGCACATTGGATTGAGAATTCACGTTACAAATTAGGCAGACGTCAGCATCCCATTTTGGAACGCGAATTTGGTTTGAAATTAAATCTATTCGGACTTTTGAAGTCCGACGGAAAGGGTTCTTTAATGTTTTGATAATTTAATTTTATGTATGCTTTAATATATACATATGTTTTAAACATATGTTATATATATATCATATATATATATATATATATATATATATATATATATATATATATATATATATACATATGTTATATATATATTATATGCGAAATGAAAGGTGGGCCATAGAATTTAGTTTTAATTTTATTTTTTTTTAAAAAGGGTTTATTATAATATGTTTTATATGTTTCGGCATATAAAAATAAAAAGGTCGAAAAAGCTTGGTAGTTTTTTTTATAGACAGTACGTAAATTTTTTATTACATAGCAGTGTGTAAAAAGTGAAAAACTGAGTGTAACTTTTTGAGTGTGTATGCACAACAGTGCGAAAGGGAAAAACACAGCAGAGTGTTTTAGAGGCAGAGTATGTTTGTTTTGAACAGACAGTGAGTTGGTTTTATGCACTGCGTTTTGTAGCAGTCATAATTTTGTAATCCCTCTCAGTGAGGAAGAAGTGTAATAATTTTTTTTTGAGTTATTGAAGGGAATAGAAGTTTGTTTTCAAAGTATTGAAACTCTGTCTCCTGTCAAAGAAATTTTTATTTTCTCTATGTTAGAGGAAGGGAGATTTATTCTCCATTCATTGTTCTAGAATTTTTCAATATTCCAACATGTGAAAGAACAACAGATGTTGTGGTTCCATCCCCAGCTAAATCATTTGTCTTTGCCGCAGCTTGCCTTACCAACTTGGCCCCAATATTTTCAACTGGGTCCTCTAATTCAGCAAATAAAAAGGCCAAAACCATAGCATTGAGATACATTTCATTACACTGTCAATAACAATAAAATTTGACTCAGCCATAACCCTTTCCTTTTATTGTTGTGAAAAGCTTTATGCATTACTCTAATGTGGCTAGTCCATAGGCCAAGTAGACCACTGGGTAACAAATATGTTTCCTTTCACTTTTGAGTTTTCAAATTATGCCTACCAAATCTAAGACATTTAAGAGGGGGAACTAATACAACGTTAAAAAGAAAACTAGAGCACACATCTACAAATTACCTCCTTAGCTACTGTCACACCATCATTAAATATTTTCGGAGAACCATGCTTGCTCTCCAAGACAACATTTTTCCCTTCGCCCCAAGGGTGACTCCAACAAGATCAGCAAGTTTGTTCACACCGCCTGCAAGAAAAATTGACAATGCTTTCGGTAAGTGTGCAATTGAATGCCAGACCATATGCCAAAACAACCCTCCATGAAAAATTAAAATAACACATTAAAATCGAATATAAGTGGACAATGAAAGATCCACCGCAGTGAAGTTTCACGTGCAGGTGACCTTCCTTTAAACATAATTTTTTCTCTGACCTGCAATTTTTTTGTCACTGAGCCATCCTTGTTGAAGTACAACTCCTTTTCCATAGCTCTTGTATTAACTACCTTCTATCTGTCGCGTAATCTCAGAGTCCCTCTTCTTCTTGAGCGATTAAAGGAAATGGGTGAAAAAACTGAAAGAGAAGACAATTGTCTGCCATAATTATCAAACATTGCACCCAACTTCTTCCCCTTTCCATTGTTACCCAATGAGGTAGATGTGGAAATTGTTGTCATACTGCCCAAAGAAGAGACCATCTTCTCTTATCCTGAATATAGAATTACAAGATCTTCATATTAGTATGAACCTTAAAAAACATGACTCCCATTGCTAAAAACCACTTTTAAGTTGTAACAGGCAAACTAAACAACTATCACAACTTTTGGCAACTTATGGAGCATTAAGAGAGAAACAACCAAAGATAAATACAACCACAATCCTCATTTTAATGAGACCGGACTATATATTTGCATTAAGATAATAGAAAGAAATCACGACTATATTAAGGCCAGCACAAAACAATCTTTAACCAGTGTCTCTCGCGGCCTTCACGTTGCCATGCTAGAGGTTGCATATTTTAAATTTAAATTCTTGACCTCTCGTGCCCATCTATGAATGCATCCAATGGGATATCTACATCAAATGCTCCTTTATATCCCCAAAAAAAAATTCCCTACTACAAGAGCACCAGTATTGATGGATCACCCCACACCATCCCACCCACTAGAAACGGTGAAAAGAAAACCCGAGAAAAATTCTGAAATATCTCAAGATGACTATATGGGTCGTTCTTATGAATCAACCAACCATTCAGAACATGCTCATCAATCCAAACCATGAGTATTATGTGACAATATTCAAGCAGGCACTGAATCGGATTTCTGAAGCTATGTTAGAGAAACCCTAAACTCTCACTGAAAATAGGTGAAATGTGGCACCACTCGGAGATTGACATGTGCCAATTGGTACAAGTGGTAGAAAATTGGCATGCTCAAACAACGAGGTGATGCAGGAATGACATGAGGGAGAAAATATCAGAAAAGCCCCAAATCTGGAAAACTAAAGCTCATCACCAACCTGAGATTGACAACTTTACATGATGTAACCTATGAAATCGTAAATGGAGAAATCATAGTAACAATAAAATAACCTATGTAACAATAAAGTCAGATTCATCCTGGGAGTGGTAATGGGAGAAATCATAGTGAACAACAGGAAACATGCAGAGTTGCTTACAATCAAATAGATGAAAAAAACACATACAAAAAACCTAGATAATAATCATGAACAAGCTTAATATTGAATTATGAACTGTAAAGGAACTTACAAAATGTGACATTACGAACCTGGTCAAGCGCACAAGAAAAAATATCCTGGACATGACCTTGGTTGACATGTTGTATTTGTTGGAACACCTAATCCTACATGGGTAGGTGTGGAATGCGAAAAGTCACAATGGAGTCCAAGTGACCTTGGAATATGAAACCAAGAGTCACACCATTGTACTATAAATGTACATCTTTGTATAATGGAAAATAAGAAAGCCTCACGCTTATCTTTCATTGTGTGTTGAGTCTCTTGTGTGTGTGTTATTCTTCCTCATACACCATGTGTGTGCTTCAACATGGTGTTTAACATGGTATCAGAGCAGGCGATTCCTGACCCTGCTCCAAACTGAGTGAGCCATTTGTGTTTATGGCCTGTGCATATCTGCAAAAATTGTTGATAATTTTTGCAGCATTCAGAGTTTTTGTAGCAGTGTTTTTGCTGCCATTCAGAAGTGTTTTGAAGAAAGAGCAGCATTCAGAAATTGGTTTGAAGGAGGAGTAGCACTCAGAAATTGGCAGCATTGTGCATCTAAAGGTTTTCTCACTACTCATTTTCTCTGCATTTTCTGCCTTTAATTCTGCCTTTGAAGAGATGCTAGAATATTGTTCAAAGTGGGGTTTTGAAGAAGTTTTTGGTTTTACTGCAAAAGAATTCTGAGTTTCTACTGGATTTTTCTGCTGCTATAATATTCTGAAAAGTCTTGAGTTTTTTGTAAAAATTCCTAAGCTTCTGGATTACATATTTTCTATTGCTGGACTACTGAAAAAAAAATTCTGAGTTGTTTTCAAGAATTCTGGAATCTCTCTCTGTTGTTTTAAAAAAATAAATAAAAAAAAAAAAAAAAATTAAAAAAAAATAAAAAATAAAACCCCAACTGTTCCTGGCCTTTCGACCTTCCCCACATCTCTGCAACTGCAATACGCCCTCACCATATCTACAACGCTCTACCTCTCAACTCACCTCTCCACACTCCCAACGCACCTGCAAACGCTGACCTAACTGCACACTCCACGACATTCCAAGCTCTACGCAGACACCTCACCACTCGACCCTCTACCCAAAACTCACAATCTGCTAACTCTCCCCACCTCTGCCCATGGGCTTCAACGCACAGACCCCGCTCCATTTATCGGCATACACCTTACTCCATACGCACTCCCTATTTCCTATCAACTCTCCCCTACAGCGCTCTCCCCCTGCTCGACTACCCCCCTCACAGCAGCGCCCTCTACCTAAGCTACGACCCCCCTCGACCTATCTCTCCCAACCCCTGCCTACTGTACAATTGCTCTCCCACTCAACTGCTCATCCCACCCCACCTACGGCCCTCATGCTCAACGCTCCCTCACTGTTACACTCCACGGCTCCCACGCTGCTCCAACCGGCCGCCACTCAACCCCTAGACTACGCTCCCACTCTGTCTCTCCTTTCCCATGGCCTTTCGGCCTCCCCTCCCTCTCCATTACAATACGGCTTTTCATATTTAATAACCCCCCTCTCCATTACAATACGCTCTCCATATTTCGTTTTAAAAATTTTTATACACCCCCCCATATAATTAATACTACCCCTCCCTTTCCACTAAAATTAATACCCATTTTTAATTAATTTCTTTTTAATAATCCCTTTTAATTAATCCTTTTTTAATAAAAAACTTTTTAATATGCCCCCCTCCAATATAAATTTCCT
The DNA here is from genome assembly GCA_034641835.2 of Pinus albicaulis. Classification (NCBI taxonomy): domain Eukaryota; kingdom Viridiplantae; phylum Streptophyta; class Pinopsida; order Pinales; family Pinaceae; genus Pinus; species Pinus albicaulis. Next base: position 771,620,376 of record CM076575.1, on the reverse strand, counting down.
CCCTCCCCTCCCATTTCAATAAATTTTCCACTTTTTAAAATTTCTTCTCCTTTAATTAATCCCTTCCCCCATTATAAAATTCCCTTCCCTTTCTTTTTAATTTTATTTTAATATAAGTTTCCCTCCCCTTTAATTAAATTCCCCTCCTTTTAAATTAATTCCTTATTCCCATTTTTATTTAATCCCAATTAATTTAATTTTTAATTAATTAATTTTAAAAAAAAAAACAACAGAGAGAGAAAGAGCAGAAAGAGAGGAAGAAGAGAGGACATGAACAGCAGAAATGAAGGAAATGACATGTGAGCACATGGACTATATTTAGAGAAAATTGCAGATTTGACATTGTGTGATTTGTGGCATAAGAGTGATTTTTTGAATAATTTCACATTTGAAGACAAGTTTGCCATTAGTTTTTAAACAGCTCTTTGAAGAGAAATTTCAGCTGCCTTAAAGGCCCTTTTCACTAGTGTTTTCAGCTGCACATATTTTGCAGAAATATTGTATTAAAGTGACATTGATTTGCATCTTCATTCAAGACTTGAAGTGTATTTGAGTTGAAAAATTTTTGATTGCCCTCCATCATTTGAGGAGCGCACTTTGTACTTTAAGAATTTCTTCAGTCATTTGTATTTGTTGAGTCACATTGTAAACGGGTGCATTTTCGGTTGTAGCCGACACCCTTTCATTTGTTTTGAGCCTAAGTTGTTGAAAATGGCCAAAATCAATGAGGTATTAGAGTTGTTGAATAACCTCATTCTTTCAAATGTTGATGAGATGATAAAAATGGCCCGAGGATCTTACAATGCTAGTTCAAAGTTGTTTACAAGATGCACAAGAAAAGATTGAGTTTTTGCAGTTGGAATCTCAGCTTCAACAAGATGAACTTCAACAAAAGATTCACCATTCTGAACGTATTTCTATTCATAAGATTGAGAAAGACTCCCATCAGTAGCAAGTTAGTAAAGTTGAAGTCGATTCCCATTCAGTTCCTTCTACTAGAGCAGATGTACATGCAGATGCAGCAGCTCAGCCTGCACTTCTCAAGCCCATCATCAGACCTTGGGAAGAGATTGGCCACAACAAGCACAAAACTTCTCTTGGATATGACAAGGATGTGTCCTTTCATATTCTAGACTACACAAAGCCCATCATATTTTAGAGTGCCAGATTCCTGTATGACAGTTCACCTGCAGCTATTCCAGATCCCGTTCTACTTCCACAACAAAAGATTGAAAAATGCCAACACTGTGATAGAGTTGGCGATATGAAAGATCACTATTTTGATCTTCATCCATGCAAGAATTGTGGTCGACACACTCATTCTTCAGACAGATGCTTCAGAAACAAGCCTCCTGCAAGAACCAAGATTCATATTGGATGGATCTCTTCTTGGCAATGGGCATCAGTAGCCAAGAAGATGTTTAAGTCACATGTCAGAACATGTTCTCAGATATTGAGCAAACTTGCAGTTGAGTTTTCGCCATCAGCTCACCTTGTCCCTAACAGGGGGGAAAATGGTGGTCATATACAAGCTTCGACGTCAGATCAAGCGAGCCTGAGCCACAATCTCTCATTCCATGTTCAGAGTTGTAGCTAGAGACACAACAATTCAAGCGAGCCTGAGCCACAATTCATCATTCCAGATTCAGAGATGTAGCTAGAGACACGGATGCCCATGAGCATGCCTTTGGTTGGTGGATAACCTTAAACCATCATTTTTGGTTGGTGGATAACCTAAAACCATCATAGGTAGTAGACTTCCCTTCTTTTAGGTTGAAGGTCTCCCTTTCATATATGAGGAACACTTCCTCTAGCAGAAGCCTTCAACTTCTTGCTAGCTTTGGTTGAGTTCCAGGAAATGCTTCAAAGCATTCCAGAGTTGTTGGTAATCCTAAAACCATCACGGGTAGTAGACCTCCCTTCTTTTAGGTTGAAGGTCTCCCTTTTTTTATGAGGGACAATTCCTCTAGCAAAAGCCTTTAGCTTCCTGCCAGTTTTGGAAGAGTTCCGGGAACTGCAACAAGTTTTGCGTTCCAGTGTTTGTGGTCATCCTAAAACCACCTCTTTTTCCCAACATTTCAGAGAGTTGATTCAGCCCAAGTGCTGCCATGTATACCTTGCAGATTTGTATTACAACTCTTTTCTTGGACTCACACATACCCCTTCGGATTCAGGGGGGATGTTGGAACACCTAATCCTACATGGGTAGGTGTGGAATGCGAAAATTCACAATGGAGTCCAAGTGACCTTGGAATGTGAAACCAAGAGTCAGACCATTGTACTATAAATGTACATCTTGTATAATGGAAAAATAAGAAAGCTACACACTTATCCTTCATTGTGTGTTGAGTCTCTTGTGTGTGTGTGTTCATCTTTCTCATACCCCATGTGTGTGTTCAACATGGTGTTTAACGGTATTGCTCATGATGCAAGAGGATTTGTACCTGCACTACCAAGTCGATCAAAATCCATCATTATCTATACAATAAATACAAGTAATTGATGTAGTATTTTTTACTCTAAGATGCATTCTTATGATAATGTTAGAACATATGTTGAAAATTTCAAAACATACCTAAATAAGCTCCTCTTCGTTTCAAGAACAATTTATTGGAGTCGCATGAACTTGGAACAAGCCTCCCACGATCTGAAAGAGTAGCAACTAAGTCAACGGTGACTTTTTTGTTGCTACGCTGGATCGAGGGAGGTTTGCTCCAAGATTAAATCGCTCCAATAAATTATTCTCTACTAAACAGGGCCAACCACGTGAAGGTGGAAGCTCTTATGGCCCCTCCCCACATCACTCTCAATTCCCCAATACCCAATCTATATTTCATTTTTTACTTTCATGAGCATAAAAAAAAATATTCAATAACTAATAAAAAAACAATTCAACAAAAAGTACACAAGGAAACATTGCAATTAATGTTTGACATAAAAATAGTATGATAAATGAGTTTTTTATATAACGCAAAAAACGTTCCAAGTATGGTAACGTTTGTCTTATAATAATACAATATTTTACATTGTCAAATTTTCTTTTCTTCTTCCTATTTTTAAAGCTCCTAATTACATCATCAATATCATCGTGCTCTGCTCCTATTTCGTGCCTTTCAACCCGCACTGCTGACCTAGTTGCTTATTCACGATGTCTGGGCTCATCCAGTGACGGGGCATCGCCTACAAAAACAGATAATATTAAATTTTAATTGTCAGTTTTTAAATATCATTGAACTAGTTCGGTAATATTAATAAAAAAAAATTGCAATGATATTATTTACCTGGTGCACCAGTTGTCGCCGCTGACCTAGTTGCGTAGTCACGATGTCTGGTCTCATCCAGTGACGGGGCATCGCCTACAAAAACAGATAATATTAAATTTTAATTGTCAGTTTTTAAATATCATTGAACTAGTTCGGTAATATTAATAAAAAAAATTGCAATGAGATTATTTGCCTGGTGCACCAGTTGTCGCCGCTGACCTAGTTGCATAGTCACGATGTCTGGTCTCATCCAGTGACGGGGCATCGCCTACAAAAACAGATAATATTAAATTTTAATTGTCAGTTTTTAAATATCATTGAACTAGTTAGGTAATATTAATAAAAAAAATTGCAATGAGATTATTTACCTGGTGCACCAGTTGTCGCCGCTGACCTAGTTGCGTAGTCACGATGTCTGGTCTCATCCAGTGACGGGGCATCGCCTACAAAAACAGATAATATTAAATTTTAATTGTCGGTTTTTAAATATCATTGAACTAGTTCGGTAATATTAATAAAAAAAATTGCAATGAGATTATTTACCTGGTGCACCAGTTGTCGCCGTTGGGACTATTGCCCTATCTTCCTCTCTGGTGGTAAGATCCTCAAGGGAAACATTCTCTGTCATTTAAACAAAAAACGTTATAAGGACAACCATCAAGGTATAATTAGAAAAAATTATAAGTGGAAATTAATTACCGTCATGGCCCTCACTGATAGTAGCATTTCTGGGCTCATCCAGTGACGGGGCATCGCCTACAAAAACAGATAATATTAAATTTTAATTGTCAGATTTTAAATATCATTGAACTAGTTCGGTAATATTAATAAAAAAAATTGCAATGAGATTATTTTCCTGGTGCATCAGTTGTTGCGGCTGACCTAGTTGCATTGTCACGATGTCTGGTCTCATCCAGTGACGGGGCATCGCCTACAAAAACAGATAATATTAAATTTTAATTATCAGTTTTTAAATATCATTGAACTAGTTCGGTAATATTAATAAAAAAAAATTCAATGAGATTATTTACCTGGTGCACCAGTTGTCGCCGTTGAGACTGTTGCCCTGTCTTCCTCTCTGGTGGTAAGATCCTCAAGGGAAACATTCTCTGTCATTTAAACAAAAAACGTTATAAGGACAACCATCAAGGTATAATTAGAAAAAATTATAAGTGGAAATTAATTACTGTCACGGCCCTCACTGATAGTAGCATTGTCGGCCTGGTCCCCACTACAATGATCAGGTTGCACGTGAGGATCATCTACATCTGGCTCTAAAACTGGGTTATTTGCCTTGTCGGTAGTGCTGCTCCCCTGATTTAAACAAAGTTGTTAGACATTAAATTTATGGACGAAAACAAAATATTGAAAGGTTAATGTTTTACCTTATCAGGCATTCTGGATCTTGGGACCTGCCCCAAGCTTCTGCGACGTTCAACTACAGCTTGATAGCCAAAATGGAAAGCGATATTTTTATCTTCCTCTGTAGTTTCTGTTCCGAAGTCATCACCCTACATTACATATGATTGTGTATTTTTAATCATATCTGATAGGATTACAAAAACGTTGGAAGGCGATACAATTAATTATAAGATGTTTAGCTACTTAATTACAATTCTTGCAGCTAATTTCAAGTAGCCACCCTGGCCGAGCTTGTGATGACCCTTTTTCTCAATCCTAGCTTTGGTTGCCTTTGAGGTGTCAGGCAACCTAGCATCAAAAGATTGAAGTCAGATATGACGTAGCACACTTTTATTTTAGACATAAAGAAAAATAAAGCTATTGAATTAAAGTTGTAATTTACCTTGCGGGTCCAGTTGGCATTTTTCCTTCTTTCTTTGCCCTTTTCTCTTTTCCGTCATGGATGAGTGCTCTCCACTCACTCTCTGAAACTGTGAGAGGGTGCTCATATCTAGGGTTAAATTGCAATTGCGTCCTATAGGTGTCCCTGGTATATTTCAAATATTTGTCGGCTACCTGAGCCACCGCTTTTCTGTCAAATGTACCGACCCCAAAAAGGGCTTCTAGATAATCTAGAAGTTATTTTTTCAGGTTGGAATTATGGGAACTCCACCCTGTATGTATGGTTGGGCCAAAAATTACCAACGCATGGCTCTCCAGAATCCTGTAGAAATCATTGTTTCCTACACAGAATAAAAATAAATAAAAAAATATTATCATTAATTTAAAAATAAAAATCATGATAAATATGTTTTAGATAAAGTACATGAAATAGTTAAAATATTAAAATTTACCTGGGAGTTGTACATGCTTTATAGGGACACCCTCATCGCTCACCAACAACGTGCCATTAATGGTCCCTGTGGAGCTGACACGTAGTTGGCCATATCAGCCTCATCATTGCCAACACGTTCAGCGGTTGGCTGGGTGTCTGCTTGGGCAGGGTGTGTTTCTTGGCTGGCACCTAAAGGAGTAGAAGGTGTACGAGAGGGTTGCTGGGAAATCTCTTGCCCTTGTGTCCCACTACCACCAACATCGAGTTCAGCAAGTGCCAAAAAATGCTACATACAAAAGAAATTTTTGTTAGTTTAGTGCAAATGCCAGAAAACGCTACATATAAAAGAACTTTTTGTTAGTTTAGTCAATGTAAAAATTAAAAATCAAACTATCACAATTCATCTCATGCAGAACAAAAAAAATATCCTTTTGAATTTTTATTATTACCTGATATCTTTCTAGCTGGCTCATAAGATGTTTTATCCTCTCTTCTGTTTCAGGTGTTTGAGGTGCGTCTATCAAAGTATTAAATTCCGACCTTGCATCTCATGCCTTTTTTCGCAACAAGAACACTGGAGATAGGGATGAAGAAAGCTCTTCCTCAAAGAGGGAATCATTAGGCGTACCATGGCTAGGTGTCTGCATATTTGAACAAAATTAATATTATTTCAATTATGTAAATAACTAAAATACTTGAAGATATAGCAACGCTGGCACTTTACATGTTCTTCTGTTGGCCTCTTTCCGCGATCATCCCGTCTCGGGGTTGCTCTTGTACTGCCCTGATCAGTCTGCCACATTGCAATAAAATTATAAATGTAAAAACTTGAAAACAATATCTAACTTGAAAACACAAAATGAAAACTGAAATTATTTCTAATAAGACACCGGAAGACAGAGTTAGAGTTTCAAATATGCCTTGCATTGAATTCAGTCCTGGAAACATGTCATTGCACATTAAGGCACCCAAACAAGAGACGTGTTGACAATGAAGACCTTATTGAATATATTGTTGGAGAAACTTCTAGTAAACTTGTTGTGAAGACCTTGAGGACATTTTTGGAGCAACATTGTTGAAGCTGATGGTATAGCATTGTTGGAGACGATCTTCAAGGGCCTTGAAGTGAAGCTTTTGGAGCAACTATTGAAAAATCCTTAGAGCATTTAAGTAAGGCACTTTCTATCTTCCATCACCTTTTTCCTTTCAATATCCTTTAAACGATTTTGTTGATATTTAATGTTTGAAACTATGTTGCTAGGAAACGTGGGTTCAGGGACGGGGACAGGGACGACATTTTTTGAAACAGGGTGCGTGGGTTCGTCTAGGTATTTTTATATTAATATATATTATAATTTATATATCATATATAATACTATATTTTCTAAATTATAATTTATAAATTATAAATTTAATGACACTAATATAGTAATTCGTAAATTACTAATAATTTATAAATTTTAAACTTTAAATATTTAAACATGCACATCATTCAACATTCAAGTTTCAACATTCACATGTGACATTTGTCATTGAAATTTCAAAATTTCTAGTTCGATAATATCATGATTCATATATGATATCAAGTGCAAATTGGAGCTTAGTTTACATATTAATAAATTATAAGAAATTAGAATCATGATTCAAAATTTCAAAATATATGTCCATTGTCATACTAAATTCAAAATTTGCCTCAAGGCATCTCCAAATGGAAAAATGTAAACATGAACTAGGAAATTTTGATATACTAAAATAAAAATAGCTAAAGCCTAATAGTGAGCAATGGCTTCCTCAAGCCATATCATCAGCATCCATGTCATCAGCATCACTTAGATCTTCACTTAGCATGCTCTCCAAGTAGGAATCACTCTCATCTTGAGGCTCTAGCTCATCCATAGCAATTTGAGGATGGATGTTTGTGGTAAGTCTACGCTTTCGTTGGGTAAGTTATGAACTTATGATTCATGGATAGGTAGGTATGTTTTAAGGTTTAATTTTTTTTTTTTTAAGTTTTAACTTCCCCCTTTATAATTGACTATAGCCTATGGGGTTGGATAGGCTACTTTGTCCTCCCTTGGGAAATTTAATTATAAGAGAACATTACAATTGGAATACTATTCACTTCCACTGTTGTTTTGTATAATATTTCATAGTAGTCCCAAGGCAGAAAATTCACAGAATTAAGATCCAAGAAACCTTTGGTTAAGAGATTAAATTTCTGTTACATTTAAATTCTTCACCAGTAACTACTCTGTCTAAACCATGCCTAGTATGATAGATATGCTATTTGTCCAGTTTTGCATCATAGTCATAGTAGCTACAACACCTTTGGTGTGAACAAATAATCCCTCTTGGAAATTAGGCTGTGTATGTCCAGATTGTATTCGATCAACCCCATGCCAATAAACTTGTAGGAAGCATTTTATACATCTACTATAACAGAGCTGTAACTTTAATGTCTAAGACTTCTTTACCATTAAAAAATAGACATGTTTATTTCTGAGGTTTGATCTTTCTAATTATGCCAGACTAATTCATCCAAATAGCATACCAATTCATTTGAATCATTTAATTTTTAACTCTTAAGTTTTAAAATTTAATTGTAATTTGTATGTTTTAAAAAATAGTTAGAAACAATACCATTTAAAAACTAGGGTTCTCAGTCCTTGGCATTCCTTCACCTGGACCTAGGGGCACACTAGAATAATTTCACACTAAACCATGCAAACTTAAAAGTAACTTAATAGATCCATAAAGTAATAATAATCATAATTCCTAATTTCCTATTGTACGATATGATGCAAATTATTCAAACATGAAGCAATGAAGACATGCAATGTCCGAATTTCAAGATTGATGAACCAATACAAGAAGTTAGAAACTACAACTTTGATTCAATACTCTGTGTCCTAACTCCAGGAAGGAATCTAGTTTGTAGTACAGAACATGCATCGTGTATTATCCATTCTTAATTGACAACAACTAAAGGACATCTACCTCATCAATTCCTTCCCATTTTGTGTTTTTATGTTATATTCCTTATAAAAGTGTCAACTTTCTCTCAAAGTAAGCAACCACTGAATAAAATAAAAAATAGTTGAGATATGATTGAGAAATGGTCATTTATTTCTTGAAAGGATCTTCACAATTTCTTTGGTTGTTTTTTATCTCAAGAAACAAGAAATGACCTAAGAAACTATCGTGATGTAATATAAGAAACAACACGGTGCAATGGCCATTTTCAAAGCCAAATGATGTCCATTGAGGACATGGCCTTTATTTGGTTCCCGTTTCATAGGAGTTTTGGGTAGAAATGGAACTTTGTTGTACCATTTCCAGTAGTAAAAAGGGAAAACCTTATTTTTCCATGGGAAATAATTTACCTTTCCTTTTTCAAGATAATCTAAATCACAAAAAATATGAACTATACTGCACACATTCTTGGATAATGTGAAAGTGGAAAAGGAATACCCTACACAAGTGATGCACACATGTATGATTTGAATGTAGGGTTTTTAAAGCAGGGAGAAATAATGGCTGCCAAATTAATAAGCGTTTCTTTGGGAAAAATTTAAATCTTGTATTGGGTGATGAAGATAATAGAGGGTATTGAATCTTGATTCTTGACATCTAGAGAGAACCCTACAGCCTAACACAATCCAATGGAATTGACCAAAAAAACCCAAATAGAGTCAACCCTACTATAGGAGGAAGGGTCTGCAGTAAGAACTTACCATTTTGCAAGAGCTGAGGGTGAATGATGTTTTGCAAGAGCTGAGGGCGAACGCTGAGGGCGAATGCAGGGAAAATGCTGTTCTGCAAGAGCTCAGGGAAAATGCTGAGGGCGAATGCTGTTCTGCAAGAGCTCAGGGCGAATGCTGAGGGTGAATGTTGTTCTGCAAGAGCTCAGGGCGAACACTGAGGGCAAATGCTGTTCTGCAAGAGATGAGGGAAAATGCTGAGGGCGAATGCTGTTCTGCAAGAGCTCAGGGCGAATGCTGAGGGAAAATGTTGTTCTGCAAGAGCTCAGGGTGAATGCTGTTCTGCAAGAGCGGAGGGCGAATACGCTCGTGATATCAGATGTTAATGTAGCTATTGTGACAGATATAAGTTTCGTATTTTTAATAAAATAATTTTTATGTAGTGTGCATATAAGTTTCATATTTTTATGTAGCACACATATAAGTGTCGTTATACCAACAGCGGAAAAAGCATCGCTATTGTGATGGATGCCTCCAAATGTCGCAATTGCGACACTTAGACATTGTGTTGCACTTGCGACGTTTGGAGGCAACCGTCGCAATAACGACGCTTTGGGGCATAGTGTCGCAATTGCGACGTCTTCCTCCAAACGTCGCAATTGCGACACTTTGTCTAAGTGTCGGTATTGCAACACTTTTCTATAAACGTCGATATAGTGACGATTTCGGGCGGGATTGAAAAAAATTGGGGAAATTTCTGACATTTGATCAAAAGCATCGGAACCAAGTGTCGAAATTTCTCCCAAATGTACTAGTGTTATGTAATTTTATGTCTTCATATGTAATAAGTTGAACTTTAGAAGCTGTTATCTCCACAAAGCCACCACCCTTCCTTTCAGAGGTGTTTTCCACAACATTTTCAGTGTAAAATCATGTTATAAGTATATCCATCAGAAAGAGCTTTCTAACAGTATATTATACTCTCAAAACTGACTCCTGGATTGAAAAATATGCCTAAGTGAACAAAGGTCCTCAATAGCTTAACTTTATCCCTTTTCTCATTTGTCCCTTAGACTTTATTTCATATAATTTTGAAGTTTTTTATTATAAAACCGCTTTTCTTCCGATCCAATCACATCATCGCAATCACACAGTCCCGATTGACCCACCTCTGACTAACAATCTCCGATGCGATTAAGTTCCTCTGATCCGATCACATCTGGACTGTTGATCTTTTCAACAATCCGAAGGTCCATATGTAATCGCATCGCAGCTTCGCAATGTCCCCATGCCCATAATTCTTCCGATGCGATTGAATCCCGATGCGCTCCACTGATTGCATCTCCATCGTCGATCTGCCCTTCCGATCAGACGGCTCACAAGCCATTGCACCATCACAATCGGCATCCCCCGCAGTTCAACTCCCGTTCCACTCCTCCTCCTATTTGCGATTGCGATTGGCCTGGGTCCCACCATAAACCCTTCCGCCCTTTCCAAAAAAAAATGGTTTTTTCCTTTGTATTCGATTATTATAATTTCATAAGTTGTTTCTTTGCAAAGTCTAAATCGCATCGCATGATTCCAAGTCTTCGCCCATCCCTTAAACCGCCTCCTCATTTCCTTTGACGTGATTAATCACCAATTGCAATCGGCATTTTCCACAGTCCTTTGCTTCCGCCCCACTCCCCTTCCGATTCCCGATTGCGATTGCGATTTACTTCCCCGGTCCCACCAAAACCTTTCCGCCTTTTCGATGAAAAATGGGTTTTCCTTTATAAAAGCGGAAAAATTATTTTAATTTGTTTTGAAAAGGATTTACCCCATTACTCCTTCGGCTTATCCTTTTACCCCTATTACACTTATTCCAATTGCATCGCAAGTTTCATTGCCTCGTTCCAATCTGCTCACCCCCTCCCCTCTTTCGATTGTGATTTGTGATCGCATATGGGCCCACCATCCTTTCCTTTTCCGTTTTTCACCCAAAAAGAGATTTTTCTTCATTTAAACAACAAATATAGTTTTTCATCGTTTTTAAAGGAATTTTCTTCAACATCTGGTTTTTATTCAAGGAGTAAAGACAGAGATAATAATTAAAGGCCGAGAACTAATTATGAACCAGAAACATCTACAACAGTGATGAAAAAGGGATCTGTTCTTCAGATTTCCTATTTTCATTTTTTGGGTGTAACAACAAACCTTCCACATGTTCAAAATGTATTTTTTCCCTAATTTTTCAGGGGCATACTGTTGGTATTTTTCCTATGTTCAGATTTTGGTTTCTGAGCTGGTGAAACAACTCCTTCTTCTGTGGACCTATCCCCCTCAAATTCTGTATATTTAATGTAATTCTCCTTCATTTGTAAAGGGGCAATAAAGTGTGGAATAAGTTGGAAATCATTTGAGGACGCTCTGCGCTCCATTTGTAACAGTTTGGCAGGGAATTAATAAAGATATGCAGCTCTGATTTTTGGGATCCCTGTGGTATGGATTTTAGCATTGTTTTTTCCTTTGTTTTCATCTGTAAATTGTTATGTTCACCATTCATTATTTCACATTTCTAGTTGAATTCTTTCAAGATAGATAGGTAGAATCCATTGTATAATGCTCTGCCTTGGGAAATTATTCAACACTCTATGTTTTCTGCTGTTTGGAAAGGATCCATCTCCTATGCCCTTTTCAGCTCCTCACCAGTCTTAACCATCTCATCATTATTTAAACCAAGTTGTTGAAATCCATGTCTACCTTGCCCCATGAAATACCCTGTATCTCTGATTTGATTCCCCAATTTCAAATTGCCCAACCCATCTGCTCCATACAACCCTGAAATTTATAAAAACATTTCTTATTATTATACCTAGCCTAAAATCAGTTTACTCTTATACTTCATTGAATATTTTTTTCAGAGAGAGCCCTCTCCTAACCTTGTAGGGCTAGCTACAAGGCTGAGCATGGTTTGAGGCTACCCTAATTTGCCTTTTTTCAGCCTAAGGTTCAAATTAGGTGCTAACATTTCTAGCGACTCCACTGGGGAATATTTAGCATAAAATACTGATCACCCCAGTAATATTTTCCATATAAATTCTTGCACTCTAGATGATGATGTTCAGAGTTTTCTAGGCTGAAATAAAACATTGTAAAGAAGAAATTTGACCACACTGGCTTCAAGGAGATACACAAGGGCCAACCCTAATCCAAATTCTCCCCCTGTGTTTGAAAATCCTAATCTTATTCCAAGAATAGTCAGAAGAAAAGAAGGATCACTAAGTCCTAGACCTATTTTCGGATCCCACACCTAGCCCAGTGAGTGGTTGTTTGTAGAAGATATTTCTTTTGATGAGTTTTTTAAGCTTTCTTTGTTCAGAAATAAATATGAGACTGCACTTGATGACACAGTTTTAGATCCATAATTTCTTGCAGATCTTGAAGTTCAAAGGGAAAACACATCAATTGATGATTATATTTTGAATTCCCCTCAGACATCTATCACTGTAACCTATATCTCCGAGCCTTCACAGTTATCAGAAACAACATTTCCTCCCCTTAATCCATCAGTATTTCCATCAACTTCAGAAGTCAATTCTCAGTTTTTTACTCCTCCATCAACACCTCCCTTGAATCCTAGTAGCACAAACCCTGTTGTAAATCCACCTTGAGCCATGGCTGCCCGATATGCACCTTTGTTTTTACCTCAGAACTTGAATGATATGCCTGCTAATTACCAAAGTAAAATACCTATCTTTGATGCCACTCAAAGCATCACAGCCCAGCATCATGTTGATAAGATGAATGACTTCTTCGATCTTCATGAGGTAGAGGCAGAAAATGTAACCACAAGATTGTTTGTCCAAAGCTTTGGAGGTGAAGTTAGAAAATGGTTTAGAGCATTACCAGCAGGCTCTATCCACACTTTGCAAGAGTTACATAGACAATTCTTAGACCGGTGGGAGGTTAAGAAAAACCCACTCCAAATCTTGTCTGAATATGAAAATATTAAAAGGAATGTGGGTGAAACTATACAGGATTATTGTGTGAGATTTAATGTTGTATATAATGCTATTCCGGCCAATCTGAAGCCCCCCATGGGGTTAGCTTTGCTCAAGTTTCAGATGGTTTCGATGCTAATATGGCATATTAGCTACGAACAAGAGATCCTACCACACTTGAAGACATGCAAAAGATAGTTGTGAGTGTTGAAGCGAATTTGCTGGCCAGAAGAGCGCGGACAAAAGATGAAAAGAGGGTAACTGTGAAAGAAGAAGCATCCCCTTCAGACAGTAAAATGGACACTTTGATCTGGAAAGTGGAGAGGATGTTTGATCGGCTGACTATTTTAGATAGACCTGAAGCAGAAATCAGGAATCCAAATTTCAGAGGACACCAGCAGCCACAATTCCGAATTAAGCAGAGGGAAAATAGAATGCAGGACCAAGCAATGCCACAGCAGCAGATCAGAACTCCATTGCAGCAAAATTTTGTTCAAGGAATGGAAACAGATGATGATGACGATCCAGTAGTTGGAGCCAACCATTTTTTCACTGTTGATGGTGCGCCCATCTTCCTCACAGAAGGTGAGGAATATACAACGATTACAAATATTCGAACATATGAAGATTTCATATTGGCCAATGATATAGTGTTAGAAGAAAAGTCTGATGATTATCAAAGAGGATACATGAACGCTTTGTCAGCATAACAGAAGCAGTATTCTTTAAGGACCAGAGATCTGCCGATCAATCCTATTCAGAAGAGAAAATAGCTGAAATCAAAAAACGATTCTTCAAATACTCAAAGAAAGGGAAAAGAGCTTGTTGATCCTTCTCCTAGCAAGGCATCCTCAGTGGCTAACATTGCAAATGAAAAGAACCAGCATAGCGCAGCAAAAGAGCAAGTAGAGAAGAAATATCCTCCCATCAAAGAGGTAGAAAAAGTCCCATATATTAATTTGGAAAATGAAATTTCTAAGCTGAAGGTGTCCATGCCCTTGATTGAGTTGGTGAAAAATAGCACTTATAAACATCAGGGGTCTAGAATTTTGCAAATAGACTCTATATCAGATATGGTAAATGCTGAAGATGATTATCTTGAACTCATTTTTGGTCCAACCATATAAGGTCAGTTAAAAGAAAGTGAAGACCCTCCCTTCCACCTGAGTCTTAGATTGCATGAATTCATTTTGCATAATGCTATGTTAGACTCTAGAGCCTCGCATAACTTGATGCCCAAAGCTATTATGGAGAAGTTGGGTCTTGATATTACCCGTAAATATCATGATTTGTATTCCTTTGACTCCGGTAGGGTCCATTGTATTGGTATTATCAAAGACTTGGTAGTATCTTTAGACCAAATCCCAGCCAAAAATGTTTTGATGGATGTAGTTGTTGCCAACGTTCCACCACAGTTTGGAATGCTTCTGTCCAGATCATGGGGTGCAAAATTGAAAGGAACCATTCAACTTTATTTCTCTTATTCCACCATTCCCATGTTCAGTCAGTTAAGAAAATTATATAGGGAGAAGAAAATGAAATACATGATCACCAGCAAAGGGAAGCCAGTCAATCATCTAATTAATGCAGTCCACACAGATCTGGAGTCATTTTTATTATATTCATATGGTGGTTTGAATGATGAAAGTGTTCAGTTGGTAGAAGTAGATGAGATACCTGAAATTTCAGAAAATTTTAGGGAAGTCCTTAAACAGTAAAAAGATAAAGCAACAAGAATTTCTGAGCTTCCTGCCTACCAGCAGCAAAGGGATAATGAAAAGCAGGAAAAGGCAGAAATCAGTCAAGATAAAGTGGAGAAAGAAGCAAAATTCCAACATCTAGAAGAAGAAGAAGAAGAAGGCCTTTGGAGCATGGATTTTGATGGAGCTGTTGGTAAGGAAGGTGCTGGTATAGGAATATGGACTTAGAGCCCTATTTTCCAGCCTGAAAAATTTCCTAGTAATGTTAGAGTATGTGCTTACAAGTTGCCTTTTGACTTCTCTAACAATGAAGTAGTGTATGAAGCTTTGATTGCAGGTTTGAAAATTTTGAAGAAGCTAAATGCATAGAGGATTTCTATCTATGGAGATTCGGAGTTGATAATCAAAAAGGTAAAAGGAGAGTATCAAGCAAAACATTCGTGATTAAGGGCCTACAGGAATGAAGTCCTAGACATTTTGAGGATGTTTCCTGAGTAAACTTTGACAGCAGTACCCCGAATGCAGAATCTTATTGCAGATTCTCTCGCCACTACAGCAAGCAATTTGAATATTCCCATGAAGTCCAGCAACAAGTTTGAAATTTATGTCAAACATCGGTTTGTTGTTCCAAATAATTTAAGGTATTGGCAAGTTTTTTGGGATTACAATGAAATCAATGATTTTTTGCAGAGTGAAAGAAAATTCAAGGATACTCCCATAGAAGGTGATCATGAGGTCGATGATCAAGAAATCAAAGCAAATCAGAAGGACGTGTTGCAGCTGAAAGACAATGTAATTCCTAGAGGTCTCATTCCTTTAGAGGATATTTTTTATCAGGATGATGTTGCAAAGAAACCAAGCTAGGTGCCTACCAATAAAGGAGTTGAAGATGTGAATCTGGGAACAGCTGACAAGCCTAAGCTTGTGAATTTATCAAAAGCATTGTCCCCTGAGGTAAAGGAACAATATGTTAAATTACTTTCTGAATTCTCTGATGTGTTTGCGTGGGATTATTCAGATTTGAAGGTGTATGAAAAAAATGTAATTCAGCATACTATTCCCATCAAGTTGGATCAGAACCCATTTACACAAAAGCTGAGAAGAATCAACCCAAAGCTGCTGCCATCCATTGAAAAAGAGGTAAACATATTGTATAAAGCTGGTATCATTGTCTCAATTAGATTTTCTGACTGGATTTCAAATTTGGTCCCAATACATAAAAAGACAAGAGAGATAAGGTTGTGTATAGATTTCCGGAATCTGAATAAAGCATCTTTGAAGGATAACTATCCACTTCCGAAGATGGACCATATTATGCAGAGAGTAGTTGGAGCATCAAGGATGTCACTACTCGATGGCTACTCAGGCTATAATCATATCTTGGTGCATGAGAAAGACCAAGACAAAATTGCCTTCACAACACCCTGGGGAACTTTCTAGTATGCCAAAATTCCATTTGGACTGAAGAATGCTGGAGCCACTTTCCAGCGAGCAATGGAAATTTATTTTGCCAATGAAAAGGACGTTTTTCTTGTTGTTTATTTGGATGATCTGACAGTGTTTTTTGGTTCTGATGATGAACATTTTCACCACTTGAGGGTTGTTTTTCAGCGATGCAGAAAGTTTGGGATTTCTCTTAATCCAAAGAAATTTTTTTTTGCTATGGATGAAGGCAAGCTGCTGGGGCATATCATCTCTAAGGACGGTATCCGCATTGATCCTTCAAGAGTGGAGGAAATTCAGCACATAGACCTTCCACGTAACAAAAAGGAGATTCAGGAATTTAATGGTAAGATGAACTTCTTGTGCAGATTTATACCCAAATTGGCTGAACATTTAAGAGAAATGACTAAAATTTTGAAGAAGGATAGCATTTTCAAAAGGAGTGAGGAGGCCATCAAGTCATTTAATCTGGTAAATTTTGCTCTGTCCAATGCCCCAGTCTTGATCAGTCATGATTACACTTAAGATTTCATTATATTTTCATTTGCATCGGAGCATACTATGGCTGCGGTTTTGATGCAGAAGAGAGATTAGATAGAACAACCCATTGCATTTTTCAGTAGGACCATTCGAGATGCTTCTTTGCAGTATAATATCATTGAGAAACAAGCGTTGGCCCTTATAAAAGCATTGAAGGATTTTAGAGTATACATTCTGCATTCACATACTATAGCATATGTTCGTAATGTAGCAGTGAAGGATGTGTTGATGCAAACTGATCCAGAGAGTCGAAGAGGTAAGTGGATAGCAGCAATGTTGGAATATGATTTGGATATCAAACCCACAAAGTTGATCAAAGGACAAGGTTTGGCAAAAATAATGGCACAATCCAACCTGCGTGCCCTGGATATAAATCTCATAGCAGCAATGTCAGAAGATGAGGATGAAGGTTTGCTTGTTCTGGTATTAGACATTTTTCTACAATCTCCATGGTATTCAGACATAGTTTATGTTCTTCAGCATCTTTCACCACCTCCCGGGATGTCTGGAAGCAAAGGTAGATCACTAAAACTTAAGTCTGCGAAATTCTATATTTTAAATAGTGCTCTTTATTGGAAAGATCCAGGAGGTATTCTGCTTAATTGCTTGGTTGAAGATGAGGCTCAGCAGGTGATGCATGACTTTCACAAAGGTAATTGTGGTGGTTATTTGTTTTGGAAAACTACAGCTAAAAAAGTGTTGAGAGAAGGATATTATTGGCCTACCTTATTTTCAGATTTGTACAAAACAGTGATGAGCTTACATGAGTGTCAAGTTTTCCAAGGGAAAAGGAAACTGCTTCCTCTTCCATTGAAACCAGTTTCATTAAACGCTCCCTTTCAGCAGCGGGGACTTGATTTCATAGGGGAAATCCATCCCGCATCATCAGCACAATACCGATGGATCTTGATAGGTACCGATTACTTCACCAAATGGATCGAAGCCATTCCAGCAAGGCAGGCTACAGACATGGTAATCATTCAATTCTTAGAATCAAATATCTTGTATCGTTTTAGTTGCCCTCACAAAATCATAACAGATAACGTAGCAACATTTAGGTCTAAAAATATGGTGGAGTTCTATGACAAATACAATATTGTGTTGGGCCATTCAACAGCATACTACCCACAAGGCAATGGCCTGGCAGAGTCATCAAATAAATCTCTGATCAACATAATTAAGAAAATGTTGGAAGTGAACAAGAGGAACTGGCATCGAAAGCTCATCAAAGTGTTATGGGTGGATAGATTCAACAGCAAGAAATCCATAGGTATGTCACTGTTTGAATTGGTTTATGGTACTGATGTTGTTTCTCCCACGACACTTACAGTTCCGGTCATGAGATTATTGTAAGAGGCTGAAAGTGAAGAAGATGATAATCAGCGAAGGATCAATCAAATGATCCACCTTCAGCAAACAAGGGAGGAAGTTTCTCAGAACGTTATTCAGTTGCAGGAGAAGATAAAGAAAATCTATGATAGTAAGACCAAAGCATAAAAGCTTCAGTTGGATGATGTGGTGTTGAGATGGGATGCACGAAATGAGGACAAAGGGAATCATGGTAAATTCGACAACTTGTGGAAAGGACCATACAAGATTTCAGCATACAGGGGACTGAATGCTTTCTTGCTCTCAGAGATGGATGGCCAAGATTGCCCTAGAGGACTAGTGAATGGTACTCTTTTGAAGCACTACCATTATTGAAGATAATGGATCAAAAACTATGTCACAATCATTGTATATACCATGCCATTGTTGGTCATATTTCAGTTACACAGTCATTGAAGTTTGGGGCCTAAGGTGAAGGCTATAAAACTTGAATGATATGTGTAAATTTTGCTGGTTTTATTTAAGTTTTTAGTCATTGTTTGAGTCAGATTCAGTCTGCATTGTGTCAGTTTTCAGTATTTTTGACCATATTTTCCAAATGGATAAGGCTACTTGGTCTACGGTGTTCTTGGCACCTCCAAGGAGCTACCATCCCCATTGGAGCCAATGTTAGTGTCAGTCTGGTTATATTACCATCAGTGATCAAACCTACTCTTTTGCATTTGCATATTAGGAGTCCCATACCATAAATTTTCATCATTCCATTAGGTCATGGATTCATTGATGGTAGTGGTCTTTCATCAGTTTTCCCTCATGTGAAACTTGTTGATTCCCCTCTCTATGGTCTTCAGTCATGATTCACTTTCACTCCCAATTCATATTATTAGGTCATCGGGTTGATCTCATTAGGTCCTAGGGTCGCGTCATATTCAAACTAATGAGTCAAGTGTCAATAAATATCAACAAGGTCATGAGGAGGTCAAATAAACCCAAAGGCACAGTATCTGGAAAGATTAAAGAATTGTTCTATTGAGCTTGATGTAATTTTTACCTCAAAACCATGTTTTGAGGTGGAAAACATGATACTTTTCTTTTATTATTATTCCTTATGTAATTTTATGTCTTCATATGTAATAAGTTGAACTTCAGAAGCTGCTATCTCCACAAAGCCACCACCCTGCCTTTCAGAGGTGTTTTCCACAAAATTTTCAGTATAAACCATGTTCTTAGTATATCCATCAGAAAGAGCCCAAAAAGAGCTATCTAATGGTATATTATACTCTCAAAACTGACTCCTAGATTGAAAAATATGCCTAAGTGAACAAAAGTCCTCAATAGCCTAACTTTACCCCTTTTCTCATTTGTCCCTTAGACTTTATTTCATATAATTTTGAATTTTTTTATTATAAAACCCCTTTTCTTCCGATCCGATCACATCATCACAATTGCACAATCGCGATTGACCCACCTCCGACTGACTACCTCCTATGCGATTAAGTTCCTTTGATCCGATCACATTTGGACCGTTGATCTTTTCAACAATTCGATGGCCCATATGTAATCACATCACAGCTTCGTAATTTCCCCGTGCCCATAATTATTCCGATGCGATTGACTCCCGACGCGCTCCCCCAATTGCATCTCCACCGTCAATCCACCCTTCCGATCAGACGGCTCACAAGCCATCGCACCATCGCAATCGGCATCCCCCGCAGTTTAATTCCCATTCCACTCCTCCGCCGATTTGCGATTGTGATTGGCCTGGGTCCCACCATAAACCCTTCCGCCCTTTCCAAACAAAAATGGTTTTTTCCTTTTCATTCGATTATTATAATTTCATAAGTTGTTTCTTCGCAAAGTCCGAATCGCATCGCACAATTCCAAGTCTTCGCCCATCCCTTAAACCGCCTCCTCATTTTCTCCGACGCGATTAATCACCAATCGCAATCGGCACTTTCCACAGTCCTTTGCTTCCGCCCCACTCCCCTTCCGATTCCCGATTGCGATTGCGATTTACTCCCCTAGTACCACCAAAAATTTTCCGCCCTTTCGATGAAAAATGGGTTTTCTTTTGTAAAAGTGCAAAATTTATTTTAATTTGTTTTGAAAAGGATTTACCCCATTACTCCTTCAGATTATCCTTTTACCCCTATTACACTTATTCCAATCGCATCGCAAGTTTCATTGCCTCGTTCCAGTGCCCTCACCCCCTCCCCTCTTCCGATTACGATTTGCGATCGCATATGGGCCCCCCATCCTTTCCTTTGCCCTTTTTCACCCAAAAAGAGTATTTTTCTTCATTTAAACAACAAATATAGTTTTTCATTGTTTTTAAAGGCATTTTCTTTGACAGTTGGTTTTTCTTCAAGGATTAAAGACAGAGATAATGGTTAAAGGCCGAGAACTAATTATGAACTAGAAACATCTACAGCAGTGATGAAAAAGGGATTTGTTCTTCAGATTTCCTATTTTCATTCTTTGGGTGTAACAACAAACCTTCCAGATGTTCAAAATGTATTGTTTCCCCTCTTTTTCAGGGGCATACTGTTGGTCTTTTTCCTATGTTCAGATTTCGATTTCTGAGTTGGTGAAACAACTCCTTCTTCTGTGGACCTAACCCCCTCAAATTCTGTATATTTAATGTAATTATCCATCATTTTTAAAGGGGGAATAAAGTGTGGAATAAGTTGGAAATCATTTGAGGATGCTCTGCACTCCATTGTAATAGTTTGGCAGGGAATTAATAAAGATATGTAGCTCTGATTTGTGGGATCCCTGTGGTATGGATTTTAGCATTGTTTTTTCCTTTGTTTTCATATGTTAATTGTTATGTTCACCATTCATTCTTTCACATTTCTGGTTGAATGCTTTCAAGATAGATAGGTAGAATCCATTGTATAATGCTCTGCCTTGGGAAATTATTCAACACTCTATGTTTTCTGATGTTTGGAAAGGATCCATCTCCGATGCCCTTTTTAGCTCCTCACCAGTCTTAACCATCTCATCATTATTTAAACCAAGTTGTTAAAATCCGTGCCTACCTTGCCCCATGAAATACCTTGTATCTCTGATTTAATTCCCCAGTTTCAAACTGCCCAACCCATCTGCTCCATACAACCCTGAAATTTATAAAAACATTTCTTATTATTATACCTAGCCTAAAATCAGTTTACTCTTATACTTCATTGAATATTTTTCCCAGAGAGAGCCCTCTCCTGACCTTGTAGGGCTAGCTACTGAGCGTGGTTTGAGGTTACCTTGATTTTCCTTTTTTCATCCTAAGGTTCAAATTAGGTGCTAACAGTTGGGATCACTTCTATTGCATAAGGCAAGGATCGACAGAAATAAGGATTCCACTTTAGAAACTGCTTTCGAAAGTCAAGTGTCTATTTCAAGAGGTCGAGGCAGAGGTAAATCGAGAGGCAGAGGACGAGGTGGAAGATATAGTGGTCAAAGTGATGGTCGAGAATAACATGAACATGAAAGTGGAAGTAACAACAGAGGCTTTAACAATAACCAAAGGTTTGAAAAATCAAAGTTGATATTTTATTATTGCAATAAATTTGGTCACTATGCCCGTGATTGCAGGAAGAAGATAGCCAAGCAAGTAAATCAAAGAGCTAATATTAGTACATAGAATACTAAATCCATGTTTCTATCTTGCCATACCATGCATGAACCG